>PRKT01000112.1:274337-316104 GCA_003671525.1 Saccostrea glomerata
AGTAGTGGCATAGGGTCTACAAAATGTGAATCCGATGTCTTATCGGCGCCAACAACACCGATTGACGCCGAAAAACAAAACATTATATTGAAAATGGTAGAAAAACCCAAGCAAATACACTCGGAATCCAAAACACCTAATGATTTAATAATGCCAGGAGAAGAAAAGACGAAAGAAAATTTTACATCAGAATTACCTCGTATTTCTAGTAGTTGTTCGAGTTCTATAGAGAGTTATAGTAAAGTTGAGGAGGAGGAAGGTAGTACGTCGCATATTATTGATGATGATTCAGGAGGGTATAGACATGTGATGTGTTCTAATTACACTTCCACTTTTGATTGTGAAAATCCAGACACATGTCCTTCCACTCCAGAAATTGAGAGACAAAGTGATAGTGATGCGTTTGTAGATACTTGTCGAACACTTTCCATAGAAAGTGATTGTTCACAAAGTACATATCCCTATGTTACAGGTTTTGAGATTGATTTCAATGGGGAAAATGTGATAAATAGTTGCACAGAAAGTAAACATAGCAAGTTTGCTTTAACCTTTAAAAAATAATTATAGAAATAATTATATATGCATGGTTAGAAATAGATCATTCAAGGTCACAAATCAAGCAACTGTAAATAAAGACCCTAAATGAAACTAGTTTGTAATATTTTTCTTTGCTCGAGAAAACATTGAATGGATTGCCTAATTAGTGTTTCAGGAACTTTACACTAATATACTCATGGACTTAGATTTTGTGGACACGCTAGGCATCTTTAATCACAGATTTGTTTTTGTGATACAAAGATTTTTTCATAAACTTTTCAAATGTCTTTTATTAATGTATAATTTTGTACTTTATTTTGCTTAAAGCTACATCTTTAAAGTATATGTTTAAGAAATAAAGTCCTTGCTGTCGTGAATGTTGCAGAATAATCTCCTCGGTCGCGAAATGTCGTTTGAAATATAAAAGCCTCGGCTAACGCCTCGGCTTTTATCTTTCAAACAACATTTCAACATGAGGTTATTCTGCAACATTCACGACAGCAAGACTTTATTTCTATTCTACTACATGTGCTAGCAGCTCTAAAATACGACTGATCGTTTCTCTATATAGAAACGAATTAGGTCACCATGCTGCAGTAACGCTGTTCAATTTAGCACCAGAGTGTAAATTTGTTTGTTTACTTATGAATAGAATGCAGACGATTTGTGCTTTCCCTGCATTAAAATGAGCCTTTTATCAATTATAAATCTGTTTAAAGCTTATTTAGATTATTCTTTTTGATTATACAATAACAAAATCAGTTTCATATTTTACCACTTTATCACTTAAATCACGTAGGGAGGTTCGTCAAACAGCCCCACTTGGCTTTAGAAACCTACATTCATCAGCAACTTTCTGCAATATACAGTGTTTAAATTGCAAATGACGTCACATCAATATGGTCTAAATATGTATTTCATGCTTAAGTCAAATGTACATTTCAAATGCACGGGTTTGATACGTGTTTCTGATCTGATAATTTTTTGATGACGTTCGTGATTTATTAGAGAATAATGTCCGCGGCTTTTCCTTGATCTTGGCAATAATCGTAGTAGAATCTGAAATAATTCGAAAAATAATATCTAGTTCCGTCTCAAACTAGAACGGGCGTTACAAAAGGTATAACAGTAAGTAAAATGGAACTACAGACATACGTTATACTGCTTGAAAAATACATCATATGTAAAAAGCAGTTTTGAGAAAAAAAAAAAATTAAAAAAATAGATAAGTTTCACAAGATTAGCATCTGAAATTTTGTCAAATCGTTTTGTGCTCATTGCTATTCAAATTTCTCTGGTTAATTTACTTTAATAATTATTATAATGAGCGTTAGTTTCTATAAATATCTACACTAACTACTTTACAAAGTATCATATAATACGTAATGCAGCCTTTGATAAGTAAGGATTGTAATTGTATTTGTTCATTCATTAAACACCTTGACATTGTTATAAAAGTTAGGAAAGTATCATAAAAAGTAATAATGTGCATGTACTTGTTCCATACTGTTTTGTTATTTTTCATCAAAATATAGAAAGTAATTTCTAAAATGTATGATTCATCAACAGACTATGAATTTTTTCATTTCCCATAAACATACATGATATTTACACTGTATATTTCATTGCAAAATAAAATTTAATAGGGCAACCAAAACAGAATAATTAATTATACTTATGTCTGCCTTGAAAACAATATTAATCGAGGTGAATACCATGACATTAGTACATGGCCTTAATTCCTAATTTTGAAAATTTCAGGTGCTGAGAACGAAGAAAGCATCGATACTTATAAAACAGGAACGAAGAAACAAAAGGAAAAGAATTTATCACCATCATGGAGCCCAAGGTGAAGGTATTTATTGATTTTTCTCTCTCCGTTGTTTCTATGATAAACTTACCCTTAAAGTTGTTATTTACATTAAAACCTCAGCTAAAACCTTTAACATTAAACCCCCAAAGCTTAACTTGGAAATGTCTGCAAACTACGTACATGGAAATTTAATATAAAAAATATTGGAGGAAATCAATCTAGATGCCTTTGAAGAGTTGATGCAGAAAAGTGTGAAAGCTATCACGCCAATTCTTGCTAACTCTTTTTACATATCGAAAGTTATTTATTATAACTAAATTCAATGCAAGTAGCTGCTTTAAAATTGTTCACTTTTATTATTATTAAGTAGTTGCATAAGGAGAAATTGACATTGAAAAACAAAACGAAAAGAAGAAAAAGAAATCCCGCCGTTGCTTATTGTGTATATTAAGAGATAAACATTAAGATTTTAATGTATATAGTCTTGTCCTTTTTGAGAAAATACTAAATTTTTTGTTGAACTTACTAAAAGAAGGAATTTCTTAAGAAAGAGCTGGGGATATGAATATAAAATTATAGCATACCTAATGGATACAGTATCTCCCCCGTAGCTAAATTAAATCAAAGTTTACATGGATCAAAATACTTGTATTCCTGGTTGTTTTTTTTTTTGCAAAATAGGAGCTCTTGTTTATCAAAAAACAGGCAATATATTTAAAGGGATGAAAAAATGTCTTAATCTTTAGGCATTGGATTTTTTTGCAAAATTGAAAACATTCCATTCAATGACCATTAAATATTTCTTTAAGGAAACGTTGAGAACGATCATTTAATTTAAAGTAGAACTTGATCAAATGATTCTTTGATTTTACTGACTTTAAAAGTTAATTTTTTTTTTAAATTGGTGTAATATATATGTACATGCATTAGAAAGTAAATATAGTGGTGTAATATTTTTACTTTGATATCATTATATCTATTCCAGTTTTCATATATATTTGACTTATTTTACCATCTCTACACATGTTTCTTCTTCAAATGCTTTTTAGTATCAAAAATACGTTTTCAAAATAATGATTCTTTCTTCTCAAACGTTCCATTATTTACTTTGTGGTTTTTGACTATCTTAATTTTTTTCATGGAAAATGTCAACCATTGTGTGGTTTGTTGTATACATATAATTTTGAAAGGTAACCCATCTCTGTCAGAGTAAGGTAACTGACGTTATGTTCAGCCATGCGGGCCACAATGTGGATTTAACCTTTACTCCGATAAGAAGATTTTGTTGAGTGAAAAAATACTTATGTGTATGGGAAAGATAGTATAGAAGTGTTAGTAGTAAAATAATCAAATCATGGATGTGTATAATGATAAACATTATCAGTTATTGTTCAATACGATTCACAACGAATGTTGAGGCGGCCATGATGTTCAGGTAAGTTTCAATGTTCTGCCATCTTTTTAAGTAAAATAATATGATACAGTTTAGTATACAGTAGTCTTTTGTGTATTTTTCCCTGCCATATTCTATGTATCATCTAAAAAAAATACTAGATAGACTATTGAAATACATATCACGTATAATATAATTATGATTTTTTGGACCATTTATCATAAAGATAATCATTACAATATACAGTATTGATCATCACTGTATATGGGTTATATATAATGAAGCAGGTTTTAAACTTTTCCGATGCTAGTGTTTTCCGAATTACCTTTAAATCCCATCCTAGCATAACTCTGTCTTTATTTATATTTACAGTCGAATAGCCATATGTCATCTTAAACCGAACGAAATAAACTTTGTCGGTGACGTTAAAATCAACACTTGATGATTAAATAAACAATGTTTACTTCCATAAAGACTTTAATAGTGTCAAGGTAAGAGGAAAATAAGGAAGTTTTAAATATTTTTTAACAAATCAGCAATATCAAATTTTTTTAAAACCCATTTAACCTAAGTTTCCTCATAACATGAGAAGGGGCAGCCTTAACATAGTGCTACTTTAACTTAAGATATTCCCCTTTCGCTCTGATCTGCATTGTTATCCATTTTTTGTAAATAGATGTGAATAATGAAAGGTTAACCTGTCAAAGAAACACGTCAAATTACATATCAAAATCTTCTCAAGTGTGATGTACTTGAATAAATTAGGTTACTCAAAATAACTCGTTGTTTAGGGAAGAAAAGTTCAAGTCACCTATGTGGCATGGTATTTTAATGAGAATTTTGGGCAAACTTTTTTTCTTTTATTGCTTAAATATACTTTTAAGATGTTTAAAATAGTTCAGTGCATTTTCATGAGTATTTATTTTTTTCGTATTTAAAACTCATGCAAATATCTATCACTATCTACTTGAGTTTATATCCAGTATCCATTTATATACCCCCTCCGTTTACTCCGATTTTGATGGCTTTTCAAGCTATTGGAACTTAGAGTATTTTTGCTTTGTTTGCAATAAACTTCATGTCATTACAGTTAAATCTCCAAACATTTCCGCTGGTCAATCTAAAATAAGTTCACGAAATCTAAGTAAAGCAGGAAGTCACGGTTTGGTTTATGTCCTTAAGTATGCATTAAATTTTCTATTTATCATTCAAAAGCAATGAAATCTTTAAGAAAATAATTTCCTTGCTTTTTTTCAATTTGTATCATTTAATAAAATTGTGGAAAATTTTGCAGTATAAACTTAGTTATGAATAGTATATCATACCAATTTATGGACATTCAAACAAAAATCATAACAAATCCACCTGAATAGTTTTAGAAACCTATCAATGTAGAAAAAGGCAAACTTACGTGTTATTCCCATACTTGTATTTCACAGAAACACACAATAACAACCATGATGAAGAAACCACAGTTCATCTTACAGTCTTCACTTCTTTCGTGTTTAACATTCATGTTAACTTCTGCACAAACCGGTAAGTTAACCATTTACAAAAACATTTTTTTAAATCTCAATTTTTTTTTTACTTTTGTAATAAATGCAATATTTATTTGTGCGTAATCGAAGATTTGGGGGTTTATAGTTTTTGTCCTGTCTGTCTGTCTATTTGTCTATTTGTCCGCAAAAAATTTAACCTTGCCCACAACTTTTGACTGGTTGGGGCTATGGCTTTCATATTTAACAGGTGTGTTCAATGTGACAATACCTTTCTCTGGGTTCCATTAAATTTGACCTTTGGCCCTTGAACTTGGAGTTTGACACACTTTAACATAAAAAATCCAAACTTTTACTTTTGCCTAACTTTTGTGACAGGACCTTCCATTGGACACTAATAACTTTGACCTTTTGATCTTTACATTGGAGATTGACCTACTTAAAAAAACTTTAACCTTGGCCATGACCTTTGAACGGTAAGGGCTAGGGCTTTCATACTTGATATATGTAATCCTTGTAACAAGACCTTTCTTTAGAAACCAACAACCTTGACCTTTAACCTTGACCTTTTAGTTTGATCCACTTTTAAAAACGTTAACTTTGTCCATTACTTTTGAAAAGGGTGCTAGGGTTTTGTATTTCACTTTTGTTTTTCTTGTGAGAAGTCCTTACTTTGTGTACCAACATACTAGTATTTGATTTTGAATTTGAAACTTAACCTCTGCTATGCTGCCATACGGGGGCATCAATGTTCACAACCACTCCTTGTTTTTTCATGTTGAAAAGCTGTCGAGCAAGTGAATGACGATAAATGAATTGTATATCAAAATAATTGTCTTATGAGTATAAATATTAATTTCACTTAGATAAATATCTGCAACTATAATTTTAAAATGGACCTTACAATCACATTCTTTTTGTTTTTTCCAGTGATGTCTCCCTCAATTGTAACCTACACAGAAGTTTATAGTTCACTGCCTATATCTTGTTCTCTTGGATCATCTAACGCATCTATACATGAGTTACATTTAAAGAAATGTGTACCACAAGTTGGTTGTGAACAATTGGAACCTATTAGTCTCAATGACACCACCAAATTCTACAGGCAAAATTTTGAACTTGTTACCAGGTCATTCATAAGCTATTTTTGTGTTACTACCTCAAATAACTTGGAAAACTCATCATATTTGGAGGTCATGGTTGGATGTAAGTATTTAATTTTCTTATCAACTTATATGCACAACATATGCATGCATCCTCGATTGAACCGAACAACAGGGAATCTAAATAATAGTTACAGGTCAGATACGTATTGGCTGAGTTCACCTTCGTCAATTTAATTTAGGATCGACGGTAAGGTCATTCTTTCTTGAATACTGTTGGTCATCTCCATATGTTTCATTTCGTAATTATAGTGACATTTGGTGACGTCAACGTATTAACAATAAAGTGTCGAACAAAGACGACCATACGAAAACAGACTTTAAAAATTCAATCAGAGCATCCAATTTGTTGCAATTATCCATCAATTGACCATTTAAATTTTTGCAATACATAAGAGGGATTGTTTAGCTGATTTGTATAAAAATGAGTATTGATAAATGACTTAAAATGATTTCCTATACACCCAGTGTGACACCGTTGAATTCTCTTTAAGGAAATGAGCAATGGACTACTAAGATTATATATGTATATAGAGAATAAAAATTGAGCAGGCACAACCCTTTAAGTTAATTTTGCTATGCCTTCTTTATTTTCTGCACAGAAAATGTACATAAGTCTACAGAACTGTGATACTTTACCAATAAGACAACAGGAAACACGACAAAACACTTCATGCCAGACAATTTATCGGAGTTTTTAAAACATTTTAAACAAGTCGACAGTAGGTTCTATACTAGCTGCAATATTATGTCTTTCAAACATCTTTGAGAATTTTTTTTTCAATATGTAATACTTACATGGATTGATCATGCTAAACAAACTCTTTCAATCCAAAATTCTCTTGTTTTCAACAAAATGACACACGTTCCATTAAATATTGAAAGAGCAGCTGTAAATGATATCAAAGATCCTGAACTGTAATTATGGTTGTGTGTAAAGTTGAAAAGTCGTAAGTTTTTGAATTGTTGATTTTGGCAAAATATTGTGATTTCAAATTGTCCAAAAGTTCCCATGAACTTTTAAGTATCCATATCTGATGAACACCCCTTTTTGAATACATTGTTGCAAAGTACTCTCGAAGTTTCTCCTTCATTACTGTTAACAATGTCCTAGTGAGGTGTAAAGAAAGAGGCTTGGTTGAACATAAACTTGTACCCACCATGTATCTTTGTTTATAAGGATTTTTATGAAGTTTTGGAAAATGTTGGAAGCCAAAGAAGACACTATTATGAAAATGTTGTATAAAATAGTGACATTTTTTCTCTCTGATTAAAAAAATTAAATTAAGTGAACGAATTATATATTGTTAGAATACGACTAACGATTGTTCTCATTTATGATTCGATTTTTTTTTATTTTTTCAGACAAACCCCGGTTACCTGATAAATTAAACTGTGTGTCAATCAATAGGAATGATTTACATTGCACATGGAAAGTACCTGAAAATAACATTGATAACTCTGTTGAATCATATTGGACAGTTACGTACACAGATGGGTAAATATTCTTTTTCAGATTAACTCATCCCAAATCATTAAACAACTTTTACAATTTACAACTTTATGCCTGAAAACTTTAAACAGTTGTTCTTTCTTGCAAAATAATATATTTTTTAAAATTCTTTGATATGATATGTAACAATATGACTTCATTCTGGAGTTTTATGAAGAGACTTACTTTTACATTCGACAGCTGATTTTTACATTTTAAGTAATTGGAGTTGGTCTCTGTTTAAATTGTAAAAGTAAATCTCTCCATAAAACTCCAGAGTCTTCTCAATGTTTAAAAGATATATAATTTAAAGATATGCAGTTTCACAATGGTAATACAAATTTGATAAACTATTGAAAATGCTATACACATCTCATTTACAGACGTCGAGGGTATAGAATATGCTAAAATAAACAATGGCACCATAAAACACCTAAACACTCATTTTACCTTTGATATACATGGATATATACTGACAATTTAAGAACAAACTCGGGTAAACTAAAATTTGATGTTATTTCTTTAATTCGGGAAACTTGTGTCCTTAAAGATGTTTCAATCATCTTAATTCCAGTGATTATTTTTGTGCTATTTATGTTGAAAAATACTCAGAAATACACAAAAAATATCCTTATTTTACAGTATTTTCTATCATTTTGTCTCCAAAAGCATATTCTTAGATTAAATATTTATGATACATTTCATCATAAAAATTTTACATTATGAGGAATTTATTATAAAATGAAAAAGAAATAAATTTACCCGAGTAAGTCCTTCGGAACTTCTCTATTTTTGAACTCACACCCAAAGTTCTCCTACTCCCTTCCAATCTCCCAACTTTCCTTCTCCAATACGCTTTTATGTATATCATTTTTATTTTTATTTAAGAAATAACTGTCTGTTATTTAGATTTCATGTTATTCCTTATATTTACATGCCATTTTGTCCGCCAATCCACGTGCTAAAAGCCCCGCTTCTTTGTCCCACCCTGCACGTGATTTTTTTAACCGCGCCTATTGATGAACCAGTGCATTTATGTAGAAATAAAGTTCATTAACTATTTTTAATTTATATCGAAAAAAGACATTCGAAATGTAAATATAAAAATAATTAGTCTATAATTTAAATCTATTTGTCGATACCTATCATCATTGCTATCAATGGAAAAAATTCAGTATTTATTGTAAACAGTATCATCATTGCTATTAAATTTATGGAAAAAGTTCAGTATTTATTGTAAACACTCTTTGACTTTTGCGAAAACATATGAATATGTTGTTCTTTTCATTTCAAATAGGGCTTTTGCATACAGACCCTGCCCTGAAAATCTCTCAACAAAATATGGAGGACATTACTTCCTGACAGGATGTAATTTACCTTCAGCTGATGACCATAACGTATCTCTTTATGACATATTTGAACCATCTTCCACTTATTACATGAATATAACACTGAAAAATAAAATTGGAGTGGCTAGTCGTATCTACAACATAACAACCCCTAGAATAGGTAACTTTCAAAGCAAAACAAATGTTCTTTTACTTTTTTTTTCATCCACTTAAAGAAATCAGAATTTCAAAGATGAATTTCATTTTTTTTAACATTTCAAAAATTTATCATTGTGTATGCACGCATATTTTTTTCTTGCATTTCAGTGAAGCTATCTAATCCTTCTGTAAAAATAAAACCATCCAGCAACACGATAGAGCTTTTGTTGTATTTACCTGAGGATTATCTGCTTAGCCGAGATATTGATGATGTCGTTGTCTACAATATAAATTACCGAGCTTCCTGGGACAGTAAACCAAGAACGGTAATAACTTTTATTCTTTTTATTCTCTATGAATATAACTTCCCCCCTAATCATATATATTGAATTCTTGAACATAGGAAAGATGAGCATCTTGCATATGAGCATCTTGCATTCACGTAGACCCATTAACTGGAGACTGAAAGGAAATTTTTAAAAGTGTGAAAAAACCTAAGTTTTCCCTCTTTGTAAAGAGCATAGAGACTTGATATTGAAATAAAGTCAGTTCTTTTTAAAGTCACTGTTTTAAGTATAATGTTAGAGTAACTACCTACTTAATAATGATTTTCTCTCATGTAGGTAACATTTACTAGTGGGAAAACAAGTGTGTCTACAACATTACGGGATTGTATTCCTTTCACAATGTATGAAATACAGATAACAGCAATGCCAGAAGGTTCTTTATATTGGAGTGACGTCTTAACCAAATATATCAAAACCAGCTCTGATGGTAAATTAATTTTTTTTTATTATCCCATTGTAATATTTGAAAACAATAAAACATCTTCCAGTGTGTTTTACTAAGATAAAACTACAAATAAGGTAATGGTTTTATAACCCCATAAATAGATTTGCTCAGCAAATGACAGAATTGTATGCTTTTTCGTTGCATATTGCTTCGTATTATACCTGCTGGGGACAACGAGATTTCTTACTTTTTGTTTTAATTGAATCAATGATTGGATAAACATGTTAATATCAGGAATAACTGTCTTATTTTTTAATTTTAGGATGATTATCAATCAATTTGTTCGCGTGATAATTTTAGGCAAATACCCCCTTGGTGTTTATGAAAATTAACACGCGAGCAAATTGACTGATTACATCACAGAACTAACAAAACTAGACTGTTATTTATTGAATATACTTTTGATAATGTTTCTAAATTAATGATCATAATTAATTTAGCGAAATTCGTTTTAGCTCCCTATTGGGCGCCTGATACATCAGCAGGCCTATACTATGTTCATAATCAGACTGGACTTACTGTGTTTCACAAGGTAAATTTCGTGAAATTGATAAAAATTATTATGTAATGATTATTATATCTCTGTTTAATGAAATCTTATGAAATCTTAACTGTCAAAAAAGACATTTACACACAACCATATTTTTCAGAGAAATTTTGACAAAAGAATGATCATTGATATTTATTGATGAAAAAAATCACTCGACCTATGTATCTTTTAAAAATCATCTTTATTATATTTCATGATAACACTTAAATGAGCAATTTTGTTAGCATTAAAATTATATTAGAAAAATGCTTGTATAATTTAATATTTTCTTAAATTTTTTTTTAAATATTTGTATCTTATTTCAGCCACTAAAAAAGATATATTGGAACGCAGAAGACTGTAGCGTAAATGTAGTACTTTCAGACGAAGTGAGCAATACCATATGGACGGGAAACTTCTCTTCCGAGGAAGCATTTCTAACGATACCCATTGATATATCTGATTCTAACTATACTGCTACCCTAACATATATAAATAGTGCGGGACCTTCTGAAAATACGTCAGTTCTTTTAATAAATGATAAAGGTAAGATTTTTGTCGTTTATTCTATTTTACTATTTTAACAACATACTAGTAAATAGGAGTAGTTGCTTTTAAATATTTTTACAAGCTATTTTTTTTTCATTTAAAAAAAAAATAGAAAATGGACTATTTGTGATGGTGGAAGAAATTCAAACAAAGGGTTATTGGATTACCTGGGAGTTAGATGACGTCGCACCTATTACGTCCGTGACAGTAATGTGGTGTACACAGAAAACTCAAAACCCCAAAACGTGTGAGGTACAAAAAAATACGTAAAGATGATCATTTTAACCGATTTAATTATTAATTATTATTTTTTGTGAAATTTATTGAATCCTATGACGTATACATGTAATACCATTTAATATCATTTTACGCGAACCTGCCATAAACTATTCTGAATGACAAGTTTTTCCTTCCTGTCTTCGTTGTACAAAATATCAAAACTCTTTCTATAATAGTAACACTTTTAAAAAATTTAATAAATTGAAACCAAAAAATTGAAATTAAAGGAAAACACGGGAAAAAGTTAAAATTTATTATTTACGAACTTTAAAAATTTATAAAAAAAACATTAGTTAGTGTCATTTTTTAATTTTATTTACACAGCAAATTTTATTTAACAGGGTGACATTGAGTGGAGAGATTTCCCGAGACCTGGGAACGGTGTACATCTAACAGACATAGCACACAACAAATATTTGATATTTGGGGTCTCTGTGCAATACGCAAATTCTACTCCATCAGGACTAACATTTGCAACATGTTATTATCGATTGCCTTATTCTCAGGATGGTATGTTTAAAGTATGCTCATGAGGGTGTTCCTAAAAATTTGTTCCCTGTTACCACGGTTCATCATACTCATTATTAAGTATTTGTCCCATTCACAGTGACGAGTCAACTGTGGATGTTTGCTCCTCGTAAGCACCTGATCCAATTGTTTTGTTTCGATAGGCCCGGGTTTTATGACATTTTCACTAAATTTTACTTTTTTAATAATTTTGAGATCGACCACGGTGTGTTAGTTTTACCTTTATTTAAATATATATATATATATATGTTTTATTCCTACATAGAATTTCCTTCCCATTTTTTTGGTATTTGAAAACTTATTATTTGATGCATATAAAATCATCATCAAAATAGCAATTCGAATGAATTTTTTATGATAATTTTCATCAAATGATTTTTTTTAAAGAATAGATATCTTTTATTGGCGCATGAATTTAGTTTTTGCATTTCAGATTTCAAAATAGCTTTTAGTACCAGGCATTCGCAGAGGAACGGTCACCAACAACTGCTGGTTGACCTTATATCATCTGTGTGTCAATATGAGAGCAGACCAATAACTTACCAAGTCTTTTATAATAAACATAGAAATGTGAACATAAGTTGTCCAAATGGTAAGTTGTATGTCGTGTCTCTCCCCCCTTTAATTTTACACAAAATACCATTTAAGATATCATTTGATATTTACAAACAGAGCAAGTTGCAATAATTTATATTGAAATGACTTTTTTCAGTGGATAATTGTAATTTTTTCTCAAAGTTTCTTGAATGTGTATGCTTAAGTATAAAATTATTGTTTTTGTTTCAGATTTTTCATTGAACAGAACAGAAAATGTCACTCACGATCTAAGAGATATATCGTTAACAAATATAAGTCCTGAAGGGCAATATGATATTTGTTTGGGTGTAATTCTAGCAAACAACAGCACGGTGTATAGCGAAATTCAAACAATCGGATTTCAAGGTAAAAAAAAAAAGGATTGAAAGAAAATAAAAAAAATGTTAGTCTAAACTTGTATTGAAAGTTGGTATTTGTACTTGCTTTATTTAGTAGCTTTTTATTTCTTTATTTAAAATAAGAATTAAAAAATTAATAATCATTTTTTTCCCTCAATGTTTATAAACTTCTTTTTTATGCTATCAGAGAGTGAAACTATTGCTGACGATGAAACAATTACAGTTGCCATTCTTGTGTCCATTTTAGCAGTGTTTATAATGTAAGTGGCAGTTGTATATTATATTCAGGAAAATATCTTTTTAAAAACAAATCAAGGATACTATGAAATTAATAATATTTCTTTAATTAATCTTTAAGCGTAAAGTATAATGCAAAGTAATTTATCTGTTATAGATTTTTGAGGGATTATTATATTTTCAGTGCATCATTCGGATATTTAAATATTTCAAATCTGTATCGAATAGACATTTGCCAAAGTTTATATTTGATATGTAAATATAAAAATATTACAACACATTTTTCTACATTCATTTAGATTGTAAATGTCTAAAATACTGTACTAAGATTTCATTTAAAATTATCAAACTATCTTTTATACCTTTTTTACAGAATAATCATGGCGTATTGTATTAAGCGAAAATGTACTTTTGAAAAACCTGACATCAAGATGCCGGACATAGAATCATATGTGGTACGATCTATTTAAACACTTTTTCCTTACTAATTTAATTTAAAATGCATTTCGATTTTCAATTTCTCAAAAAACATTTGACTTTTATGAACAGCCCCTCTCCTCAGCTGATACTGTAAGTAAAGCAGTTGCACCCAAAGAACTTCTCTTTTAGTCATCTTTTTCCTTTTTTTGTTATATATACTTCATAACGATAGGTTCTCTTCTAACTTTTGACTTTTCTTGAAGTGCAAATTAAGGCATGCTTTCTTATAGTTGTATCTACTAGTGATTTAACGTGTTATCAAAGATTTTTTCCGCTTTTCCAAATTTTTTTTCTATTTCATTTTGAATAACATTTACTAAATTTGCACATTATATCTTGCAAAAATATTCTAATAACCTTTCCTTGATTTGAATATATATTTCTTAACCTAATTAATCACAAACTATATTAGAACTTAAAATAAACATGCAAACAATATGTAGGACTTGCGAGTTAACCACAGCATCAATAAGCATTTAAAAATAAACTTTTTTCATATGCAGGCCGCTACAATAATATTCAGACTATCTTAAGATGTGTGTATAAATTTTACTTTTGATATGTGAAATTGATTATAAAATTGAGTTTTAAAAATTTTGTAGAATCTAGGATATAATAATGGACTGTCAGATGAAGAAAAGGACATACGTGTAAGTAAATAAAATGATTTATTGTGGTGCGGTAAAGTTTTGTTGCATAATTAATTTTACAAAAAAATGGGAAAAATGGCCTAAAATTACTTTCATTAGTAAAAAAAATAATTAGATTAAAGGTACTTGGACACAGATTTGAAGTCAATATTTCTCTATAATATTATGACATACATATTTTAATAGCATTTCACACAAAAATTAATTAAAAATCTTATTTCATTTCAAAGTTATTAAAACTTCAAATTTTTTGGCGGGTTTGATTGACACATCCTTGCTTTAGTTTTATCAACGTATAAATGATAGATAGGGGTGTAATTTTATCTTTTCTCTGATGAATCTTTTTTTCTGATTAACCTTAAAATGACTTTCAAAAAAAAATTTATAAAGTCAATTTACTTCTTCAAAGAAAATTTTACTACGATCAAGAATAAAATTGGGGAACAACCGATCGTTTAGATACTTTTCTGATAATTCAGAGCCACAGAGGATGGTTCCTAAAGATATGATAATTGATTCATAATCTTGGACGTACTTTTTCCAGCAAACTCTTGTTCTTTTTTTACAAATGTTTCTTTTGGTGTTTTATTTATATCTTATGATGTTTTATTTATTTATTTCAGGATATGGGTGACAGTGGTACTCATAGTTCGCCGGCATCCGTTTCTTCTGAGGAACACGGACCGGAAGTTGATAGGGATAGTGTCAGCAGTAGTGGCATTGGGTCCACAAAATGTGAATCCGATGTCTTTTCAGCGCCTACTACACCGACTGACTCCGACAAACAAACCGTTATGTTCAAAATGATGCTAGAGAAACCCAAGCAAACACACCCGGAACTCACAACGTGCATTGTGTCAATAATGCCAGGAGAAGAAAAGACGAAAGTAAATCATACCTCAGAAATACCTCATATTTCTAGTAGCTGTTCGAGTCCTATTGACAGTTATAGTAGAGTGGAGCAGGAAGGTAGTGGTGCATTATATGACATGATTGATGATGACTCGGGGGATATCTCAGGAGGGTATAGACATGTGATGTGTTCTAATTATACTTCAACTTGTGCTTCCGATTGTGAAAATCTAGACACATGTCCTCCTACTCCAGAACTTGAAAGACAAAGTAGTCTCTGTGATAGTGACGCGTTTGTAGATACTTCTCGAACACTTTCAATTGGAAGTGACTGTTCGAAAAGTACAGTTCCATATGCTACAGGTTTTGAAATTGATTCCAGTGGGGAAAATGTGATGGATAGTTGTACAGACTGAAGTTAAGAGAGCGAGTTTGCTATAACATTTAAAGAAAAACTAAAATTGCATTGTCCGAAATAAATCATTCAAGGGAAAATATCCAGCAGCTGTGAAAAAGGCTGAATGATGATATCTGCGTGCAATTTTGTGCTGTACTCAGGAAAACATCAAAGAATTGTCTAATTAGTGTTTCAGGTACTTTTGCACAAATACACTCAGGGACTCTTTAACTGAAATCTAAATATAATTAGTGTACATAGACATACATTATTTCAAATGAAGAGACCATTTTTGTACATCTAATTCAAAAGAATAATTGGAAACAGATTTAGTCTCTTTAAGGCAGGAAAAATGCATTTCGTAGAAGCATGATCAATGGTTACACCTCATGTGTTCACATAGGAGATGCATGATCATATGAGGTTACACCTCATGTGTTCACATAGGAGAGGTATTCAGATTAAGATGGGCCTCTTAGGTTCACTTAAGAGAGTTTTTCAGATTAGGTTACACTAAGACTGTTTACACAGGAAAGGTATTTTGTTGAGGTTAGTTTTTCTGTAGATGTAACTTCTCGTTTGTTCGCAAAGGAGAGGTATCAGACGAGGTTACTTCTCGTCTTTTAATACAGGAGATTTAAGAAGATGAGGATAGGCATCTTGTGTTGACATAGAAGAGGTATTTAGATGAGGTTACACCTCGACTGTTTACATAGGAAAATCACCGGGGTATTCTTTTTTTTTCGCAAAGGAATGGTATAAGATTAGGTTACCCCTCGTCTTCTCACAAAGGAACGGAGAGGTATGTTTCTTATTCAGATGAGGTTAGTTTTTTAGATGAGGTAAGATACACTTTACCATGATTCAGATGAGGTACAAAGGAGAGAAATTCAGTTATTCAGTTATTATGCTGATGCAATACCTCACATCAGATGTATGAAGATGAGATTACACCTTGTCTGTGCACACAAGAAAAATATTCAGATGTTAGTTTTTATGCTTAGGTAACAGCTCACATCAGATATATTCAGATGAGAATAGTTATTAAGATGTGGTTACTTCTTGTCTGCCCACACAAGAGAGGTATTCAGGTCAAATTATACCTCATCATAGGATCATTTTGCATTTGGCATTTGATTTATATTTGTTAATACACAACTTTGGTACTCAGAAAAAATGAAAATGAACAGAGTTTCTTTTAAAAAAATCAATTTCAAATTTTATCCTGTTATTTCACGATACAATAGGGAAGTATTCAAATCGTTAGATAAATACAACCTTTTTAACAACTTAAGTATATTCAAGTAAAACTTTTGAATATGTTGTTTTTTAAATTCTTTGTTAATTGTGTTCAAGATGTGAAAGATTTTACAATCTCATTTACATTAATTTTTTTTAACTATATAAACATATGTTTTTGGCATAATTCTATTTAGCATTTTCATGTATTAACATTTTTTTCATTTATGACAAGCGTGAATGAAATTATATTAGAAAGCAATTATATATTAAGTCATACTAAGAAGTATTATGTATTATGTTTAATTCTGTTTGAATGGCAAGGAGTTTACAGAAGTAAATGTAAAATTAATCACTTTTCTTTTATTTAGTCACAAATATTTTATCTACTGAATATTTATGTACAATAAGCATATTTTCACTACTTTAAAATATACTACTGAACATTACTTTGATTTTGTGATGAGTTGTCTTGAGAAAATGAATATTTCCCTTTTGTTTTTCTGTTGAAATAGTATTTCTGTTATTAAAACCCACTATGCAGTATAAACCTTCTTAAGCCTCATCCACCCAAAATATGTCTTGTTTTTCCCCTTAATATGCATCATAGATTGTTTAATAACTTTTAAAATCCCATTCTTTATTCACATACTTTTATCAATTCAAAAATGTCTGATTGATTTTGTTTGTGTTTATCTTATCCTTGATGTTGAACAAAGGCTATGAATAAAATGTTTTTCAATGTGTAATTTGACTTCATAAATTCTTAAGTAAATATGCTGATATTAGAACATAATTAAGAAACATCTTTCATCGTGCAAAATTCACATCTTTCCAATTTTCTATTTCGATACATTGCTTTTAAGCAGCAGGAATTTTATGTAAATAGTATATTTCTGCATGTCAAACCTGTTTTATATTAATTTAATGATGAACTAAATTGCAGATAAAACATATCAAAATAATTTAAATGCCAGAATTGGTCGTCGTATGATTATAAAGTTATCATTATAAGGCGTGGACTTTGCTTCGTTTCTTCCAAACCTTTGGGGTTCATCAAAAGTCTTTATAGCAAACAATCTAGCATTCTTATATCAATAAGATATATCTTGTTGAACTTGAGATAAATTATGCAAAAGAGTCTGACATATCTGTTTCATATTTGGATATTTTACTTGAAAAAGACGTTAAAGGTAGTCTAACAACCAAACTCTATGATAAACGTGATAACTTTAACTTTTCTATCGTCAACTTCCCTTACTTTAGCAGCAATATACCTTCATCACCTGTTTATGTATCTTAGTTGATTCGATATGCAAGAGCATGCTCTGTATATGAACGATTTCTAAATCGAGGTTATTGATTGACAAACAATATGTTGATGAAACAAGAATTTTAGAAGTCTCGTTTAGAGGTCATCATTTCGAAAGTTCTATTGTCGATACAATGACCTTGTCAACAAATGCACTTTATCATTAGGTCAAATGCTGACTGACGTTTTTCATACTAATTGTTAGTCCATTTTTTATTCACTGAATTGACGATGGTTATTTCCGCTAATTCCCTATCATGACAAGGAGCAAACGGCGGATGTGACCAGTCAGCAGGGGATACTCACCCCTTCATGGCAACTGATCCCAGCTCTGATGTTTTGGAGGTCCGTGTTTTGAATACATTACTATATTTCAACACAGAACACTCATCGAAACATTTTTAAACAGTTATTTTGGTGAATGAATTTTATCTTTCTTCATGTATATTGCAATTTAGTAGTATTTGATTTTAATTTTCGATTCAATATATATATTTTTTTCCTTTAAAAAGCTTTTAAAATGATGACTTTATACCAAATGGTATCTTAAAATATAAATTATGCAAAGTATTGCAAGTATCCAATAATTTCAAAGCCATAATTTTTTTTTTGAAAATATTGGATATTTTTGTTTATACCTACATTTTACATTATATAAACATATATACATATAATATGTGTGGTTTTTTTTTAAAGAAGACCAATATATAAATCTAACGTTACACCATTTAGCTGTTGTGTGACTCAACTGCAGAATTTTCAGCCATTGGTTCTGATTTCCAATCAATAGCAACCTCCTGTTGGGAGACCAGCGACTGAGAACTGCCTGGTACAGACTGTGAAGGAGAGGAAAAAAACTTAAAGAGGAAGTTCAGATTTACCTAGGATAAAAACAGGAATGAGAAGTACACAGAGAATAAAGGTACAGTAGCTCATGTTATGTTTGTTGATACACTTGTGTTTTGACTGATATCAAGGCCAGGATTTGTCGTCAAAAAGATCACTATTTGTACTGCTTGTTACATTTTAAAAGGTTGTGAAGTCTCACACAAATGAAAGTGTTATGAGGATAAGAGTAGAAGGCATTTTATTATGTTTTGGTTTTTAAGAGTAAGGGACTAGTTTGAAGATCTCTTAATTTATCGATTCCTTTGTTTATTTCATTGTGACAGAAAAAATATAGTTAATTTAATAGAATAAAATACTGTGATGTAAAACGCAACTATTGTGCATCTTTTGAATCTTACAGAGGAGACATGCTTGGTTTAGACTATCTATTTCAACACTCATTTTTTCAAAGTTCTTAATGTCAAAGAAATATCTGGTTGAGTCGTTGTAATGATACAAACCATAACCAGTAACATTCAATATGATTATGTCTATCATTTGCTTCCTAATATAAATGAAATATGGATACACAAAATCGAATATATTTTTTTCAGAGCACGTGAATTGAACAGGTATGTAGAAAAACTAATTTTAATTAATTTAATCATTTTAATTGTCTTGACCCACTTTATTTGATCAACAATCCAATGAATAACACGTTAATGATGTCCACAACTCTTCTGTTTAATTTCATTTAACGGTTGCTAGATTTAATGAAAGTGTAAAACGATCAATATAATATGCCTTTCAGAAGCACAATGGCAACCGTTCATGTTCATCTCAATTCGACAGATCCAGATTTACTTCGAAAATTGAATAACTCCTTGATTATTGAGATCAAAGGAGAAACTGTGACGTTCAAGGACAGCAATCTTAATGAACTACTTTACGTGGTCGTGGTGATCATGTTCTATGGCACAGCGTTAATGGTTCTCATAGCAACCCAGATCCGGAAGCAGCGCAGAGAAGGACAGGAAGTGGATTATTATGATGAATACCTGGAGAGAAACAATGAGGACAGCAAGAAGACACTGTTACCAAAAATAGACCTTAAGGTTAATATTCCTTTGGAAGCGGATGAAATTAAGGCAGAAAATAAAAGTCCTTCTGTAAAACCCCCGAAAATTTAGTACAGTTTCATAAAACAGGGTTAATTTATGTATATATGCATCAGAGCACCAGTGTTTTATTTATTTAAATTGATTTATGTTGGAGACACTATGAAAATTTTTGATTATTTAGATATATTTATAATATTCTTGATTTCAAAATACATTGTTAATTCATCATAAAGTACATCTACATTAAAGTATATAGAATATTATACATTTAATTCATCTTAATTTTTAATTTTTAAGCAATTGTTATAGTTTGTTAAATGCTTACATTTTATCGCAATGTGAATTTAGAATAATGAAAATTTAAAATAAAATTTGAATAATCTAATGTAGGAAAAGTATTTGAGAAACAAAACAAATATGCTTTAAATATATTACTTTAATTTAACCCGAAGCTTATCATTCAATATAAACTCAACAAAATGGGGAATATTTACATTTTCTTTCTGCGATACCATTTACGCTAGATTGGCATCTTGCATGTCTTTTGCGATTAATATAATATTTAATTATACACTTTATCATCTCTGATCCCCCAAGGCTTTAGTATGATGGAATTTCGATAAAACGTTGACACACTCAGGAAGGGAAATATCATTGAACAGAAAATAAACGACGACCATTGCGTCACCTTGGGGAAGACATTTTTCAGGAAACATGTCGATTTATCTTGTAATTCCATTTTCAGAAACTGGTAAAATTTTAACTTCAGCCAAAAATCAATGAATACATAGTTCACACTATTTAAAACTGTAAAAATATATGTGAGTATAAATATTTCATGTTTAAACATGAAACAAACTTGATATTATTAAGTTCATATTATTTCTGTGCATCTATTAACGAAAATTACTTGTTTTTGCCTTTTTCTTAAAGACAGGTTTAGTCATTTGTGTTTTTCAAAAGTCACAAACATACAAAATCTATTTTCTAAATGTTACTGAAACATGACTTGAATTTCTTTCAAAGTAACATGTACCAAAAAGCTGTAATTGTAATTGTAATCTTTTACCTTTAGTTATATAAATATGGGGTTTTTTTTATATTTAAAGTACCGGTAACTCAGTTAAATCTATCATATTTTATTCGATTACGTGTTTTATTGCATATGAGGTTTTTCATAGCTTAAGAAGGAGTAAGCAGATTGTGATATCTAGATTTTTTTCCTAAATAGTGGTTGATCACATATGCTAATTTTAAACTAGTTGTTAAAATATTAATCCCATGGAATGTGGCTTTCACTTTACTTTAATGTTTAAACGCGAAATTTTTTCCACAAAATATACGTATATAAGAACGTTTTCATAATGTTACAGAACAATATGGTTTGGATTAAGGTGAGACAGATTTTTGGGTGAATTCTTTGTATGTTTACTGCAATGTTAAAAAGGCTACAAGAAAATTTCATATACAAATATAAAACGAACATTTTTGTATATAATCGTATTATAACCTGAAAGTTTGATTAATGTAAATATGTCAAATTAAAATTACAACAGAACGTGCATTGGTTTCCTTTATGTTTTTATGTTAATGAACTACTAACGAAAACCACGTTTGAAAACGTTGATTTTCCAAAAAAAGGTTTTATATAGGCACTATTAATACCGTCATAATTGATGGTAAAGATATTTCAACAGCCTCTTGTAAAACCAGCATTTGTCAGTTGTGTGGTGGTTAAAATAACCTTGTTAACAAATATATGACACCATTAGGTCGTATTTGGCTGACGTTTATACCAACGTTCAAATGTTTGTTTTTATTTCGAATTTAAGTACGGAAATGTTTCTTCTACCGAATGAATAAATAAATAGGGATCTCGGCGGGTGTGACCAGTAATTAAGTCAGGGATGATTAATCCTCTATGGCACCTGAAACCACCTAAGGAATATTTTTTTATATATACAAAATTTTATTCACATAAGTGAATGGGATTGGGCAGCAGGCAAAGCCTATTTTAGTCTTCTCCCTAATTTGTTGGTCCATTCTTTTAGCCATGTTCACATACTAGTATTTTTGGTATTGGATGTAGATTTTTTATTCGATCACTGATCTTCACTTTTCTAATTGTAAAACAATAATGTTCTGTATCATATTAGAAAAAGGTTTACTTAACTTTGATATTTTTAATCTCATCGAACAAAATTTAAAAAGAAAAATAAACGTTCCTACAAATCCTATGAAAGATTGAGTGGAAATCATTCTTGTTCATTCATTTAATTTACGTAGAAAATGAACCTGTGTTATACTAAGTAATGTGTGATTATTGTGTTTCTCATTTATAACATGTATCTCAAACTTTGAAAAGGCTAATGTAAATTCACATGTTTCTTGTGATAATCTTAAGTAAATTGGTTACTGATATTTTATTGTTCATTTACATCTTGCCATATGTCTCAAATTAGTCAATTAATAATTTTCTTTTTACTTTATTTTTTATTTCTTTAATTTGCAAATGCACAATATCATTTTGGTACCCATTTTTTTCTGGAATAAATCAAATAAAAGAAGATATCATCACGCATCTCAAAAATGTAAAAAAAAAAAAATAATAATAAAAAAAAACAAAACACCAAGGTTATATTGATGTTATAATTTATCCTCTAAAGTTGTAATACTGTTCAAGGAAAGCAGGAAACAGCAGACCAAGATTAAATTTCCAATCTTTTTTCTCCTAACCTCGTAAATATCATTACCAAAATTAATTACTTTCCTTTTCCCAGAGGAATTAACAAAGCCATGAAAATCTTATGAAACTAGAAGAGGAAATATGACACATTGTTAAAATTCTAAAGTTGCAAATTCGTTTCATCAATAAAAAAAGATTTACACATAACATAATTTAACCAAAGTTTTAAATGAGATCCACATATGTACACACGTTTTTCAATACTTTCTTAGATTAGGGACAGATGATACAAACAAAAATGGATGCCTGGATTGGTATATATTTTTTGGCCTAATTTCATTGCAAATGATCCAAATAATAGATTTCTAGAATATAAAGAAAATGTTAACTTTTTGTGATGTTCAAAAGTATGCCCTTCTGAAACTATCCTTATTAATCTATACAAATATTTGTCACTTTAAATTCCATTTTTGTATAAATTTGAATATAAAATAAAAATTTTCTCATGAGCTACAGGTCCGGTATATATTCATGTATATATGTAAGTATACCCACGATGTAGGTTATGGCTCTTTTAGATATCTATTTTTGGGTGAGACTTGGAACAATTTCATTATTTATAAAACACCTGCAATTATGATTGTCTCAGAATTGGGATTAGATTAAAAACAAAGGTAGCAGAAAAAAGAACTTTCAAATTGAATTCTCCATAATTTCTTATGCACTAAACTGGATTTTTTTTCCTTGTGGAGAAAAATCAGCGAATGAATATAATTTTATCTGCCGTTCATTATTATATGCATAAGCATTAGGAAATATATGCAACAAACCGACTTTTTCCTGATTTACAGTCATCTATATTGATGAAAAAATTAATCAAAGTAAGGATATTTGAAAAAAATTCTCTAATCCTTCAAACTTGGTTATTTCGATGGTGTGAATCAAAATCAATACTGGATTTGAAACTAGCCTTCTTTAGAAACTTTTTGTTTTATTACCTTTGTACACAGGAGACCAGCTTTGATATCTTCTTAGCATTGTTCTCTTGGGGGTAAAGCCTGTTTAGATATTATAATAGCTAAACTTTGTTACCGTAGCAATTGTAGTACGTGCCGCTTACAGTTTTTTTTGCAATTTGTCTTTACCCGTAAACGTTCGGCAATTAATTTATTTATATAGTAAAACTTACTCTTCTCTCTGTCCGAATGCTTCAATATTTTAATATATTTTTTTACTTTGTTGGGTGACAAATTAAAAAGAAAATTCTTCTTTACTTGCTGGTTAATCAATAAGAGATGTTTTTAAAACCACCTATGGATATGACCAATGTCTATGCCCTAAGAAATGGTATGCAAGGATTGTTAGACAGCGTTCGTAATTTTAATACATAACAAACGTTGTAAAAAAAAATATTTCAATTTGATAAATTATCAGAAAATGGCAATAAACGATTCGTTGTCGAAGCATTTAATGCAAGACCATTGGCCATGGTGTTAAGGTGAGTGAAAAAGGAAGTTGTAACCAGCCGTCTTAATATTGAATTTTGTGTATGAGAGCACAAGAGATTTACGGATTGTTAGCGTCGGACAAGTTTGCCTTAGACAGGAAGACGTATAAAAGCTTAGTTAATTAATTTAATACGTGACTGATGAAGATAGTCACTATAGGAAGCAAGAGAAGTGGTAAATAAGGTGCAGGTTATATAGTTGGCGGTTAGCACGTAACTTTCTAAAACGCTTTAAGATATAAGAGAGATTGATATAAAGCTTATAGAAGATATGCACACACGGGTACATGTACGAGTCTGTTAAATAATAAGAGGAAGCATAATGTAAAAAAAAAAGAAAGAAAGGTTTTTGGTTCTTTTTTGGTATTTATGCGGCTAAATATATGGTCAACAAACTATCCAGTACCTATTTAGCAATATACCCTTAACACCTGCATATGGCGTTGATATTTACCAGTTGATTCGATACGCAAGAGCCCGCTCTATGTACGTACAATTTTTTTTAATACAAGGCAAGCTATAATTAACCAACGAGTTGATGAAACAAAAATATTAACTATATCGTTTTAAGTCATTATTTCACGATTACTATGGTCGAAACAATGACTTAATGAGCTAATGCAGGCTATTATTAGGTCAAATGTTGACACCACATTAATGTTCTAATTGTTAGATCATTATGTACGCGCGCATTTTCCCTTTTACCCGATTAGGAAACAGGGGACAAGGAGCACACGACGGGTATGACCTGTCGACAGCAGATGCTCACATGATCCCACCTCTTATGTTTAAGAAGACCGTGTTTGCTCCCCTCCAAATTTGTATCGCTTAATAGACTTTTTAGCTTGAATACTGTTCATTATTCCTGGCACATGATCTCGCCTCTGATCTGTTTGGATGCCCGTGTTTCCTATGTTCCAGATTTGCATTGCTTAAATGGAATTAAATCTTGAATTGTATTTCGGTTTCTCTTCGTAATCATAGAAGGAAAACGTTTGAAGTGTCAGTGAATTAATACTGTAGGAATAAGTGTCATAAAAATATAAATAATGAATTAAAATGGTATATAAACACATATGTGAATTCAAATAAAATATCCATAAAACATTCGAAGTAATCTTGGCATATAAATCGAGCAGTCGCTAAATGGAGGGGCTGCTGACTGTATCTGCATTTTCAAATCCGTATCGACTTAAAGCGGCTCCTGTATCTTATACAAAGATTCTGCTGGTAAAATGGATTGAAGGCAGGAATTCATAGTTAATCTGTGTATTAGGGACTGGTGGTTATATTCAGAAAATCAAATGGAATCCCAAGTTGATTAGGTTCTATTCACGAACACATCTAATGACCAGTGGAAGAGAGATATTGACTAAAATAATTTTACCACATGCTTTTATACTTTAAAAATGATTTTCTAAAGAGATAATTTAAATCTTCAAAATTGGTCGGTTTTAAAATGGGTTTTAAATGTTTGCCTTATTTTGCGAACACGGTCTTGTATATTTGATTGATAATAATCTTCAAACTTTAATCTGATTTTAGCATTTTATTTCAAAAAGTACCAGTAAGCAGTAAAACGTAAGCATAACATCATATAGATTCCAATAACTTATAGTTTGTCGTTCGAGTACCATGTGCATCAATTCTGCAATCATTGCTCCTTCGATCCATTCATTGACTACGGCTATTGCCCTTTTTTTGAAAGGTCGTATTATTTATGTAATAATAATGTAATAATGTAACAATGTAATTTAAAAAAAAAAGATATGTAAGATAACCAGCACAAACACATGTCGCCATTCCACGCCTATACCCATGATAATAAAGAAGTCAGGTGTAACGAATGCAAATGGTAAACCCCGGTTCTGATATCGTAAATACTATTATCGAAAATGTCATTTGCCTATTTACGAGCCGTGTTCAGCTTTCGTGATAAATATATTTGCTGACAAAGTCGTTGTATCGACCATAGAACTTACAATATGATGACTTTAAATGAGACTGTGGATATGTTTCATCAACTTTTTTGTCAATAACTTTATTCGTTTTATAACTTGTTCATACGTAGATTATGTTCTAGTGCACCTAATCAACTGAGAGATATAAACCCAATATGCTGGTGATGAAAGTATATTGCTGCATGGTAAAGGGAAGTTGACGATTGAAAAGTTAAAATCATCGCGTTTCTCATAAAGCTTGCTTGTTACATTACCATTAATACCTTCTTCTAAAAAAGTATCCATACATGAAACACAAATGATCTAGACTCTGTAGTATCATATTTCAAGCTCACTGGGATTTAATGTATCGACATAAGAATGGAAATAACCATTTTTAATTGACAATACGTCGTCGATATATCAGAATGTCGAAGTGATGAATACAGCAAGTTTTTTTTCCACTTATAATAACATGTTTTAATAAGAATACAATGTGCTTGCGATACAAACTTACTCTGGTAAACATATATCTTCCCGGCCAAATTTAAGCAAAAGATATGTTTTACGAAGAAGCAATTTTTAAAATGACACAATCTACTGGCAAAAACGTTGACGACAATTATAGTACTTCAACTATTTCATTTGAATCAGTATTTTGAAGATTTTTTGATCGATGCAAAAATACAGTGTATCTTCAATTTGAATGTAATTTTCACACGTAATTGTCTACAGATTTTGCGTTTTAACATATCGAGAGACAGAGTGGTGTGTTTAAACGGTATTCCGTAGATACCACTAAAAATTTAACATGCAAGAAAGCCATTCTTCAAAATGCAATGTTCGGTTTCATTAAAGCCAAATTTTCTCTTTATAATATTATTGATATATATGGCTAGGATGACGCACCGATCCAAATAACTCATTAATCTCATTATTATCTAGTGTTATTTGTCTGCAAGTAAAGTAGAAAAAAAAGAATTGATGAGTATTGTCATGGTGATAAAGACGTCTCGAAACCTGTAGCATTGATTGTCAAAAATCTTTAATCAAATGCACAAACAGATTGTCCCTGTCTGGTGATAAGATATCAACATTCTTCAAGAGTATTTGAAACAAGGAGGAAGGAATGGGACTCATCTTATGTTCTCTAGGTCTGGTATTTAGAGATCATCCTTTATTCTAAATGCCAAAATCCTTGTAAAATAACCCAATGTAAAAACATCTGTCAATAAGTCTTGGCATATTCTGTTATGAGCAGAGTTAGGATTTGGATATTTCTTCTACATTGTAATAGCAACATCATTACCTTTCTTAATGGCATCAAATAAACTTCTGATGGGAAATTCCTTCTCTACAAGCACAAAAACAAGCCTCTTAGCGTCCGACACATTGACGGATGGGGATGATGACTTATAATGTAGCTGCAATGTCGATATTTCCTCCATATATTTCTGTAAGAATCTCCTCATATGAAGCTTTTCTATCGCACAACTTTATAAGAAGCATATCATACATGTAAACGAGGGTTGTTCAAATCAGCCAGTGGACAAATCATTTTATTATGGCTCCACTTCTAAAAGAAAATTTGGTTGTATTGCCCCCCTTTCACGCTTTCTTCTTCCACGATCAAAATAATCTGTCATTTTAAACATTAACAATACTGTCTTTTGGTGTTTCTATATATAGTTGAGGTTAAGGACATTTTATTTTCACCTAAAGGGCGACTTAGAGTCAAAAACAAACATTTTGTAATTTATCAATTATTGTTTTCCCTTGTTACCTAAACATGAAAGTGGGTATAATTAAAAGCAAAGACCTAAGTGGAGTTATTTAGATAATAAAATGTCTTTCTTTGGTTGTTAGTACGAGGATTAATGTTGCAGCTGTTGCAGAAAAAAAATGTATATACCATAAAAAAAGAATTAAATATTCATTTTATCTAATTCAAGTAAAATTAATGTATTCTTTCGAGTAAAAAATGAAATATGTTTGATAAAAAATACTTCATCAGACTTTGGTATTTTAACAATACTGTAAAATTAAAATCAAATTATGGTCAAAGCAAGACTTTAGATTTCGTGTACAGTGTTTTGTTAAAATCAGGCGACTGTAACTATTGAAAACTGTAGGAAGACATACGAACGACGGATCAACTCATTTTAAGTGTCACAAGAAGTTAACCATTAATACTTATCACTTATAGCTTCAGTATGTTTTTTTTTAGATAACGAATCTTTTTGTTTTCGGTGTATACTGGTAATGTTGAGGAAATGAGCTAGAGGAATCAATAAATTTTTCATATCTTAAGGTTAAAATTCTCCACAAGTGCAATAAACATGAAGAAGAAAGAGCAGGGCACATCAAAATCGCATTATAGGTAAATTTGAAACGAAGTAAGAAAGCTTTAATGTCCATTCTTGGAGAGTCAATAGCTAATTCCTATAAATAATTTGCATTGTAAAATTTTCTATTTGCATCGTATAACTTTATTATCTATAATTTTCCATTTATATTCTATAATTTTTGTTTTTGAATTCTATATTTTTTTTAATTCTATAATTTTTTTATTTGTATTCTATATTTTCGATTTGTATCGTAAAAAAATATTTGAATTGTACTAATTTTCATTTGGATTCCTTTTTATTCGTATAGTAAAATTTCTTATTTGTAGTCGATTACTTTTCATTTGTACAATTTGAAATCACAAGATTTTACCAAAATCAACAGCTGTAAAACTTATGACTTTTCAACTTTATACACAACCATTCCCCGCGATAAATTAAAGTCCAGACTTTTTTTTATCGTTTACAGCTGCTTTTTCAATAGAAATGGAACTTGTAAATGTATTTACCTGGTCATTGGTCATTTGCAAAATTATTTTGTTAAAACGCATGCTGATTGCACACACAAGTACTTTGAAGTTGACACCAAAAAGATGCTTAAGTTTCTGACTGACAATATCTATGTGGTTTTTGGAGACCAGGTCTACCAACTATCTATTGAAATTCCATTAGGAACCAATTGCGCTCCGTTATTAGCAGACCTATTTTTGTATTCATATGACGCTGAATTTGTGCATACTCTTATGTGTGAAAAGATGGAAACACTTGTTGTGTACTTCAACTTGACATTTCGATATATCGACGACGTATTGTCAATTAACAATGGTAATTTCCATACCTACTGTATTTCCATACGAGATATTCTGTTGAGCTTGAGATAAGAGATACTATAGAGTCTGACACATTTGTTTTATACTTGGATATTTTACTTGAAAAAGACGTTAATGGTAATCTAACAACTAAGCTCTATGATAAACGTGATAAACTTTTCTATCGTCAACGCCCCTTACTTATGCAGCAATATACCTTAATCACCTGCATACGGAGTTTATATATCCAGTTGATTCCATACGCATGGGCGTGCTCTACGTATGAACAATTTATAAAACGAGGAAAATTATTGACAAACAAGTTAATGAAACAAGAATATAAGCAGTCTCGTTTAAAGTACATTATTTCGTACGTTCTATGGTCGATACAATGACCTTGTCAGCATACTCATTGTTAGTCCATTATCTTAACTCTGAATTGACGATGGATTTTTCTGCTATTTCCAAATCATGACAAGGAGCAGACGGCGAGTGTGACCGGTCGGCACGGGATGCTCACTCCTCCATGGCACCTGATCCCTTATCTGATGTTTTGGTGGTCCGTGTTTGCTCTGCTCCTATTTTGTTTTGTTTTATGGACTTTAATATTGAATACTGTTCGTTATCGTCCTATCCTTCATATATTGTATACGATGATTGTTTATTTATTTTGCTATACAGGTATCATTGTCAAAAGGTTACATCCGTTATGCGTCCTTGTGCAGCAAAATGTACTCATGGAATTTAAAAAAAATACTGGGAAGAACAGCTTTCCGATTTTGTCATAAGATCCTCAAACAGTTTTTTTTATATCAACCACGTGCACGAAGAAGTATTGCTTAGAATTAGATTTTTTTTTTACGATTCATGATTTTTGTTAACCAATAACATGCTATCCATTTTAGTTCTAATTAAACTTTAAAAGTCTGTGCTTCAGTGAATTATAGATATCTGCTTTTTCAATGAAAATGGAACTCTTAAATTTAGACAAAAATATCTGAAATTTAAAAGTGCTTCTCGTGCTTTTGTTCTAAAAAATCTATGTGGTCAGGTCTTCGAGGAATCTGTCGGAATACCATGGATATCAATTGTAATTAGCAGACCTATTTTGTTTTCATATGAAATGAGATCTATAGAAAATCTTATGCATGAAAGAAAGAAAGAAAACACTTGCATAGGCCTTCAATTTTAATATGTTTGAAATATTGCAGACCCGGTGTTCAGCACCAATTGATCAATCAATGTATCAATTCCACATTAAGATATTTCGACGACTAGTCAAATTATCAATAAAGAATAGTTACTTCCATTCATACGTCAATTCAACATATTCTGGTGAGCTTAAAATAAAAAGATACTACAGAGTCTGACACATTTGTTTCATGTTTGTAATCTCAGAACAAAACAGAATTTTATGAAAATTGTCATTGACTTCAATTTTCCTATCTTTCAAATCCCTTACTTGTGTGGCAATAAACTCCTAACACATGCATATTGGGTTTATGTCTACCAGTTGATTTGATACAGAACATGCAATACATACGAACAATTTCTCATACAAGACAAGCTATTGACAAATCAGCATTTCACAAGTTTCATTGGTCTATACGATGACCTTCTCATCAAATACAAATTATCAATCTATAAGGCAATATTTACTGAAGTTTTTTTCAAATCAATTTTTATACCATTATTTACAAACGGATTTTTCCTCGTTTTTCCCGATCATACTAGGATGCACACGTCGAATGAGAACAGTCTATAGGGGGATGCTTATTCATCCATTGTACCTGATCATACCTCTGGTGTTTTAAAAGTCCATGTTTGCTCTGTTCACGATTTTGTATTGGTTGAATTGAATTTTGAGCTTAAATGCTCTTCATTATCTTCAAATTTCATAATTTTATTAAATCCTAATTTAACCATAAAGAAAAGATCGTGAAATTAAAATAACAATGGTAAAAAGTAAAATTAATGCAGAAGAAAATATGGGTATTTCTTTGATCCATTGATGCACACCAATTAAGAAACGTAAAATAACACATACGCCTGTAAGCTATTAATTTATCTAGCACACAAATTAAAAAAAATTAAAGATTCAAAATAAGATTCTTAGAATTTTATTACAGTGTTAAACTTAAGTCAATACGTTCTGAACAAGTTTTTCCAATCAAAGATAGACAAGCGCAACAACACTAAGAGTAAATGACCGGTAGCTGAACTCGTCTTTTAGTGGCTTCTTGTTTCCTTTTTACCACAATCACAAAAATGTATCTGAAAGCTTTTGTTTTTGTGTAAACTAATAATTAAAGATCCTCTTATGGTTGTTGGTTATGCATTTGATTTTTTTTAAGTGCATTTTTATGAAATTATGAAAACACTGTATTCAGTATTGATTTGATTGTTCAATCATATTTTTTAAAAATCTCAATAGATAAGTATTTAAATTGCGAGGTCTTGGGATTACAGATGATTCTAATAATTTTAATTAAGATTGTTTTCACTATTTATAGAAATTCTTTTTGCTTGTTTCAATGATTTGTAATAAGGATGATAATTTTAGGTTTTTTGCGAACATTGATTCACAAAAAATGCGAAAAAATCATCAGTAGTACACTATTGTTTTTCTTAAATTTTATCTCAGTTTTATTTCTAGGGAATAAAAAATAACTCGATATGGACAGCAAATACCAGAAGGGGGAGGGATTTGCACTGTTTGCACTTTATCAGGAAGTTATATTCGCTTTCTTAGTATGAACTATATCGTTATAAATGTAATTCATAAATATTTTAAACACGATGAGGGCAAAGTTTGCAGATAAAACAATTAAGACTTTTCTCTCTTAGACTATTTTATCAAGAAAATCCACGTAGATTGATTTTCCTCAAAAGTCGCTTTATTACCACTTTTCCTACAGCTATATAGCTTTAATAACAGTCTTAATCCACAGAATATCAAAAATGTGCATGTACGTAGTTGTTCTCACTTCTAAATGTGCCCTGCTATTCTTGTATTCATATGAAGCAGACTTTGTTCAAAATGTTTTACGTGAATAGAAGAAAACACTTGTTGTGGCCTTCAACTTGACATTTATTGAAGACGTATTGTGAATTAACAATAATAAGTTCCATTGTTATGTTGACACGGTATTCCGGGGAGCTTGAAATAAAAGATACCACAGAATCTGACACATCTGATTCATATTTGGATCTTATACTAGAAAATAATTTAATAGTTATCTAAAGACCATGCTTTAATTTATGATTAACATGATGGCTTTAAACTTTTCAATCGTCAACTTCCCTTACTTCCCCATCTTTCCTTATGCAGCAACCTGAACAAAAAAGAACTATAGTTAACTATAGTATACAATAGTATCAAAGTTTTTTTTTACCATAGTAAATCAAATTAAAGTAATTTTACTTTGGATTTCGGATTGTGATATTTTTGGTTCTTGAATTCATACATGCACATTTTCTATATTAAATGGAACTATTATCTGTATATTCAGTTATTTTTTCCAAATTTTACATCACTCTTATCGAATTTACGAGAGTTTAGGCTTTGAAATCTCAAAAAAAGTTCCAAAATAAAGTTTCATAGTAAATAGAAGTATCAAAGATTTTACTATATTTAACTATAGTTAACTTTTGTCAGGGAATATACCTTTGTCGCCTGCATACGGAGTTTATATCTCACAATTTTTTCGATACGGAAGAATATGCTCTACGCATGAACCATTTCTATAACGAGTAAATTATTGACAAACAAGTTGACGAACCAAGAATATCAGAATTCTCGTTTAAAGGCATTATTCAGTGAGTTCAATGGTCGATACAATGACTTTGTAAGCAAATACAATTTATCATTAAATAAAATGCTGATTGACTTTTTTTCACACTGATTGTTAGGCCATTATCTACACACGAGTTATCCGCGGATTTTTTTTCTGTAATTTCCCGATCATGGCAAGGGGCACAAGAGGCGTGTTTGACCGGTCGGCAGGGGAACTCCTGCATGGCACCTGATCCCACCGCTGAAGTTTCGAAGGACCGTGTTTGCTCTGCTCCTACTTTGTAATGTTTAATGGACATTTGGGCTCCAATACTGTTCGTAATATCCACATATCTCACGTACAAACTTTCTAAACTACACATATCCTGATCTGATAAAAAGAATTATTTAAAAAAGAGCAGTAATTTATAATAGTCCAATATTATAAAATCAATTCATTAATTATGAAATTTCAACAACTACTAAATACTCTCTCTATATTGGACAAATAAAATAAAGAAAGAAAGATACAATTTATCTATTCTCTACCTTGATTTTGCGTGTGTTCAGTATATTACGACTTTACTGAGTACTTTTTCAAGTTTATCAACAATAATGATATCCAGAAAAAGGGACTTTTACTTCCCTTAATGTTTTTTTAAGTTATGGTCTTTTAGTAGCTAATAAATTTAATTGTCAAAATGACAAATATTGATGACATTGCAAATCATGTGTATCTTCATTTGCACGAAGTTTACTCACTAGAGTTCAAAATTATACCTACCTCGAATGTATATTACGTCAAATATCAACTAAAAATTTAAATTATTTTGCTTTAATTTTGAAGAAAATTGCTTCCAAATTTGACATGCAACAAAATCTTATCCTTTTTCATTTATAATTATAAACAATATCATACAAAATAACTACTGCTTTTTCGATTATCCACAAATACGTCGGTACAACTGATAAAGAGAAAAAGTGAAATAATTTGAAATCAATTTCTGTATCTTCCAGACTAAAACAACCCTAGTGTCACTCGATTTTATCAAAATAACAAATGGCTCAAACAAGTGTCATTATCAAATTATACACGGAAAATGGCCACATTAAACCTTTTCCAGACGCAGTAGGCAGCCACTGCCAACTGTGTGGATGTCAAACTCATAAATGATATTTCACGACCATATTTAATATTTAATGGACTTCGCTCTCTTCCCATGAGTAGAATTAAGTCCGCCATGTTTAATAGTATGTCTGCGTCGAGATTACAACGACATCCGCCGTCTGCTTAGCGAGGCACGTGTCGTTGGATGAGATGGCTATCGGTTTATGGTGTAGATAGAGACCACTCTTCTCGCATCATCATCGCTTTTGACAAGGTACGTATCCTGTATTAATTTTATCAATACGGCATAGAATATATGCGTTACACTATAATCCCTGTTCTTGGATTTATTAGGAAATTTCTAATTTAACAGGCACCAGTTTTTAAAAACTCAATGTTTATACCAGTAATTATTGCTGTTTTAAAATATATCTTTTAAAAGGTAATATGTACTCATAAAAAGGGTCTATGGGAAAATATGCATTTAAGTAGGTTATCATTGACTTTTTTTGTAAAAATTTGACACTTTGGACTAAATCAACTCAGACTTACCGACTCTTAAAATCATTTCTGCTTGGTATAGTGATGTTACAAGTTATATATTCCCTGAGGAACAATGCCTTTCGCCATAAATCCTCCCTGTTTTTGGTAAAATGTTCATAAAGGGAATATCTTTAATCATATTACATAAGTAATATAGGAAACATGGGAATATATTAATCTGAGGAACACTTTTCTATTTAATATTTGAGTCAATATTGTCTTGTGAGATTATCTACATATGCGTAAATTACAGACATAATGGAAATAATTGAGAAATATTCAATTTTTCCAGTTATATCTGAATACAAGACATTGGCTAAGAAAGGCGTTTGGCATTGATGTGCACATGGATTTTTTTTTACCATATCAGATGTTAAAAAAACGGTCCTTTTTTCTCAAAAAATATAGACCTCTTTTTCCCAAGCAAATCAGAAAGTTGTAAGATAGCATAAAACATATTCTTTTTTCGAATTAGAAGCCAAGCTCTAGATATATTATTGTTTTGGGGTCATCATCTACAGACAATGTTTTTCTTTCTCACGTTTCTTTTTGTTTAATAACAATTTTAAATGCACTTCTTTTCATTGACTTTTGCAGCACATATTGAAATAAACCTGGAAATGAATGTCATCTTAATTGAATTTTATCTAGTAGATATCCCTTATATTTATTAACAGCCGTTTCATTCATGACAACATGTTGAATACAGACTAATAGCATATGTGTAATCAATTAATAAAATCGGTTGTACGTTCTAATTTCTTTTTCCTTATGTTCATAAACTTATTGTCTTTCCCCTTTATCTCTCTCTGTCCTATTCTCTCTCTCTCTCTCTCTCTCTGAAATGCACATTTCCTTGTAATGATTTCCGAATGGAATGTAATTGCAATCCTAATATTACAGAAGACAAATATGCAGTAGGTGCCTCATGTAGGATCGATCTAATGGTCTATGAAGAATGGCGTCAAATCAAAAACAGAAGCCTTAATTAAATTTGTAGAAATCACAAAAATAATTATAATTATCATCATTATCATTAACTTTTTTTGTTTGAAATGAGATACATGTAGAACGTTAGAAAAAGATAATTAATTTTTTTTTCATTTCATGAAATGATATGAAAAGTTAAGGAAGTGCAAAGCTAAATAGAACAAATAACATGTACAACTAGAACAGAATGATGAAACATTCTATGTGTACAAAAGCAGTAGTCTACAATGTCGAAATAAAGAAAAAAAAAATAACCCTGTCCTTATTCTTCTTTCTATCTCTCTATTTTTCTATGATTATTTTTTTCGAATGTTTCTATTTTGCAATCAATTAATGTAAGGCTCTCCTGACTTTTTCATATTTTTTTTCTAGATAGATAAGAACATATACAAATTTCTAAGGGTGGAAATTCTCGTGTCTTTTCTAAGATATAGTTTTGTTATAAAAATGTAAAAATTTACAGACAATTAAAATCGTTATTTTCTCTTTTAAACCTTGTATATAAAAAATATCATACCGGGTAAATTTTTGCAAAAAAAAAAAAGAAATATGCACACACATTTTTGCGATGTAATCATCTGTATGTTAGAGATTGAATAGTTTGAAATTTTAATCCATTCAAAGAAAAACAAACCCACATCAAGCCTTTTTTCAACAGATTATATAAAGGATCTCATTGATAATAAATCATTGCCCACATTCAATCTCTTGTCAGCAGCGCGATATTCGATTCAGATGTAATGCTTTGAAATGGAGTACTCAACATCTGATGTTTGTTTCATTTTAGATATTGATTTTTCATACAACATAGTCTACAAAGGTCAGGTGAAGGTTCTCCACATTTTGTGGTATATTTCTTTTTTGCAATTTTACATACTTTTTCATAGGAAAACATAAATAGTTTGACAATTTATTTCATACATGTTATGCTTCTTATTGAAGAGTATATTATCTGTCTTTGTTGTAGTTGTTCAGGTTGCAATTTGTGTTGCCTGCTACAAAAAATATCCTTGAAATTGACAGCTATTGAAATAAGAAGAAGTGACAGTATTTCAGTTCTTCGGGGTTACCGGTACGAAATACTTTCAAAATTAAATCGATTCTCTTTAAAGATAATCGATTGTCTAAAGTGTTTGATTAGGAACTTTAACATGTAATTGAATTGTGTTTGGAAAAGAGTGTCAAGTTTGACCATTGCCTTGATCTTTTTCTTTTTCTGATCCTCCCTGATAGATTTGTCTGTTCGCATTACGAAACGTTTTAAATTATGTAATAATTGGGGTTTTCTATTAATGATGTTTTTTTAATGAACTCATTAACTTAATTGTAGCCGAGCCCTGTTTAAAAAGTCGAACGTGTCAGCTAGGGCATATCAAAATACTGTATACAGGGAAATTTTCGCCCCCGTTTAATTTTCGCACCTTTCGCCCTCGTCGGAAATGGGCGAATTTAAAACGGGGCGAATTCAAAGTAAACAGTATTATATCTTAAACAAAAATCTTTGTGGGCGAATTTAAAACGGGGCAAACTTGTTTCCGACTATGAAAGGGCGAAAATAACACGGGGCGAAAATAACCCTGTATACAGTAGTTTGTTTCTTTGACAACATATTTTGCCGATTTTTATATGATGCTACTGTGGTTTCATCATCAATATTCGCTAAGTACCAATTTTCAAGGAATTTGTTGTTGCGAGATCCACAAAATTAAATGTTAATTGAATTGAAAAATGTGTTTTTTATTTGTAAAGGCAATCCTTTAGTCCACGAAATTACGTTTCCATGAAAACGTCTGTTTAACACAATCCACGAAAATTGATGACAACGAAAATTGATGAAACCACAGTATAACTTGTCAAACTGCAATGATGTTTCTACTCATGCTAGTCGTTGGGATTCTCCGCCGTTTAAATTGAAGCAGTATGTAGTCAATTTTGCCTCAAATGTCTAATCAATGCAATAATAAATCAAATGCCTTGTGTCTGAGCTCATGAAAGACTAACCACCTCTCTGATTGCTCTGTATCAAATGCCTTATGTCTGAGCTCATGAAAGACTAACCACCTCTCTGATTGCTCTGTAATTTGTCGCTATAATCTGATCAGACTTGCTAATCCTGTACTGGGCATGATCAAATTATCTTAATTTCAATGTCAAAAACTCTTTTTGGAAGGAGAATTAATTTCCTAGAGTGGAGGTTAATGATACGAAAAGAGAAAATTATTAAGAACTTAGAGTAAAAGGCAATGAACATTTCTATAAAAATCGTATAGTTATTCTTAATTAGTTTTCCAAACTCAATCTATTCTATAGTACTAGTTTTATCAGTAAAGCTTAAACAAAAAAGATATTCTCAGACTTGTTAGACAGAGAAATGACTTTTTTACTTTCAATACATTCCTTGTTCGCAGATGCAGATGGATTTGTTTTACTTTTTTGCCATTTTCGACGATGGAACACACTTCAGTAGAGAAAATGGATATGTAGAAAATTGTTATCTCCTAACTAACATGATAAAAGCTTAAACTTATTGCAAACTTATATGGTTTCGTTGTTAATATACTAACTTCACATACACATTGCACAGCAGTGTTATAAAGTGATGCTTACTCCTCCATTTTTTTTTTTAGAGATCCTTGGTTGCTCTGTTACTGATTTTCATTTTTTTCAATTGGCTTTTGAGCTTGATTAGTTTTCGTAATCTTTTCGTAATCTCGGTTTTTCATTTTTCTTAGTCTTAAAACAAATTTTACTAGATTATTTCTATAAAATACAGCTTTACATTTTATATTCTTGTCAATTTTTATTTTGTATCCAATATCAGCTCAAATGCAAGGTTGCTAAACCCTAGCTTAGGTACATCCTGCTTATGAATGTTATAAAGTGACTGATAGTTGATACAAATCATAACAAGAGTTTTACATGTAGAATTATTTTTATAAAAAAAGGTCTTCAAAACATGTTATCTTTTATCTGCACCATTTTTCATTTGATTTAACACATTTCTAGTAGAAATTGTTCGAGAGATATATAAGGTATCTTGGTTTCATATATATGCTTCTGAACTCAAAATAAAAGATATATCAGAGTCTGATACACCTCTTTCATGTTTTGCTTTTCTAGAAAAAAAGTTGATCGGAATTCACAATCAATCTTTATACTTTGATTGACGCCTTTAACTTTTCTATTTTCAATTTTCCATATCTTTGTAGCAAAATACACTTATTGCCTGTATGAGTTGTTTCTATCTCTCAGCTGAATAGCTAAACAAGAATATGTTCATCGTCGAACAATCTCTGAACAGAGGCGGTTATTGCCAAATCGGTTACCAATGGTATCAGCTGTCTCTTTTAAAGTCAACATTTTGCAAATATCATGCAAATGCTAAATAAGTCTGATGTCAGATGAATTTTGTTTGACGCTTTTTATACAAATCGTTCAGCCATTTTTTGTACTGATTTGTCTTATATACATATTTTCCGGTTTACCTGTTTATGTCAAGGGGCACAAGGCGGGTGTCACCAATCGACAGGGGGTTCTTACATGTCCATAATATCCTATCCCACCCCATGTTTTTTAGAGGCATTGTTTGCTCTTCTCTTTTGCATGGTTATCTTATAACTTTAAATCTGAGCGTGATAACTGTCTTTTTTTTAACATTTCGTGTTGTAAACACACAATTACTATCACTGGCTACCATATAAAAAAGCAATGAACTTTCTTCAAAGAATGAATTTCAAAGAGCTCATCGATCTCATCCTTTTTTCTATTGTAGCTGTATTTCTTCCCATTTTTTTTCCAGTAATTAGTATTTGCCACATTTAAAAAAAAAAGTTATAGTACTTGCAGTTACTCTTATATATTGTTAACCATATATCACTTATGAAGGATCAAATAAACTTCATCCCTTAAGAATGTGAAAACAAATTTCATGTAAATTTGTCGTGATTATTAAGTATTAACCAAACATAATTTCCCCACTTTGAAAGGCATCTAAATGTCCTTTTCATCTCTTGTCTCTGGCAATATAAAATGGATTGTTTTCATGTCCGTAACTCATCACCAATATCCGATGGCTCATGCAAGGTATTCAAAGCATTCAGAAAATCTTCACAACAGGTCAAATACATTCACTACAAAGATGATAAATTATTTTTATCATGAGCGAAATGACATTCAGAGGTGGGCGAATTTAATTAAGATGGTGTGAATTCAAACAGTGCAGTATAATTTCTTCAAACAGAGAAATGACCTGGCGAATTTAAAACGGGACAAAAAACAAAAATTGTTTGGAAATGTGAAAAGGCGAAAATAGCATGGGGACGAAAATAACCCTGTAAATAGTATTCAAAAAAATGGATTTTAAATTATAAAATCAAGATATAGTACAGGCCCTAAGGCCATAAACTGAAAATAGGCTTAAGTCAAAATTTCAAATTAGTGTAATTTTAAAAATAAAATTCTAAATGAAAGAAAATTTTCAAGTTACGTTCATATAACATATTGAACATAATTAAAAATTGTCTAGGCACTAGAGATCTTATTCTTGAGGCAGTTTGTTCGCAAAAATTTCATTTTCCTGCATGCATAATAGTTTCCCTTGAGATTTTATAGAGCAATACCCACAATTCGTGAAAAATGTTGTCTCGCTAATAAAGAGTTAACGACTATCTTGCGAAAATTAGATGTGAAAAATTAGTAATTTACAGCAATTTGTCAGAAAATGAAATGTAATATGAAATAAAAACAGATCAATTCTTTCCATAAAGATAAAATTTATTAATATGTGTGTATGTGTACGTGAAATATGTGAAGAAAATGAAACGTATTCGAGCTCAAAAGTCTATTAAACATTACAAAATAGGAGCGGAACAAACGACTTTCAGAATATCAGGAGTGGAATCAGGTGCCATGGAGGAGTGAGGTACCCCTGCCGACCGGTCACATTCGCCTCGTGTGCTCCTTGTCATGATCGAGAAATTACAGAAAAATTTGTGGACAACCCTGTGTGTAAACAATGACCTAACAATCAGTATGAAAACAATTCATTCAACTTTTGGGTTAATGATAAATTGTTTTTGCTGACAAAGTCATTGTATCGATGACTTTAAACGAAGCTGTTGATAGTCTTGCTTCATCAACTTGTTTGTCAATAACTTTAGAAATAGATAATACGTAGAGCATGCTCTTCCGTATCAAATCAACTGAGCGATATTAACTTCGTATGCAGGTGACGAAGTTTTATTGCTGCATAAAAAATTTATGAAGGTCATTTAAAGTGAAAACATGTCTGGAAAAGAGCCTTTGACCAAAAATATTATTGAATATTGGTAATTTATTCAAGAACATTTTTATTCCTAATTTCATTTATTTTCTTTGTTGTCATATCAACCATATCATTAAGTTTATTTTTGATACATTAAATTCCGTCAATGCAAGTACTAATCAGTTCCTCAAAAGAAACCTTTATTGTATTAAGAATATGAAAGAAACGTTCACATAAGAAATAGGAATACCAAATTTAGTTCTGTTTTTACACGCTCAAATTGCGTACTAGATTTTAAAAAATCGGGAGGGGATATGTAAATTTACTGTAAATATCATAATGAATAAAATGGTTGTAATTGTACAAGAAAATAAAAGATGTTCACTATCTTCTGATACATTGCATAACTCACACAATGGTGATACATCCTTATTCCATTTACTTACACTTATATTAGTATTTAACAGACAATTAATCAGTTTATAATTGAATTCTGCAATCTTTTTGTCATACATATTACAAATTTTTGAAATGTATATATTCTTCCATAATGATTTATCTTCTATGTTGAAATACTTATTCCACTTATTCTCATATATTGAATTCTGAAATTTGGATTGAACTAAGACCGAATAATAAAAATCACTTTTTAAAGATTTGATCGATTTAAAACAATTATTTCTAAACAAAAA
>PRKT01000112.1:320942-343606 GCA_003671525.1 Saccostrea glomerata
TTTTAAAAAAAAAAAAAAAAAAAAAAAAAATAATGAATAAAATGAACAACAAGAAAAATAAAACGAAAAAAATGTAGATAATATTTCCGCATGCCGACAAAGTTTAATGTCGGTAGAGTAAATTACCGGAAATATCCCACCAATACTGGCGATAAAAACAATATTGCTGCAAAAAAAGGGTTTCTCTCAGTTGGAGATACTTCATTGCTTTTCATTTTTCTCAAAAATTCCTTTGTTGCATGTAAACTTCTCCTTTTTGTTTCTGGAATAGGAAGAACATTTTCTGCATGTTAGATTGACGTATCACTCGGTGACAAATATGAATATAAAATATAGTTTTACGGATACTTGCCAAATTTTTTTTTTAATATAAGCACGATTTTTTGAAGGTATGACATTTTCAACATTTTTGCTTTTTAGTCAATTCTTAATTTTCAGATTTTCAAATATAATTTCAAAAAACAATCCCTACATCCTCAGTAAATGGTTGTTAACCGAGTATCTGATGTATGACTTGCCCTCTTAATCCTGATTAAAATGTGACTGGAAAGTGACCTTTGATTGCATCGTTTTTCTATCCATTAAAAAAATGGAAACCTTTTCCTCTTAAGGATACAAATCTCCTCTGGGTAAAGCTGTATGGGGGTGATTGCTGGACGTTTTGCCCACGTAATCCCCATCAAGCTTCTAGTAAGCCTCTTTCATGACAATCAAATCTCATTTACTCGGTCCTGAGAAAGCAGCTTGTATTCAATTTTTAAACGTTGTCCTATAATTACACCATCGATTTCGAGGGCTTATGTATTTCAATTCAAAGTGGAATGAAAGGGGATCGTGAGAGCATTTATCATTATTTAATACAAGTAAGTAGAGCATTATTATTATTTCTATAAAATAATGTTTATATTCTGTGAAGTGACATGGATATTTGATTTGGTTTGCTTTATCATAAAGTGGACTATAAAGAGAAAAAATTAAAAAAAGACGAGAAGTATGTATCTACCATTGAATTGTGTGTTCTGGCTTTAGAGAGAGATAACGCAGAGTCTTATTAGAGGTTTTAATAGAGCTACCTGAAGTCTGGTTTTATAGGTAATTTAGAAAAAAAAATTAAAATAAAAATTATTATTAAGTTTTATAATTAATACTCAATAGTTGTTTAAAGGCTGATTGTATGTCATAATCAGCACTGAAAGAATGTTTCACTGTCTAGACAAATTAATCTTTAATTTAATTCAATTTGTTTAATTGAAAAAGATACCAGAAATCTTGTTCATTTATTTTTTGTTGAATCTATCCATGTTTAGGTGTCCAATTGCAAAACACTTCTTAACGAATATTTCTCTCTGTAAATTGATAGGTAAATAACAAAAAGACACGAAGTCTCAACCAGAGGTGTTGAGACTTCGTGGCTTACTGTGATTTACACGGCGAGAAAAAAAATTAAGGCGGAATTGAATGTAAACATTAATTAAACTATCCATATAACTGACAATACATGACTGAATTGGTCAGATGTTGCCAAGCTTTATACGACCTCGTGACAATAGGCCAAGGATTACCCCTCATTATTGAGACAAATGGTCATGTCAGCGTCAATATTTGGAGCATCCTACAAAAAGTGATAGAAGTCTCCATCAACACCCACTAATACTCAGAGGACAAATACAGTTGTTGAGAAAGAAGTCCATCAGTTGAATTTGCTTGCATGAAATATATGGAGATAACGAACAGTATTCAAGGTCAAAGTCCATTAAACAATACAGAATTTGGAGCAGAGCAAATACGGACCTTTAAACATTAGAAGTGAGATAAGGTGCCATGGAGGAGTGTTTTAGTGTTTCTTTTGTTTAAAGTTTATATAAGTATTAACAGAACACTTGTTTTTCTTTGAACTATTAATAACTGATGCTGAGAGCTGAAAAGACTCATTCAATAATTGCAAATGACTCGTTAAGAAATCCGTGGTAGTGTCTCATAGTTGTTATCCAATAAGCACAGTTAAATGTATTGACGACTTAATCGGAGATTATGCTAGGTTCATTGCATTAATGGTAAACAAATAAAGAGTCCTTATTTTATTTCAACTTCATTTCAACAAGCAAAAAGACAAGGAAATAACAATGATATTGAATAACGCGCGTCGCTTAATTTTGTAAGAACGTTCAAAAAGTAATAATTCAACGCTTAAATATACGTGACAGAAAAAAACGAAGAGAATTCAATACTATTAGCGTGCTTTTGTTCACTGATTCAACTCTGTCTTTAAACTTCCTGTACTGTAATTAAGTGTAATTTTATACCTTTCCAAGGGAAGATTATAACTCCACTGCAATCTTTTATTTTAGGGAAAATCCTCTTTAAAAGCATGCATTCCTTGAAATTCGTTTGATCCTTGTTTTGGAAGATAAAAATGTATTTTTCTGTTCTTTCGTCTTTTCCAGTTTGATAAAAGTAAAAAATCTTATGGATCAAGTCAAAATATCTTTATTCAACACATTCGTCAACAAAATATCATTCAAGGTATCTTAGGAATAAAATTCCTTTACATGTTGTCATAAATTCTTAATTTAAAAAAATCAAATCCCCATAATGGTGGTTGTTCTGACATGATGTAGCAAATTAATAAAATATCTAAAGACTGAAGAAATAGATGCTAATTAACTTTGATAACAAAGTCATCAAAATATAATAAAGCATTAATTAAGGGTCTGGTGTTTTCATATCAGTACCAAGGGTGTTTTTTGTAATTACGAACCACGGATTGTGATACCTCTTCCATTACTTGACAAGCTCAAACCCATTTATTAACATACTTTTAGAGAAGATATCGCAGGCCAAGAATTTATAATTCTTGACAAATGGAATAATGGAAAAGTGATGTAAATAACAAAACGCTGTTGAAGAAAAACCTAAGTAATACAAAGAAATACGCTGACTGAATCAACAATTGTAAATTTGAATTGAAATATGAATTTCACATCTTTGTTTACTTCAGGAATTATTGTAATTTGCTAGTCAATTTTTTTTTTATTTTAAGTGTTATTTAATGTATCAAGGTGGAAATAACAAAATAAATATTTTTGGAAATAACAAAAGGGGTTAACTTACATTTGAACACTGGGTTTCAATATTTTAAACAATGGAATAATTATGATGGAACATGGAGGAAATAAAGAAACATCAATGACCCGGTGGAAAGTAAAAAACTTGCAGAACTTTGACAACTTGATGGACCAACGAGAACCTATTTGAATAGTGAAGCATTGTAACAACCTACTAACAGTAACAACTGATAAAAAATGTGACAACATGATAGAACAGTGTAAACATATGAGAAATAATGAGAAATCAAAGTCAACATGATATAAACGTGACAACCACATAGAACAATGACAGCCTCTTAGAACAGTGACAACTTCATAGAACAGTATCAACATGAGAAATCAATGCCAACCAGATAGAACAGTTACAACATCATAGAGCAGTGTCAACATGATATCAATGTGACAACCAGATAGAATAGGGACAACCTCATAGAACAGTGTCAACAATGGGAAATCAATGACAACCTGATAGGTCAGTGACAACCTGAAAGCACAAAAAAAACGTGATAGAACAGTGTCAACAGAGACATCTGTGACAACCTGAGACATCTGTGACAACCTGAGATATCAGTGTCAACAGAGACATCTGTGACAACCTGAGAGAACCGTGACAACCTGATAGAACAGTGTCAACGAGAGAGATCAGTGACAAACTAGTAGAACAGCGACAACCTGTTTAAACAGTGACATCCTTATAAAACAGTGACAACCTTATAAAACAGTGACAACCTAATGAATGAAGATCAGTTAGAACAATCAAGACTTGGTTGTTTGTGGTTGTTTGTGTGAGTGATGTGTTTTATCAGTGAGTAGAAACTTCAATACAAAATTGTTTTTAATTGAAAAATGTTTTTAAAACCTATAGTATAAATTAAAATTGATATCAATAAGAATCAATGTTTTGAAATACAGTTTTTTTGCACATATTTTTGTTAATTTATCTTTTAGTACATTTACCAATGCTATATTAATAAAAGTACAACTTCTCACATTCTTAAATTCAGTGAATGTCGTACTCGAAAGATGAGTTCTCATTAGATGTATATAGTTTTTCTGTTTCTGTTAATAAGTACATTATGTAAGGATCAAGTAAAGGATTGGTTTAAAATATTGTTTTAACATAAGCTTATCGGCGAAATTCAGGAGTGTATTTTATCTTGAAGTTTACACAAATACTGTAGACGTCCTTTTTTCCACTGGGTCATAATTCCGCGGAATCTCAATTTCTATTTTATCTGCGGGTTGAAATTACGCAGATTTCTCAGTCATTTTATGCCTTGCATTTACATTAAGTACGCTTGGACAAATTTCCGCGGAAAAATTGTGACCGCATACATAGTGTAAATGAATACCTTGCAGAAAAAAGTACTTCTACAGTAAACCAATTTATTTACGTATGGCATTTATTTCTCCCAGTTACAAACATAAACGTTGATGATACAAGGGTATCAACTATTTTGCCTCATTATTTCGAAAGTTTTATGTCGATAAAATACCCTTCTTTGCAAATGCAGCCTGTGGCAAGGTAAATGTTGTTTGGAGGTTTTCAATGCAAATTGTAAGCGATGATTTTCAATCAAATCAAACGAAGGGATTATAGAATGCTTATTTCTCCATTGCACCGAATTCCACCTCTGGGGTTAGCTGTTGTCAGGGGGTCTTTTCTTGATCTGATTTTTATTCATATCTATTTGGACTTTAAAACATGATTGCTCTTTTATTATCTTCATATATCATTCACAAATGTGCAATGTGTAAATGTCTCTTAAAGATTTTCTCAAATTAGTTTATAGTCAAAACTGTTTATCAAATGTCCCTTGAATTAATCTTATGATGACTGATAAATTACTTTAAAACAGTGTTCAACCAACATTTTTTTTTCATGTATGTAATGTAATTTAATCCTGAAATATATTAATCAACGTCTTATTTTTACTTGTTAGACATATATGCATGAACATGTTGATATAATTGAAATGTTTCCAAAGAGTTCTGCATACATGTGCATTCAGATATGGAAAGGTTCATTTTCCTATTGATTTCTGGATATATGTTTCCCTGAAAGCTCGTATTCATTAGTCTCTTAAGAACAGTTAAATTGGATTACGAATGTTTAATTATATATTGGTCGATGTCTCAGGTCTGGAATCCTAACAACAAGTTTCAATTTAATTGTTACATATATGCAGTTCACGTGTCTAGATAGGTGACATATTCTTCAGGATTTTTGAACTACTAAAAGATATTTTCCAACGCTGTATAAGAAAGTAAAGCATGTTTCCCTTTCATTCTCCACGTTAAATTAAAATCCAGGCTTTTTAATATCAGTGACAGCTACTTTTTCAATAGAAATGGAACTCGTCACTTTACTTACCTTGTCACTGCTCATTTGCAAAATTATTTTGTTAAAAGATATTCTGTACACACAAGTACTCTGACGTTGAAATAAAAAAGATGCTTGAGTTTCTCAGAAAGAATATCTATGTGGTTTTTGGATACCATGTCTTCCATCAATATTTTGGTATTTCCATGGGTACCGGTTGCGCCCCGTTATAAGAAGACCTATTTTTGTATTCATATGTCGCAGAATTTGTCAAAAATCTGAAACGTGAAAAAAAGAAAACACGTACTGTGTCCTTCAATTCAACAGTCTGTCTTTGTTTCATATTTTGATAATAAATTGAAAAAGACCATAATGATATTCTTACAACCAAACTTGATGATAAACGTGATGACAAACTTTTAAATCGTCAACATCCCTTACTTATGCAGCAATATACCTTCACCACCTGCATTCGGGGTTTATTTCTCACAGTTGACTCGATACCTAAGCGCATGCTCTGCATATGTCAAATGTGACCGGTCGACAGGTAATGCTCACTCCTCCATGCCACCTGATTCCATCTCTGATTTTTAGAGGTCCGGATTTGCTCTGCTCTTACTTTTCAATGTTTTATGGACATTTGGCCTTAAATACTGTTCGTTATCTCCATATATATCATTTTATAACATTAGATGTACATACCCCAATACATGGAAATATGATTAATTAAAAAATATATATACATGTACAATTTTATTCATATTTTTGCTTTTTTTCCCTTAAGAAACTGATATAGACAGATTTATTGAAAAACGTCTAAAGTCTAAAAAATATAAAAGTCTGGTATAATTTTACTTCTTTAAATATGCCTAAATTGTCGATTCAATCATAAACAAATCTAAAGATAATCTCGTCCTCAACGCAAACTACCCCTTTCTGTAGTAGTATTTTCCTTGAATTCATAGTTATCTGTATAATTATTAATTTGAACTTAGCATTGTGATTTTCAACAAACGATATGAGGCTGAAGAATATGTATCCAACAAACTGTAAACTTTACCTTCTTTACATTCAAATTTTCCCGCCATCTACACTTTTTGTCCGATACTTCAAGTAAAGGCTTCTATATATGAGTAAAGCAAATAATTTTCATGGGGTAACTCTCAAAAAGTAATTAATTTTCATTACACTGTAATCATGCTCAAAAGTTTATACATTGTCCTTCAAACTAGGTTTAATCAATGAAGTTTTTTCACAATTTTTCTCTTTTGACACGATTCCACACCTTCATCATGTGTATCAGATTCAAAGTATGTGGGTGATCAATATTTCAGGAAATGGCAGCACTTCAGAAAGATATCCATCATTATTCCTGATTTTCCCTTTCTTGTCATCAGAATCGTTATGACAAAGCACACTTGCTGAATCGCTGTAAAGGTCACATAAAAAGATCCATTGGCAGCTGTCGCTGAAAAAATCATTGTTAATTTCTTTTCTCTTGGAATTTTTTATAATAAAAGTAAAAACATATAAAAATTAAATACTGAAGAAAGCCTTGAATATTATTATTCCATCGCATTGCAGAGGATATATTTTTCCGTTTGTACCAAAAAAGAGGCCAATATAAAAAAAAAATATCAAAAGAAGTTACATTCTTTTAAACAATGGGAATTAAGGGATGTAATAATTTCATTTAAAATTATAATGGTAAAGCCAATCATATACAAAAACAATTTTTTATTTGTTACGTCTAAAACTTTAGATGAATTCAATGTAAAAAAAAGAAAAGAAGAGGAAGACTAACCAAAGCTTTTAATTTTCATCCAGCATGTCTCTTAAATGACAGCAAGATTCACACTCAAAAGGTTTACATGGGAACTTTTCTTTGATGTGACTAATGATGAAAGATCATTATTAGTAGCCTTTTATTATAGAAATGGAAATTACACCAAAATTCTTTGATCATATTTTGAAAAGATTAGAAGATGTAATAGTTTTCAATAAGAAACTGAATTGAACCTTGAACAAAGAACGTTGCATCAAAGCAACTTCATATTAATGTTAGGATTGGTAGGACAACTATCTTCATCTTTGATAAATTTTCATTTTTTTTAAAACTGTTTGTTTAGACATTTTGAGATTTTAGTAATTGGAGTAAATTTATTGTTAAATTTATGAAATTCTGACCCAAAAATTTCTTATGAAAATTTTGTAAGCATAATATACTAAGTATTCTATAATTAAATTAATACATTTTAAAAACCACCACATTTTACATCTAAAATAAATATTGTGTAATGACTTTTGTGTCTAAATAAACTTCAACTATTTCTGTTGTATTATAAATTGCATTTTTTAATAAATATGTATCTAAGAAAATTTTAATACCCCCGTAATCGAAGCCTTGTCCGTCCGTCTGTTTGTTTTTTGTCTGTTTTTCCAAAATAACCTTGTCCATATTTTTTAGCAAGTGGTTTCATATTTCACTGATGTATTCCTTGTACCACCAAATATGACCTCATGACCTTGATCTTGGAGTTTAATCCACTTTTACAGAAAAAAGTTAAGCCTTAACCTTACCCATTACTACTTATAAATTAGTGATAGGGTTTTCATACTTAATATATGTATTAACTGTGATAAGAACTTCAATTAGTTTAAATATTTTTTTATTTTTTGACCTTGACCTTAGAGTTTGATTCAGTTTCTAAAAACAATTTAACCTTGGAACATAACTTTTGAAAAGTTAGAACTAGGGCTTTCACATTTCAGAGGTATATTTCTCGTGATAAGTACTTCCTTTGGATATCTACATTTTGATCTTTTGACCTTGACCTAAAATTTGACTTGCCTTTGAGAAAATTAAAGTCTCACTATAAGCTGCACAACAGGGTTATCAGTATTTCACAAACATATCTTATAAATGAGATATTTTCACCTTCATAGTTGACGCAGTGTACGAATATTATTGACTGTGTTCGTCCATCTTCTTTATCATATGACGCCTTACTTCTTATCTATATTTTTTCTTATTCATTGTAATACATGTACAATGTACTTAAATCAGTATATCCTTTAAAAGAATATATGTGCTGATGGAATGAACTATGATTCTATATTATCTTGACAATTCTATTTTATATAGTGAGTAGAAGCAATAAGACCAGAAAGCATTAAGACAACGTAAACAGGTCTATATAAGTTTTAAAAGTAGATCATACTAGTATTTGTAAGTCATTATCAAGATTTATCGTAGAAGCTGATACAAAAAGCGTAAAGGAAACGTAAAATCTTGTCATATCGACAATCTCCGGTTGTCGTAAAATGGCACAAAAACAAGATAGCCAACTTTTTTTATTGATGGTTCAGTATAGAAGCCATAGGATTAAGAGAGTATTAACAACAGTTTAATTTCGATCGATGGGTGTTCGTTCCTGTAATTTCATCGATGATTTTTTTCTCTTAATAACGTGTGTTTTCTTTCCAGAAATGAAATCGAACACTTATCAAATAAAGAAAGAAGTTGAATAGTATTGCTATTATAACTAAAAACTATACATGGTATTGATGATACTCTAGGTATGACTAAATAAAAGCTAACGAGATATGGCGAAGTCGGTCGGGGAAAGTTCTTTTTTTTCAAATGATTATAATTAAAGTCAATAAAGAAAAAAATCAAGTCATCTTACATCTTTATTTACAATTTATAACATTTCCTTTTGTGATAATGTACACTTAAATAGTTCCCTCCCGCCTCCAACAAGAGCTGCAATTTCTGGTCGCTTTTTGATTTATGCTAACCGAATAAAATTTATAACTTACATCTTATCCACAGAGGTGCACATCCCTGCTGACCGGTCACACCCACCCCGTGCTCCTTGGAACGATCAGGAAATAACGGGAAAATCCTTCGACAATTCAGTGTGTAAATATTGTTCTATCTATTAGAATGAAGAAAGTCAGTCAGCATTAGTCTGAATTATAGATTGTATTTGCTGACAAGGTCATTGCATTAACCATAATACTTACCAAATTGTTGATTTTAACGAGACTTTTGATATTCTTATTTCATCAACTTCTTTGTTCATAACTTACCTCTTTTAAGACATTGTTCACACGTAGATACTAAGTACATAACCTTGATATCGAATCAACTGAAAGATATAAGTCAAAAGCAGCTGATTCTGTTTTAATGATGCATAGGTAAGGGACATTTTAAATTCCTTTGACATTAATAAAGTCATAAGGTTTAGTATAAAGTTTTGACACATGTATTAGATCGCGATTAATGTCTTTTCTAGTAAAATATCCAAATATGAAACAGATATGTCAGATTCTAGATCTGTGGCATCTTCTATTTCAAGATCACTGGGATATTTAGATTCGACAAATGAATGGAAAAAACTATAATTGATTGACAATACGTTGTCGATATATCAAAATGAATAGTTGAAGTACGCGGCAAAATTGTTTTTCACATATTGGATTCTGAAAAAAAACTGCTTTATATGAATACAAAAATAGGACTGCTTATAACGAGGTACAAGGAGTACTCATGGGAATTCCAACAGATGGTAGACATTGTCTCCAAAACCATATATATATTGTCAATCATGATCAGAAACTAGATCAATACAAACATCTTTTGAAGATCAACTTCAGAGTAGTTGTGTGTACAAGGGGAATGTTTTTAACAGAAAAAAATTTGCAAATGCGAATGACTTTTGATAAGGATTGTAAATTTAAGAGTTCCATTTTTATTGAAAAGGTATCACCTGTATATGGGGTATATATTTCTCAGTTGATTTGATACGCAAAAGCATGCTCTACGTATGTACAACTTCTAAAACGAGGTAAATTACTGACAAACAAGTTGATGCAACAAGAACGTTTAAAGTCATCATTTCGTAAGTTATATGCAATGACCTTGTCAACAAAATACACTTTATCATTGAGTCAAATGCTGTCTGACGTCTTTCATACTAACTGTTAGGCCATTTTTTTTTACAATTGAATTGGCAACAATTATATTTAATTTTAATTGCCAAGGATAAATCTAATGACCTTGACATGACTATCACTTAGTAATATTGTCTTCTTGAATTTGTAAAATTTTCGTGAAATTTTAAAAACAGTTGTAAAAGAAATAAGAGAAGAATCTTTACTTAACTTTCAACACAGATTACAGGCGCTCATGCCTCATGTGATGGTAAGCATCCAGGTGATTAGACATATTAATCTTCAAGTTTTTTTGTACACACCTTGTTAAGAATAGGATACATGTGAGGATTTCTCACACGTTTTGTTAAGGGAAAGTGTTCTATGATATAGTTTAGCAGACGACATGAGATGGACGGGTATCTTTACTCACCTAAAAGCATTTATACACAGCCTACGCAAAAACAGAGCCTGCAAACAGATCAAATTGATATTGGAATAAAAAATATAGCAATGGAACTAGAAAATATTAGAATATGAAATTGAAATCTGTGAAATTTTCGATATAACACATCAGTAAAAGAAAAATTTGATTGTGTACCATTTTTAATTTACTTTATGTGGATTTGGTAACCAGAGAGTTTATAAACCCATATGGGCCTTTGATGAATCAAGTGCCAAGTTTCTATGAATTTCAATTTTGCACAATGTTTTCGTAAAAAGAGCAAAATTCTATAAAAGAAAAACTGTTAACGAAAGGGTTTAATGCATGCAATAAAAATATTTACAATATATAATTTTAGGTATGATTTTGAGCACCATTTTCTCAAGTAAGGGGAAAAGGCATAGAAAAATCGGAGCATGATTCCTCATGTTGTAAAAAAGAGAGTTGAAATGTTAATTTTATAAGAAAAGAATTTATTTGAGATCTTATTATTTGCAAATGTAAGTTGCATACTTGCATGTCAGTTTCTCATTAAAATAAAAGAATACCTGCTCTCAATGTCTCTTTGAAACAGAGAAATATTGCTCTTTTTTTCTTGTAATACAACCTGAGATCTGTTGCATGTATGGAAGAATCGCTCCTTTAAACCTCTTCGATCGATCGATACTTTGCTGTTTGTCACTTTGCAGTGGAAAAAACAATATCGTTTTACATATCATGGTTTAATTAAATACGATTAGAATCGAATTACACCACATAAGTAGTGGTTATTTTAACTATGTAGTCTGTATACCGAGTTCTTTCTCCGAGGTTTGCAGAAAAGGCGTATGCTTTATGTCGTCCTCTGAGAGAATCTGGGAATCTGTTATTATATCCATTGCAACCACATTGTCATAAAGATTAAGACCCATCTACTAAATTGTGCAAAACGAGGCATGAAAATTATAATGAAAAATTACTGAGTTTGCAAACAAGTTCATTTCATTTGATGGTATCTCTCATTAGGGAAATCTTGAACATGGAAATTTTACTGCTGTATATAATTAAGGACTGTGTTTACAATAACTTGGATAAATGAGTTAATTGTGCTGTATTTCAGATATGTAACAGATATGTTATGAAAGCTCTCCTGATGACCATTACAAGAATATTGGATCAGAAGAACCGTCAGATTTGGTAACCCGGATACCGTCACATAGGAAATATAAGACCGCGTAGGAATATTGTAATACGGTAAATGTCAAATGTTTTATATTGTCTCACAGTTCTAGAGTTAGTAATAATAATGGATGTAGCAGCTGACAGTGAGTAGAAAAATTGTAATGATAACAAATAAATCACCTTAATTAAGGCAAGAAGCCGCTTGACTCCGAATCCAATATTTCTATACAAGAATGGGGACTGTGATTTCTGAGCACAATGACATGTTTATGCTCTTTCCGTCAGTGTTATAATGGATAAAAGGATGATGTAAAATTATTGTTCAGCTTAAATAAAGTAGAAATTGAATTTATGGTTGACAGTAACAGAGCGTTCTAAAGTGCGTCTCTCTGGACCTTTTGTCGCAGATGATTTCTCCTTTCATTTTCTGGCTCGTAGAAAATGATGGACATAGCCAGTAAACTTCGCTTTCGGATAAAAACGGCCAACGAGACATTTGAAGCCATGGTGGATAGCTACCACACGGACGACGATGATATCGGGGCCTTATATTATGTCGTGGCTGTTGTCATGATTTACGGACTTTCTATTGTTATGATGATTGCTTCACATATACGCAAAAACAAACAAGACAGTCAGCTAAGGAGCTATCTCAAAGAAATGTCCATTCTTCGCAAGAACGACAGACGAGAACGAGTGTATAATCGTGTAGCCAACGTTCCGCCAAGTGCTAAACCACTGTTGGGTAAAACTCGAAGTGATCCAAAAAATGAAACTGTGCAAGAGACAGATGATGAATTCAATGATATGAGAATGACAAACGGCGATGAGACAAGTGACTCCGTGTTTCAAATGTCGTGTGAGGATACACCGGAAGTTGTCACTAATGTCGAAACGCAGAGCAGAAAGTCTAGTAGACAAAGTAGTGCCCAATTTCAAGTCATTGATGAAAATGTACCTTTGTGACCCGAAGCATACATTCCATATTCGTAAATGTGTGATCATGTCTAAAGACTTGAAATGATTTAAAAAACAAACAAACATGTGTTCAGTGCACTATTTTGAAGGAGGCTCGGATTGTTTTGAAATGAAGGGTAAATTTTGCGTCGTGAAGTAATTAAACCACATTATTACAAATCCATCGAATTTTTAACCTTACTTACCCTATTTTTGTATACCATGTAGTTTTTGTGATTGTTTTGTACAATTTTACTTAAAATTTTATGTTTGGAATAAAAAAATCTGGACAGTTGAAACTGTACGTCATTGCGGAAGTTCTATTGCTTGTTGAAAAGCAACGTGTAACATTGGAAAAATCAATTATCTTCAAGTAAAATTTGTTCACTTTTGACGTGACTATTGTGAAAAGATTTTGTATAAATTGATGCAACAGTCCAGGTGCAGACAGGTGTATTTTTTGGAATTCAGTTCCTAAGTATTTTTTAATGTTGTCCTTTATTGATTTTTTGGGGTGACCCTCGAACCCTGAAAATCGTGAATCGTGAAGCTCAAATTCTAGGATTGTACGTTCATTCTTTCATATGCAAATGTTTCTTTTATCTGAAACCACGTCATCAAATTATCATTGTACGATGGTAAACCAAAATATTTTTATATGTAATAAATGTAGTTAACTATTTTGTTTTCTTCTTTGATTTATTTTCTGGCAAATATATACAACGGCAACTTATGCAATCAACTTCAGCTAAACTTCGAGAACAATAGTTTCGATCACCTATAATATTTCTTTGCTTTTAATGTTAAAACAAAGTGGAAAAATTTCTTGTGTTAAGTATTCAGCCTGTCCTGTTTGATAAAGAAAATGAGCTAAGCGCGACAACTGCATACGATCTAAGTGACAACATATATTGAACTGTTCATATAGTAACGTAGCATCGTTTTTTTTCTGGGGGCAGAAAAAAAAGTTTTTAAAAAAGAAAACAAAATGCTTTACTTCAACAAACCATTTTTTATGGGGGAAGGGGGTGTAACTTGTTTTAGTATCATTTTTACTCAAACATACTACATATTACTCTTATTGAGCTATACTGCAACAAAGAGTTGGGGACAACCGGGCTTTCAAATAACATTTTAACAGTAAAAACTTTTGTCTGGAAAAGGGTACCGGCCCCCTGCGCCCCCTCCCTTTCCCCCGATGCCACGTGCCTGTTATGAATAAAATTGTATTAGAAGCACATTATGATCAGTAGTGTAGTTGTCACAGCTAACAACAGTTATTATCAGGAGCTCTACGTACAATAAATGTGCATGCCTCGGAGGGGTATTCATCACTCGGTCCGGTTGTTTTCCTTTTATGGTATAAAAAGTGCTTTTGAACTTTTGAATTTTTCCTCTAATGTTTTTGATATCATAAAATGTGGATGAATCGAACATAATTAACATTAATACTTGCTCCCTTAATTTTTTCTATATTACTGATTGGTTTACTTGCATTGGTGTCATCCGTATATGTAACACCAACCTAAACGGAAGGTTATTTACTGAGGTAAGTGTTATCAGTTGATTGTTGTTTGTCTATCAGTCCGAAGATATCAAATGTCTTAAACCTTGTGTGTTTTTCAGAAATGTAAATAAAACAAACGCAAATTATTGTATAATTATTCAATAAGGCACACCATAACATAAAGAATTCAGGATTGATTGATCAACATGAATTGGAATTTGAATCCTGTCCGTTCTCCTGAAAAGTCCTCTTGCATAATTCATCCCGACCTAAACATTATCACATACAATTTGTAAAGAAATACATTTTCTTTGTTCTCCATGGGCCTACAGGGAATCGTTTACAAAATGTAGGAACAGGGTAAAAGATAAGTTTTTAGACAATTTAAATAAATTTTAGGCTTTTGTAATTTTCACCAATTCTATTTAAAGAATGTGAGAATACTCATTAATCATATTTATTTGAGATAATGTTTAAGATAAATGATAAAACTTTATGAATCATAAATTTTATATGCACATGATTTGATTGCACAATAGTTTGCAAGTAGTTATAAGATTATAATAAAGTCTAGATCTAATGAGGGTCAATACATATATTCATGAATAATTGTTGAGGTTTAATTTGATATGTAAAATTTGTAATCCGGATTATTTAAAAAAGTGCATGCAATTGTATTCTACATAAACCAGAGGTCCATGTTTTGCTGTGGCCGGGAAACCCAAAATATGTGTCGGATCAAAAAGTAAAATAGAAGGTGCACAACGGCAATATGTAAAAAAGATTCTGTGAATGTTTGATTAAATTTCACTCAGTGGTATAAGAGGAGTTTGCGGATAAGAGATGGGTACACCAAAGCGTAACAGACAGACGGACGGACATACCGATTACAGTATACCCTCCCACTTTTCAAACGGGGAGTATAGATACATCAAAAAAGTGTAACTATAGTAAATTTGTATGCTGTAACTGAAATACCGGTATAATTTGATATCTAAATTTTTTTAATACCATAAAGTGGAAACAAATTGATACAGAGAATTTATTTACTAGTATTTATATTGTTTTGTTAGACAAAAAAAAACAAACAAACAAAAACAAGAAAGACCCAAAAAAACAAACAAACAAACACAAAAAGAAAGAAAGAAAACTTTGATTATAGCAAGTACCTGATCTTCAGTTAAAATTACCATAAATTCTTAATTATAAATAGTTTCTTACCTCTATCTTACATAAAACATTTTACTGACTACCTCAAAGTTGCACCAAGTTTTAATTTTCATCTTCTATCTTTATATTCCCACAAAAAGAAAAGAAAATTGAAATTGTACTTTAAAGTCTTACTGAAATAATATGATGAATTAATTTCATCAAAGAAAAACTGGAGCAGATTGATTGTGTGTTGTTAAAGTCCCATTCGAGAATTTTTCACTCATATAGAAACGTAAGTATATACCGGTGAAGGGCTTCGAATTTCGACCTTTACTCGGCACTCAGGGCCATTGATCAGTGAAGGATTTTTAAATTAACGTGCCAACGCCTGTCGTGTCACAGGACCTCGGTTTTGAAGGCCTCATCCGAAGGACTTGCAACTCTCACTTCAAAGTGCTGAGCGTATGGCTAAGGAACAGTTGATACCCTTTTATCGACTTATTTCAGTCGCTTCCAAGATTTGAACTCAAGCATGACTTCCCGATCACAGAGCAAGCTCTCTAATGACTGGGCTACCGTGAACGGTAATAGAGAATTGAAGTATTCTTTATGAAGGAATCTTTTTACTGGACGAATATATCTATATTATGCATGTAATTTATCATAGACAAGTGTATTCTTAAAAAAAAGAACTTAAAAGGAAAGTGCATTGCATTGTCATCGTGAAAATATAAATTTATTTACAATCAATGAAACATAAAACACAATTCAAACAATTTATTCTATCCAGGTAAGCTGCAAAGTTTCCCAATGTATACAACTGATTCTGTTTAAATAATCTCAATTTGGTAGAACATTCTTTAATTCACGAGGTAGGATTTCCTACAAAATTATTCCCCTCTGAACGTCTAAAATAAAGAAAGAAAATCATTATATGATTGATTATGATAACCTTTGTGTTAGAACAATAATAAAGGACATGTCTTTATCTGTTTATTGTTGGTCATGCATGTCTTTTACTTATTAAAAATTTTCAATGGTTAATAAGAACGCGACTTATATACTATCATATAATCATTATATGAATCCCCCCCCCCCCAAAAAAAATAATAATTAGAAAACAACAGTATTAAACCAACTATATAAAATTCATTTTTATCTACTAGTCAGAAGTAAGTTTACTTTAAATGAGAAGGACAGAATGCATCGGTTAATAATTGACAACAATGTCTTAAAATTAAATTAACAAGCTGTTTAAATTCTTTATCAAAATATAAAAAAATCCTTGCATTTTCACATTATTTTTTTGAGGTAATGAAACTATCAATGTCGATCGGATTCAATCTGAGAAACAACATGATGCATGCAAAATTAATTTGAAATACTTTCCTCCTTAATGTAAACTGAGACCATTAAATGTACACTTTGCTATGTTGAATACCGGTTCTATTTACAATAAGTATATTTGTCCAGTTTTACAGAAATTGTATCAATGAAAGAAGACGGGGGATCTTTTCATCACCTCAGTATTTCAGATGAAAATCCTTTACAAGAAAATGCAGTTACTTTCATTTCTTAAAAAGATAATTGGCAATTGTCATTTTTAAGCCAAAGAAATTGATTTTAAAAAATATCTAATTATCGAGAAAGATTTCCTTTTTTAACACAGGGTCCACAGTACAAAGCCCGTTGGCCTATCTAACACAAACTTGAAGTTTAAACTGGAGGTACTGAGAGCAATTAGTTCACTTAATGATACCCCCGCCTCCCATATGTATAAAATGGCAGCGTCCATGTTTTGCTGTGGGAAACCCAAAATATGTGTCAGATATAAAAGTAAAATAAGAGGTACACTATGGCAATATGTAATAAAGATTCTGTGAATGTTTCATCAAATGTCATTCAGTGGTTTTAGAGGAGTTGGGGAAAAGAGATGGGTACCCCAAAGCGTAACAGACAGACGGACGGACGAACAGACAGCTAGACGTACGGACATACCGATTACTATATACCCTCCCGCTTTTCAAGTGGGGGTATAAAAAATCATCTGGAAAACTATACAATGGAAACATGCAGGAATGAGTCAAAGTGTTGATGTTAACTATATTAAATTTTAATGTATAATTATTGAAAAATCTGCAATTTTTTAGCCAAATAAACTTAACCAACTTAATGAAATTTTTTATTTATTAAATATTATTTCAAAAGTAGTTTTGTTTTGAATTTTGGAATCAAGTATGTTCTCAGTTTATGGTTTTCGGGAACTGATTTTTTTAAACTTCCAATATTTGCTGTTCTAAGATATGTTTTTATCTAAACAAGACAATGGTGTTTTGTACTTACTGTTGTACATTTTCAACATTAGTGTCATCATTTAGTTCCATGCTACTTGTCCCATTTCTTGTTTTCCGTTTTATGTAAAAGACAGCACCTGAAGGTATGATTATTACAGCTGCTACAAAGGCTGCGCATCCAACAAAGAAAACTGGAAATTGATTATTTTTTATTAATTTTTCATCACAATCAAAGTATTTAATTTTGTACATTCGTATAAAATGAATAATATCTTACCAATAGTAGCCGGAGAACTGCAAAATATTGATTTCCCTTCTTTCGATGTTTTAGCTGGGTGTTCCAAATCTGTAAAGCAAATAAAGTTAGGGAAAGAAAAACGAATAAGGAAGAAAGGCTTTTTTTTTTAAAAAAAGATCATTGACATCTAAATGTTAGTGTAAGAACAGAAAAAAATATTATAAACTTTTGTTTTTTAAAACTAAAATTAAAGTATAAGGAATGAAACTTATTTCAACTTATGTTATACGATACAACATAATGTGGGACAGTTAACGCTTTATAAACCGCTTCGTTAAATAAGCTTCATTCCTTAAATAGCTCCGGATCCAAAAATACGTATAATTATATGTATACCAATCCAGATGTCCATTTTTTCGTTTGAATCATTCGTCCTGAAATTATATTTTATTTGCCAGCAAACTGGACAGATATGATTATTGTCATATGATATGTTGATTTCTTAATTCAACATGTAATGAGATTTCAAATACATTTCTGTGTATTGAAAACTCATCTTAATCGTTATCAGAAGAAGGAATAACATACATTTTCTAACTTGTTTCCGTATCCTGTCCATTTTTAATCATTATCTGTTCTGTATTCAAACAAACAAACAAACAAAAAAGAATTAAAAAATCCTTCTAACAATTACTTACCATAGCAGAATGCTCGACAACTGGGATCCGAGTCTTGTTCTCGGCAAATGTCCTCGTTGCATTGTAAACACGATCCTTGATTTGTATCACAGTATTCACTCGGAAATCGACATCGTTGATTGTCCTCGGGTCGGCCGCAGGGGAACGTGACGTTGTACTGATCAAGATGAAGACATTCTGAGAAACTGACCAGAAGGAAGGCAACAATGACTCCTATTATGCAAGATTTCATTTTACTTGGATGGCTAGGGCGTATATAATTAGCCGATAACTTCTTCAAATTATTTACGTAATGAATTTCATTATTAATATCTATCTAAAATAGATAATTAAGTCATAACTATAGATAGATTTTGTATCTGACATTACATGTATCTAAATAAATAATTGATAACCACACGTGAATCTTTATATGTCATAGCTAAATATAACAGTTTAAAAGATTACATGTATATTACAAAATATTTACATTCAGTGTAATTTTCTTTATGAAATCCATTAGAAAACCATGACGTTCAAATCTCTATAACACACGCGAAACCTTGTCACCGCGCCTTAGAATACACAGTAGGAACTATATGCATTTTCAATACTTTATGATCACCAAAATGTACAGCGTTTGACACAGTTTAATCTAAAAAAATTAACCCTGTTGAATTAGCGAAAAAATACAACAAATGTGCATTTAAATTAGTTTGTCACTTTTTTTCCTCGCAATGTTCGTTTGCGTTATTTAACTTTGCGACGTCACAAACGTCACAAACGGTTCTTACGTCTATAAAGCACACCAGTTTTGAAGGGCGCTAAATTCACATTAAAGATTACAAAAAATAACAATTATGTAGAGGAAAAATTAAAGAATGTAAAATTTTCCGTTCGAATGAAACGTTTTGAGCTATCTTTAGAACGTTTATTGTCATCTTAGGACACGCCCATTTCTTTAGAAATGGATAAAACGGTCAATTTGTATGTTCGAATACCTGTAGAACAGGTTTTCCATAAATATAATAGCCAATCAAATTGACGGTCTAAATAAACATCGAGTAAACACGTGTTCGACCGAAACATGTGTTGTGGTAACTTAAACAGACATCATAAGTTCAAAAATATCTATATATTCGTTGCAATTTGAGTTTTACAGAAGCGGGGAGTCTCTAACTCTCTTCATTTCAATATCTCTTATGTTGCTTGTCGCGAAGAATGGGGTGTCCTAAAACATTACGACGAATATTTCTTTCTCGTTTCTAAAAAATGTAGGCGTGTCATTATGTTATAATTGTCATTACTCAGAACGTTTCATCCAAACGGAAAATTTTACCACTTTAATGCGCTTCATTGTAATAATAACAACAACAACAATAATTATAAAGTACACGCTACACACATTCATGCGTTCTTAACGAGGCTGGGGTGTGGCAGCCATTTTTAGACTATTTTGATCTCCTTTAAAAGAAGAGCTCCATATAAAAATATACAAAAATGATAAAATTTTAAAAACTAAAATGTATGAATTTTTTCTTTGCCAAATGATAGTTGACAGCTTAAGATACCGTATCTAAAAAAATAATTTAAATCTGAGCAAGAGAAAATTTTCTAGTTCTATTTCTGTACACATGAAAAACCCTGGTTATTTATTTTCTAAAAAGGATGAAATTACTTGCCTTTTTTTTTTAAACATTACCATGATGAGATGATATAGATATCTTCTTTATCATTATTTGGTGAAAATCAAGCAATCCCAAAATTACAACAATCATTTACATCTTAAACAAAGGACCAATGACCCTCAAAGTCACTTTCAAAATTACATTAATGCAAGTTGATGCAAGAAAATGGGGAGTAAAGGACTAAATGGTTTTTGAAAAGAACTAGTTAAATACTGACAGCCGGTGTGTTTGATTTAACGCCAAACAACAACAAATGATCGTTTTGATGGCCATAGTAGCAAATGCAACATAGCTATCATCGACTTTTGACTGACTTGTGTCATACTATCTATGCACTGAACAGTGCACAGATATTGAACATCTAAAACTTAATCTCCAAACATAATGTAAATATTGATAGTAATAGTACTCTTAAATCAATTATTTTAAAAGGGACTAGGTTTAGGGATCCTTTATCTTTCAACTAGCCTCTAATTTCATCAGTATTATAAACTCTATGGAAGATTACACTAGGTGATAGATTAGGCATGAAAAAAATGTCATTGATACTTTGTCAAAATGGATATGAATAACAGATGTTGAAATCTTATATTAAGCGTCTGGGAAGCAAGATGAAAACCATCTTTCCCTTTGGTCTTCAATAACTCTAAAGTGAAAGAGTGGAAAAAAGAATCAGATTAGATGTATACGATCAGTATGTATTGGTCCAATCTGACAAAGCAGGTAACAACTTTGTCTTTAGTTGTAAGACTCTTTTTTTTCTAGTTGATCGTAGAGAAACTCTACAGGTGGTAATCCAACTTATACCAATGGTCAATACTTTCCATCCTCAGACGGAATTCTTTAAAATCATATGTCACTTCAAATGTTCCAAACAGTCAAAATAAATTTGAATTACCATACATAGTCTGGATTCCTAAACTTCATAAAAATACTGACATGCAAAAACTTAAAAACTTAGAAAAATTGAAAACCAATTGCGCCCCTTATTTGTAGACCTATTTTGTATTCATATGAAGCAAAATTTATTCAAAACTTAAACATGAGAAAATGACAGTACCATTGTGGCATTCAACTCGACATTTAAATATATCAATTCCGTATCATCAAATGGACAATTGATGCTTCCATTCATATGTCCACTCGATATATCCAAGTGAACTTAAAATTAACGATTTCACAGAGCATGGCATATTTATTTTGTATTAGTTTGGATACTTTATTTGAATAAGACGTTAGTGGTATCCTAACAAAAAACTTAATGATAAATTTGATGACTTTCCTATCATCAATTTGCTCTACGTTTGAATAATTTCTAAATCAAGGCAATGTATTACAAACAAGTTGATGAAACAGGGAAATCAACTGTCTCACAAAGTCACAATTTCTCAAGTTTAATGACCATGTCAGCAAATACAAATTTTTCATCAAGTCGAAAGCTGACTGACGGTCAGTGATTGTTAAGTTATTGTTTATAATCTGAATTGAATATGGATTTTTTTTCGGCTGTCCGATCATGACAAGGAGTACACGGCGTGTTTGACCTGTTGACGGGGGATCTTTACTCCCTCATGACAGCTGATCCCACCTCTTTTATTTGTAGAGATCCATGTTGCTCTGCTCCTGAATTGTATTGTTAAACTGGACTTATGAGCTTGATTTCTGTTTGTTATCTCCTTATTTTAAGAATTAACAAGGGCACCTCATCTTGTCCAAGCTGATTTGGTACATTCAATGATAAAATTAAATTTACGTGTACATATATATCGGACAAATCTATCCTTTCTTCGAGACTATTCTTTAATTAAGAAGACATGAATTTTGTCATTCAGTATTTTTTTAGAGCACTAGCTGCCTCATTACGATCATGCAAACAATATTCTGATACCCAAAATAAATGTAGATTTTAACGAATGTAATTTATTTTTATGTATTCTTATGCTTATATGCAAGCTCACCGCAGCTTGTTTTTGCTAATTTTGTATAAGTCAAATAAAACACTTTCATAGAGATGAATAATGTCATTTATTAAAATGACGGTATAAATGTGAACAATTTAACAAACAAGAAGGGGATCAGATTCACAAGCTTTGATTAGCAGTTACGTAAAATATGATAATGTCTGATCCCCCAAAACTGACTAGAAAAAAGTATCTGTAAGACAAGACAATGAAAAC
>PRKT01000112.1:359917-415617 GCA_003671525.1 Saccostrea glomerata
CACCCACCTCCACCCATTCATAATAAAAAATAAGAAAATATGTATGGATTGTAAAACTGTTAAAGAATTATCAAGATTTTTTAAGGAAAAAAAACTTATAAATTATAAAAAATAAAGTTTTTAGCAAGTGGTCTCCAAAAAAGGGGAAATTACATTTAAAAGAAATATACTAATATGCTTGATACTCTATTATTTTTGATTGCAAATTGATTATATGCAATTGTATCATTGTAATTACTATACGAACTGTTTAAAAAATTACTGTCATTGATTTAGGTGGTGGACCTAGACTGGGGCTCTGACCCAAGCACTGTCAATTTGGACCAGACGTTCTACGACTTTAGGCTGCGCGAACTCAGAAGATGTCAAATTCTCTCAGCAGGACCAAGCTTTTTGGTAAGTAAAAAAAAAACTTATAAGAAACAGTGTTTACTGACTTATTAAATATGTGAACTCGGCTTATGAGTGCATTATATATTATGTTTGTTTTATCGTCTTGATCTCCCATTGACTAATTAGGGGTATTTAAATAAACACATTACAGCTGTTATAATTGATTAATCTCTAAAAGATTAATTAGCGTATAATGTGAAAGCAATTCATTAATGGGTTCAATGTGTAAATAACACATGATTAATGAAATAATATTCTGCTAGATTTTCAGAGTGAACATGCAAGGCAAATTTATATACATAAACGCCAGCATCAATAAGGAACTTGTGACTTAATCAAGCCCGAGAAAAGATCTGTTTTGATGTGTATCGTTTCTACATACGTATATTAAATTCTTAGACAATGTAGAAACGCAAGTTTTGGCTGATTTGCCTTCCTTTCCAATTATCTTTACCAATGACACTGGCTATACAAATAGCTTGGTGTACTCTGCTCTAATCTTATGCCAAGAACAATACTCTACTATCACACATACTCGATATATAATTAGGGCACGGGTATCGTTAACTTTATGAACTTGATTTCCAGACGTCATCGTGGTGGTCAAAGGCCTGAAAAATTCCTTCTCAAAATATCAGAAATTCGTCAAAATATTATTACTTAGTAAAATCATACTATTCGTTTATGAATGGGTATTTTACACCATGTAGTCATATACTGTAACAGGAATTTCTTCCTTTTTTGTTAATTCATATTTTTTTGGCATGTCGGTATGTTACAGTCGCAAATTAACACCCCACCCCCAAGAAAGAGAAGAAAATATGATGATTTAAAAAATATTCCATTTAATAAAGGCATTTGTTGGACAAAAGTATGGCAAGGTTTGTCTTCAGTCCTCAATACCAGCCGAGGAGTTCGAGCTTTTAAGGATGTGGCTTCATAACCAAAAGAGTCGAGACACGAGGACAGCGCCCCTATTGGATGATTGGTACACTAAGGACTACAACTCTTTGCCACCAGTCTATTTCTTAAAAGATGCCGGAAAAGGAATTCCAGCTCTTTACTCGGTAATTCTGCCAGGAGAGACAAAAGTTTCATTACTATTACTATTATTTTCTTTGAGTACATAAATTAAAAAGACAAGTGTTTCTATAAGTCTTGTTTATATTTATGTTTTTAAATTGTTGTAGAAAGATCACTCTGAATTCAACGAAGGGCTAACAAAATGGAGAGAAATGGAAGAAGAAATGATGAGATTGCTACACAAAGCAGCAGACGCCTGCTACCTTCAAGGTCTTATCGATGAGGGAATTAAACAAAAATACGTGTTGTCAGGTATAAACCGATCAAATTCTGCATTTAATCAATATTTCAATGAAACATGATGCAACAAATGCACCTTTCTTGTGCGGAAATCGATTTATTTGCCTTGCCGTATATTTCTGTCACATATATACACAATAAATAAATAAATGATAACATTCGACCTATGAGATGTTAAGTAATACTATTTTCGAAATTTGATACGAATTGACTTCTAACCTATTACCATCATTTATTATTAGTTTTCTTTATTGCTGGAAATCAAATGTTCGTACTCATGTAACATATGTCCCTCAAGACCCATTAATCTATTATGTTTTAATCTGTTTTATAGCGACTGATAACCTAATGGTCATGGGAATCGATGAATTATCATCACCACAAAATAGTTGTTTGATTGCTTTTCGGGAAATTGCTGATCTGAAAAATTATGTGGACGACCCTTTAGCCAAAAAATATGCGGATATATACTATAACGAGAGAACAGAACAGTTCGAAATAGACCCAGTTTCTACTCATCTGATAAAAACGATGTCAGAGCGATGTTCAAAATTAGTCACGCCAAAGAACACATCATCTTATAGCGTTTTATGGCGCTATGATGACGTCATCAGCCCAAAACACCATAAAGAATATTTAACCAATTTGTGTTCTGACTTGTCGTCAGCTTTGAAAGAATTGATTGACAAAGAAGTTCCAAAAGTTGTGGTTGATGAAAAAGATGAACTTAATGACGAGTGCCACCAACACTGGTTGCGGTGCAAGCACATATCTGCAGATTTTTTTGGTCGTGATTTGGAATATGGGAAACTTGTTGAATATCTTCGTGGGGTGACGAACCAACCAATGGTTATTCATGGTCCTGCGGGTGTTGGGAAAACGTCTTTAATGAGTAAAGTCGCCTCACAGGTCTGTGTTTGTCAACATCTAGGTGTCATATTTTAAATTAAACATTCTTTTTACATCAAATAATATCCTCTTAGTGAACGATTCGAATGTAAATTCAATGAATTTTTTTTTCAAATTAAATTCCATTTAAAATTTAAATGTACATGTATTTCAAATTCCAACGTCCAGTGATTTGGAATTTAAATTGATGTTTTGATTTTCATTTTTCCAGGTACACGACATAATGGCAAACGACAACATCTGCATAGTTAAGTACGTGGGATACACCCCAAAAAGCACAGACATCCGGAATCTATTAACTTCGGTCTGTACGCAAATTCTGGTGGGATTAAAACGAGACCATGCGTCTGTAACTCGGGACTTTAAAGAACTGCAGAAATTTTTCCTATCTCTTTTACAATCAATTCCAGAAAACAAAACCTTAGTGCTTTTCTTTGATGCCATTGAGCGAATTCTCCCCGACCATAATGCACATTTGTTGACCTGGCTTCCACAATCTCTGAAGTCAAATGTGAAAATCATTCTCAGCGTCAACACTGGGGACAATGCAATCGCACAAAAATTATACAATGATGGCCTCAAAAGTTCTCAATACTACGTAGACTTAAAACCACTGTCAGTGCCAGAGGCTGACGGTTTATTATGTTACTACCTCAGCCGTTATGGACGCACACTGACAAAGCAACAAAGAAGTGCATTTACCAATATATTCCAAAAGTGTTCACAACCCCTGTTTGTGTCCTTGTGTGCTGAAAAGTGTAAATGTATTCATTCTAGCGATTCTATTGACACTGTCGACTTCTGCACAAATTTCGATGACGCCATCAGTGCAATGTTTACCGCCTTGGAGAAGATGCACGGCTATGAGCTGGTTTCTAGATCCATGTCTTATTTAGTAGGATCCGTAACTGGGCTCAGTGATTGTGAAATGGAAGACTTGTTGTCATTGGACGATTCTGTGACCAGTACTGTGTACACCAATCACAAACCGTCTCTCTGGAGAATACCCCATAGCAAGTGGCTGCGATTAAAAGACGACATCGACCGTTTTCTAGTTCAAAGGGAAGTGGACGGAGTGACTGTATATCGATGGAAAGACGAACAATTCGATCAAAATGTTAGAGCAAGATACCTAAGTGACGAGTCTAAGTCGAAAGAAATATACTCATTGATCGCAGACTACTACTTGGGTATTTGGCACGGGAAGCCTAAACCTCTCTCGAATAATGAGAAACAAACAAAAAGCCAGTCATTTGATCGGCAAGTACCATCACAACCCCTTACTTTTGACAGCGATGGGCAGGTTCGGTTTAACAGGAGAAAATACGACCAAGTTCCCCGCCATTTATACAATGCCGAACGTTTAGAGGAACTCAATCGTCTTGTTTTGTTCAATTACGAATGGATCTACAACAAAATTAAAGCTCTGTCCTTGCAACACATTATAGCAGACTTTGCATTAAATCCTAGCAATGAAGCTTCTCTGGTTGAAGAAGCCTTAAGAGTCGCCGAGCAGGTCATTGAGAAAGACATCGACAACATGGCGTCTGAAATATCAGGCCACCTGCTACCTTACTACCAATCCCATCCAAACATCCGTGCATTAGTGCACCAGTGTGATACAGCTGGATTGAAACAATGTGCCTTGATACCTAACTTCCCCTATCTTCAGATACCTGGAAGTTCTCTACAGTTTGCTCTACAGTGTAGCGCCCCCATGGAATACTTTAGTCTTATTGGCGATGAGCGTTTACTTCTCACTAAAGAACGTGAAAGTTCCTTTGTGCACATTTTCGACATTGTTCTTGGAGAGAAAAAGTCCAGTGTTTTTACTTCTAATGGTGCTCTATACGTGACTCCAAACGGCAGATACTTTATCATTGTTGACCATGTCACAGAAAAGGCTGTTAAAGTTCACAACGCAGATAGTGGAGCTTACATTGGCCAATTGATCGTGCTGAATCACATAGAACTGAAACCAAAAGAGAAATATAAATTGGGATCAATTTGTCTCACTAACGACCGAGTTTGTGCCATTGTAAGCACCGACGTAAGCTATCTCTGCATCGCAAATATCGAAACATGTCAGTTTCTACAAATTATAGGTCTTGATGGGAAATGTGATGTTTGTACGATATCACATGATGGAAAATACGTGTTCTGCAACTCCAACGAATTTCTGTTCACTTACAATTTGTACACCTTAGAACTTCTGTCAACGTTTTCCATTGGATTTCGGCCAAGTTGCATTACTGTCAGCAAAGACGGCTTGAGAGCCTATTTGACAAATAACATTGAAACAAAGCTAATGATTCTCCATTTGAATCATGGCAAAGTGGAAATGGCGTACAAGAGTGTTTTAGACAAATGCATGCCAGACGACACTATCATGGATCTGCGAGTTTCTCCTAAGGATGACATGGTTCTTGTCCGGGGACTGAACAACATCGTTGTCTACAACAGATCTAAAGAAAAAGTCTTGGCAACATTTAAACGGCCAGTAGATGTTCCAAAAGAATTCAAGCTTCCCAGAAGCCACTACATCGATTTATTCTTCACAAACGCAGAGTTTACGCATGGTGGTAAATTTGTTATTGCAACAATCTTCAGAAATATCTACCTCTGGGATGTTGCTACAAGCGAACTTGTTACCACTATCCAAGCTCCTGTAGGAATAGTAAAGGAAATGCTATATTCTCCCAAACGAAGTCTTCTCATAACTCACATTGAACATTGTCATGAAATTCAGGTATGGAATCTGGACGACGCTGTGAAACCTGTTAATTTGTTGGATAAGTTAACGGGACCAATCTCAGACATTCAGTTCACTCAAGATGGAGAAACTGCATACGTAATGTGCAAAGGTAGTGATGAGATAGGTGTCATCGAGATGAGAAGTGGTATAATGGTGGATCTTCTTACACACGAAAGTCCTGTAGTCAACTTTTCTATCACACCAAGTGGTGATTATGCTCTGGTTTCTCTTGAACCGAAGAAAAAGGATATTTGTACCAAACTTTGGAATCTGCAAGAGAGACAGGTCATCAAAGAATTTGGTAATGCTTCAGGTTACTGCATTACACCACACAAGAGCAACTTCATTTTGTTTGTCTCTCAGCAAGAAGTTGCTTTTAAGGCGCCTTACTTCATAACCATGTTCCAGATGAGCGATGGTGAAGTGGAAGAGTTTACTCATCCTTTGGCCTTGCGGTTTGTTTTGGAGAAACCTTTCCTGACTAGCAATGATAAATACCTGATTGTTCTGACCGCACATGAATATCACGAATCTCGAGATGAATATGAAACGCCAACCATATGTACATTTTCAATGGACGAAGAGATGAAAGTCTCGTACTTCACACCAGACAGTTTTCGAGATTCTATCCTGATTGACTCCATAGTGGACATGCAGCCCTGCTTTGATAATCCGTACACGATTGCTGTAATGTATAAGTCTAAAGAGATCCTCGACTTCAATGACAACAGTCCGTTTGGTGGACTCGGTGGCGGAGCCAGATATGGATTTATGATCCTTGACATCTGCAGTGGTTCTGTTGTCACGATCTGTGATCCATTCTTAGTACCAAGCTTCATACTCAAAAGAAAACTTCTATTTGATGAAAAATATTCCTTCTGTCTGGACGACCAATCAAATGTCTTCGATCTCCGTGAGGGCTGTTATATTGGACAATTACCAAAACAAAATTCTCCACCCCGAGTCATTGCTCTAAGTGGAACTGTAGTTATTTATTACGATGGTAGTGTACTATCTGCATACCGTCTTAGTTCCGGTGAAATAATCGCTCACTGTGACGTCCATTCAAATATTTTTTGCCTGAAGCTCAGCAGAGACCAAAGAACTTTGGTCGTTGGATGCGAAAACGGTTCTATCGCCTCTTACGTTTTGATAGATCCAAAAGTAGAAGATCCAGACACGGTTCTTGAACATCTCGGCAGCAGACAGTTAAAGGAACCGAAAATAGTTTCGGGGCGTCGCAGTTCCATTCCTTGGGACAAAGTTGAGGAGGGTGGCAGTGCACCCCAATCCAGACCAGTGTCTGCTGTTGCGACTGAAAAGACTGATAAAATAATACTTAAAGAAATAGAACCCGCTCCTGCTTTCAGACCGAGTTCCGATACACTGATTTACTTGAGCACAAAGTCCAAGGCATGCTCTATTATGTAAAAAAAAAAAATTCAAAGAAGACTTTTGCTTTAAAATATTTTTTAAAATCAATTACTAGTATAATGTAGCATTTACTATTAGTCAAACATAGTTAGTCTTAATTATAATTATATATATATATATGTACAAGTTATTTGTATCCAAATGGCCAAACAAGCGTCTGTGATCTATTTAGTAAGTGCAGCATATTTGTTTTTTTATATGTATGCTTCTGTGTTTATTGTGAATGTATTTGTAATGTATTTTTAGGTACACAATTAAATAATTTTTTCAAACCAAAAACTGTTTCCGATTTGAGAAATGTTGATAACAATAAAGCAATACAAAAGGAAATGGAATTAACGCTGATTATCCTCTTTCTGACCAAATCGGAAAATATGTTCGTTGTTTAGCAGAAGCATTTCGACTTCTTGATAAAATCAGCACAACCGGGCGAGAAACCAACGAAGTAATGCATGAAAAATACCTTTTTATCTGATAAGATTTTGTTTTATTGATCGAAGTATGGAAAAAGGCAAATATCAGCAAATAACCTGTTATTGGATGGACTTGTTGACACGAATTGGAAACACCATATTCGATGTATGACTTTCATCAACTAATGGAGTAATCGGACCAAAAGGAAATATTTGCTTTTCCAAGGAAAATGGAAATTATACTGAAACGTTTCATAGCATGTTGTAGTAAATTTGAAGAAAACAATTTTCTGTCAAGGGAGGATATATGTCATTAGTTTCGCTGAAAAGTAATTTCATGTGTAGTTTTATGCAAACAACAAGTTAATTTTAAGAGGAAAATTCATAAAATCTGTTAAGTAAATGCAGTCATGCGTGAAAAGTTGTTTTGAAATATTTTTAGTCATCATCTATACCTTTAAAAAAGAGAGAGAAAGAAAGAGAATTCAAAGTATAACAGTCCACAAAATAACATCGTAATGCAAATATATGCCTAGTAAAAAATGAAGAGGTTTTTTTTTTAATTGTAGCTTATGCACGTTTCAAGCTGCGAAATTGTCCAAGAAGGGAAATGTAATTATGTTGTTCATACATGTACACTTTAACTCTAAATTGTATGAGAAAAATCGGCTAACATCGTGCTAGGTTTTATTCGTTCAAGGTTCGACAACTCCTACCAGCTCATTGTCTTTTTCTGTAGAAGCCACTTATTATACATAAAATCTGCCAAGGATAATGCCAAATTATATCTATGTCCTTGCATCTATTGCTGAATTGTGTCATTTTCATCATAGTTCGACAAATAATTGTACTTCTTGAATGAAAATTATATTTCATTATCGTTGAACGTCGCCCCAATAATACTCCTCACACCACCAGATACTTGTATTCCCCCATTCACGGTTATCATCAATTCAAATGCCATCGTGTACACAGCAGTGTCTCTTGCAGCGCCAAAACAACTCGATGGCAAGAATCACGTTAAAAATTGGGATGGCAAAGAATTCTGTGACGGCGTGCCCAAAGTACACGCTGTTGCTCTGCGTTCTAATGTACATGGAGTAGAAACACCGGACACTAACCATGACAGTGCTGAAACTAACGTCTTTAACATGAGCGTTCAGATGACGCACATTTCACAGCATGGACGCCGGGCGCAATGGTAGCACAGAGACATTACAGAGTCTTTTGAAATGTCACCGAGGTTTGTGCACACAGACAGCATATTGTGCACGCCAAAAACGCAAAGTGACTCCTAGCACACTATTAGCACTTAGGCGGGAGCATCTATTAGTCAATCATTAATTAGAACTCCCTTGGAACGCAGTCGCACGTCACATAAGCTCTGCAGAAATCCAATAATAAATTGCCATTTTTTTTTCTAAATTCTCATTGAAATCCCAGAAATTAATGCTGTGTCAGCTCTGTAGGAACTCAGTTGGAATGTAAATGGATGTGATTTTTTATTCAATTTTATCACTGGAGTAATCAAATTCAACCTTTGATGTCATATTTTATTATTTGTGAGGTTTTAATCCGTTACGCTTTCTTTAAAGCACACGGTACAAGAAACTCATCGCTTTCAAAATTTACTACTTATGTTTGTTTATTTTAAGGTATTTATACAAGTTTTTAACAATTCTCCGATAGAAAATTTTGAGTTTTTATCAATTGTCGCTTTAGACCGTCCAAAACTTATGGAAAACCTATTAAATTCCTTGTGCTGTGGAGGAAGAATTAAATGAATCTTAATTATATCATATTTTTCGTGAACGCACAATAAAATATTAGATCTAGTTCAAGCGTCATCCTTGCGTAATTAGCAAATTTGACCTGAGTGTCTCAGCTGACCTAATGACTTAAGAAAAAACAAGACTGGGAATGCAGTATTTGACATTCGAAGAGCACGTGAGGGCGGTTGGTATGGTGTTTTCATAGTGCCGGTGATTTGTACAAAAAAGATTTACATTTACGTAAGAATTTTTAAATTCCATTTAAATAATAATACAAATTTTAAGCAGGGTAAACACGAACCTCTAAAATAGAGACGTGGAATCAGGTACCATGGACAAGTGAACATCTCCTTCCTACCACAGCCGCCGTGTCCTCAGTGGTATAATCTTGCAAACAGAAAAACACGATGTCAATTCAATGTGTGAATAATGGCCTAACGATTATATGAAAATTGTTAGTGAGCATTTACATCAAGGATTGATTTTATTTGCTTTCAGGGTCATTTGTTTCGTCCGTAGAACCCACGTATGCAGGTGATGAAGATGTGTATATTGCTACGTTATGTAAGAGAACTTGACAATATAAGTTTCAGTCATAACGTTTTTCAAACATTTTTTTTCGTAAAAAATATATAGAGATGACTAACATATTCAAGCTCAATACTAGTAGTCCAGATAACAATACAAAATTGGAGCAGAGCAAAAATGGACCTCCAACACATCAGAGGTAGGATCAGGTGCCATAAAGGAAAGTGATCCCCTGCCGACCGGTCAAACCCGCCGTCTGCTCCTTATCATGATAAGGAAATAACGGGAAAATCCGACGACAATTCAGTTGGTACATAATGTCTGAACAATTAGTATGAGAAAAGTCAGTCAGGATTTGACTTGATAATAAAATGTATTTGCTGACAAGGTCATTGTAGAATAGAATAGAATTTACGAAATGATCACTTTAAACGAAAATGCTATCTTCTTGTTTCAGCAACTTGTTTGTCAAAAATTTACCTCGTTTTATAAATTGTTCATACGTAGAGCATGCCCTGGCGTATCAAATCGAATAAGAGATATTAAATCCTGTATGCAAGTGAAGTTAAATGTTGCTGCATAAGTAAGGGAAGCATGCAAAAGCAAAGTCATCACTTTTATCATATAGCTTAATTGATGAATTAATATTAACGTCTTTTTCAAGTTAAATATCTAAATATGAAACAAATGTGTCAGACTTCGTGGCATCTTTTACTGACTATAGACGTCTTCGATTTAAATGTCGAGTTGAGGGCCACATCAAGTGTTTTTTTCACATATAAGATTTTGGACATGCACATTCTGCTTCATATGAATACAAAAAATTAGGTCTGCTGATAAGGGGGAGCAATTGATACACATAGGAATTCCAATATATTGGTGAAAGGCCTGGTCTCCAAAAACCACATGATATTGTCAATAAGATACTCAAAAATCTTTCTAATATCAACTTCAAAGCACTTATGTGTACCAGAATGTATTTTTTTAAACAAAATACTTTTGTAAATGACTAATGGAAAGGTCAGTCAATTTACGAGTTTCATTTTCATTGAAAAAGCAGCTGTGAATGATATAAAAAGCAGGGACTTTAATTTACCGTGAAGAATGGTTGTGTATAAAGTAGAAAAGTCGCAAATTTTATGCCGTTGATTTTGGTAACATTTTGTGGTTTCAAATTTTCCAAAAGTTCCATGGCATTTTTAGGTATCCCATCTTCTTACACCACTTCTCGAATACTAAGTAAATAGTTGCACAGTACTTATGGTATTTTTCCTTCATTAGTGTTAATATTTAAGTGAGGAGTAAGGAAAAGTGCTTGGTAAATCATTTACTGGAACCGACTATGTAACTTTGTTTGTAAGGATTTTTGTAAAGTTTTTGAAGCCAATACCGATATGGTAATAAAAATTTGTTCTGGTTGTTAGGACCATTAAAAATATGTACGTCTTTATGTTTTTTTTATCTATTTAAATATCTAAATAAGAAAAGTTAGCAATTTTTAAATATACATGTAAATGTATTAATTATTTTCAAATATACATGTAATTAATCAAACACCCTTAGATTTGTCACATGTAGTCAAAATTCAATGAAGATTGAAGTCATCGACTGTAAACAGAAATCACAACATGCAGTAGCATTCAATGTCAATACTAATATATGTACATGTATTTGGTTTTCGTATAGAAATTCACAACAAGTTTGAATTATAACAACTTTGAAATTAACTTCAGTAAAAAAAAGCTTATTTCTTGACAGTCTTTGATTAAAAATATTGTACAAACTCCTCCTGAATAACATTCAAGATCCAATTATTCTATTCAAAACACAATTGTGTCAATGTGGTTCTATTTACTGCATTTAAAAAGTATTTTGTATTCATTTGACAAAATTCTTTTACTCGTTCAAATACTACTTAAAACTTATGTATGAAGGATTGTTTCTTCAAATATGTTCAGCAAGATTGCCAATGTTAAACCTTTTTAAATGTTATGGTAATATTGAAACACCTTCATGTTTTAAAATTTTATTTTGTTATTTTGGCAGTGAAATACACCTGTCAATGATATTCAAAACATTACCGATACATAAAACATACACTACATCATAAAAATCATATGTACATCACATACAAAAATATAAAGGAATATTTAATATCATACTTAAATATTTACTATATAATGCCATTGTGAAAATGCTGAGAAAAATAATGCCCATCAGAAAAATTCCATCATCATTTTTCCTCTGAGAAATGAAATAAGATATGGGTTGAAAATACGAAAACAGAACTTCGAGGCAACGTCAAGGTCCTGTTGTAAATATCACTCTGAAACATATGTGAAAGAAATCTGTTTGGCTTTCTTCATCAAAAGATGTCAAAATAATCACGGACAAATGATATGGATGATCAGAGTAGTAAAACAAACAGCCATGTCCAACATATCAGATTCACCAGCCAGTTTACATGGGATACACTTGAAGAATTGTACATTTCACTTAGATGATCATGGTTCAGTTTCACTTCGATCGCTCGTTGAGTACTGGTGTGGTTAAGATGAGGTATCAATTTGTTCCAAAAGTGCATTTTCCTTGATCTAAAAGAATTAGCTGTTTCTATCAATATTTTTTTGCTCCTTGAGACTAGACGGGAATATTGTTTATTTCTTTCCTCGTACGGGGACAGACCATGATCTCTGAAGAGAAAAATATACTTTTTAAAAACAATAAAACGCAATCATTTGTAGTATTATCCATGCTTAAAGTTGATTCTATTCCTAGTTGAAGATAACAAGTTAATTAAAAATCAAAAATCTACTTGTTAAACATTTTCGAAAATTATATTTTTTTCTTTAAACACATATTTATGGACTTATAGAATTATATCGCTGATTATACAATCTTTTTTCTATACTCAATCACCTCAATTCTAATAAAATAGGTACGGTAAGAGATGAAACTTACTTTCCCTTCACAAAATCACTCCAAATCGTCATTGCTTTTATGCTTGCCTCTTTGTCTAGCTCGTCATACTTATATTTATGATGGCCGACCAGAGGTATTCCAAACACATAAAACAAATCCACACCATGTGGGACTCCTATTAGAAAGGTTTTACATTATTTTTTTTCAAATGCATTTGATTAGATTCTGCTGTTAATTTCAAATGTTTTTTTTTATTTATAAATAAAATATATTTGAAATTAAGAAAATTTCGTAACTTCTTTATTCAAGCAAAGAAATTATTACTGATATACGTTTCGAGGTAATGGCAATTTCCTAATTTATTATTCAATCAAAAAAAATTAGAAATACGAAATTGTTATTGATATCTACATAGTGAAGGTCACCTTGCCAGTTCGGATGAGGTGAGTAGGTTGATACATGATCAAAACTCAGGAGATATATATCTTGTATATACTGACATAACAGATCAGCTAGGCGAATCATAGGAGCAAAAAATACGAAATCAGCATCCACCTGAAATTAAGACAAGAGAAAATTTATAGCTTATAGGCGTTGGAAAGCTGATAACTCTTGTTTAAAGTTACGTCAGTGTTAAATATTACAAATATTTACGTGTGAATGAAGCCTCAGTGAAGTCTGGATGAAAGATAGGGAAATTCAATGTTTGAGAGGGAAACAGAATTCTTGATATTTTTTTCGCAACAATCAGTAGGCACAGATTCCTTGACCTTTACATATTTAAGGAAAAAACTTGATATAGAGGAAGAATTCTGCTACTGTGATTTTCGCTTAATAGTGTAATCAAAGTCACAAGACATTTTTGAAAACTGGCATCGATGAAATTTTTACACCTGCAAACTTTTATGCAGCCAAAATTTTCAAAATATTTTAGGATTTTAAATCATAAAAACTAAAAATTAAATAAGTTACTCCCAAAGTAATTGCTCTTTAAATCATAAATAAATGTCGTTTCCTCCAAATTTGAATTTTAGATGTTTGAAGCATACAAACCTGCTGAAGCTGAATATAGCGAAGGACACCTTCGAATTCTTTGTATTCTTTAAAAACAATTTCTAAATATAAAAGAATATCTATAAATACTGGGAATTGTAAGAATTTACATATTACTTACATGAATATTCTCCATAAGAATAGAATAAAGAATCGTCTTTTTGTGAACATTTACTTCAAATGAGCATATTTTTCTAAGATATATGTATTTTACAATATCATAGTTTATTTTCTACAAGTAAAACAATTTTTTGGGAAATAAAGCTCGACTTTACATATTTCTATGATATATCACAGTTATCTGTTATCTATCTGTTTGAAATCATATTCAAAATCTGCTGTTAAGAAAAGTTAATTTTCGCAGAGGTTAAATTTTTCGTGGTTTTCGAGATATGAAGAGACCAATCAATTCATATCCACCATGAAATAGCTTTTCACAAATATCACTGCTTACTTATTCTTCATCTGCAAAATTAAATCGCCATGAACCCTTTTTTTTCCCTCAAACAACGAAAATTTGACCCCACACGAATATGATTTTATAATAAAGGCAATATTTGAGAACTGACTATGCATCCTAAAACATGAACTTTCTCAAATCTAAAAAAAAATTGGGTCACTGAACATGAAAAAATAGGTTATCAGGACGTATATTAGTAACAAAAAAATAATAATTGCATAATGAGTGCACGCAAAGCAGCAAGCAAGGCTAAAATCTTTTCAAAAGGCTGCAAATTCACATCAAAAGAAATTCGTTTCATCTTGATGTAGGTAAAAATATTGGATTCAAATACTAGGTCTTAAGATCCACATCCTAATTAGCATACACTCACTAAATTGCAATAATCAAAAATAATTATGGGAAACGTTTATTCATTCAAACCCTCTGCGTATCGCTACAGTTACGATGAATCAGCAATTTTGACAGAGTGAAATGAGTGCTTTCTCCCTTAACTGTATATTGATTGGATTATGTATGTAACTATATTACATGTGATTCATTCAAAAAAAGTTACTTAAACTGTTATAATGTTCATTGAAAGAGCTTAGTCACTATTTTAGTACAAAATATGCACTTATACTTTAACTCCAGTCTGGAAAACGGAAATCCTATAAGAAATATACCTGTAGTTCTTTTGATAGTTATTTTAGTTTGAGACATAAAGCTAATTATTAATAGTAGCCAGCGTGGCGCAGTGGTTAGAGCAACTGATATAGAGTTGCTAAGTAAGGAGTTGATTCGATACGCCGTGGGTTCGAATCCCACTGTGGGACGTGGAGACCGCTCCTTCGGATGAGACCATATAAACCGACGTCTCGTGTTGCAGTAAGTGCTGGCAGGAAAAAGATACCTCCCCTGCTCAATTGCTCTGAGTGCCGAGTATAGGACAAAATTTGCAGCTCTCCACCGGCAAGTGGCGGCGTCTCCATATTAATAAAATTCTCGAGAGGGATGTTAAACAATATACAATCAATCAATCAATCACAAAGCTAATATATTCATAAATAGAATTAATATCACAAAAAATATACTTTTTCATTATGATAAGCATAAGTGAAATCTCTTAATGTGCTTACTTTATAAAATCAAATGAAATAAACACGTTCAAAACCAGTCATATTGGTTTTAAAACATTTATATGCATCATAAATGGTAGATATCAAAAGCATAGAGTAACTCTGAAAACGTCTGATACATTATCAAAAAACAATAAAGTATTAATTACAAGAGCAATGTGAAATAAATTTGTAGGGTAAAATGTGATAATTAGGTCTCGTTAACAGAAAAAATCAAATGGTGGCCATTTGTACTTTTCCCCCTAAGAGTTAATATTCTTAGATTTGGTTTGTGTCTATTCTTTAACGATTACTCAGTCTTGGAAATAAATTCAAATACACGACCTTGGAATGTCTTGTTGAGATTACTAATTGGCTTTTACTTCACATAATTCTCATTTTCAAAAAAATCTTCAACAAAAGTCAACTTTCCACAATGTGATGAAAAACCGAAAAGTAAGCTAACTTTATTTCTATGACACATACAACCTAATTAACGTAATTACCGAAATCTAATTACCTCTCATTAACAGATGCATTTCAAATAATCATTTTTCATAAACGGTTCGTACTTTCGACTGTGAGAATAACCCGGATGTGGATGACAAATTACCCTTACTCACATCTATGTTATCTCGCTGTGAGCTTTCGTAATCGATTTCAACTTTTGAATTTATCACCGATATCTCAGTGCCTCTTTACAAATCTAATAAAAATTAGCCTTACCGTACATGAGATGAAAGATTAAGACAAGATAATTGTTATATTCAATATCATTGATGTTACATGTTGAATGTATCAAGTTTTTGAGCACACTTAATGAAAAATGTACCGTAACATTTTAATTGCATCCAAATATTTTCATCAAAGTAAGAACACTGTAATAATGCAACTTGAAACAAGAACATATTTTAAAAGAAAGACAGGAAAAGCATGTGATATTTTATATGGAACAAGTATTAGAAATGATATTTCTGTGACTAAAGTGAAAATCCTTTATCAAATACCAAATAATGTCAGAGGTAACTCAGAGAAGCTCAGTGAATTGCCAATTATTGTTTGCGTGTCAATAAGAAGTGAACATAAAAGAAAACATGCATGTTTTTGATCATCAACAATTCTTTTCACCATTTAGACAAAAAATATTATCTGAGAGCCCTAGAATTCTTATTAGAAGTTCTGCAGTGGTGTGTCAACATTAAGAACTTTACTATTGCACATATATAAAACTTCGCGAAGAGTATAAAAAAGGATCAGATCAGTTTCTCAAAAGAAGAATAATTTAGCGTAAACCACTATGCAAGAGTTAATAATAAATACAACAGTACATAACAAGATTAAGACCTGGTGTAAATAGCAAAGTATATAATGTAAATGAAATGAAGTTACCTGTAAAATTTTCTATGTTTTTATAAACTGTGTTGTAATGCCATAGAACTCCTGTCATCATCTCTTTGGAAAAGGTTTCAAAAAAATCTCGGTTAATTTCCTTATCTAAAAGAAATTTAATGAAAACTATACAAACATTGGTTTTAAAAACGATTTAAAAAAAATAATAAACTTTTGTTGTCTTTCTCAAATCCTGTAACAATTTCAAACAAGAAATTATAAGGCTATTGTGTATACACTGTGGTGTATACGGATTTTCCGTTTGTCCAATCAAAACAAGGAGCACATGTTGGTCCCATGGAATCTCTGATGTTTTAAAGAGATCCATGTTAGCTTTGCTCCCATTTGTATTGTTTCAATTGACTTTTAATCTCCCTTGCTATTCTTAATCTCCATATTTCATGCATTCTAACATTTTATGGCTTCTGATCTATAAAAGTCTTGACTGGTTTGACAAAATTTTAAAAAGGAAAACATTTGCTTACTTTTTTTAATACAACATTTCTGTTCAATCTGAATTTATTTTGTGATAATTCAAAAGAATAACTTCTAGTTAAGGACATATGAATTTTCGAATGTTCCAATCATTTAAAGTGTTTCTTCGCTGTATTATTTTGGAAAGCTTGGAATGTTTACTTAAAGACAGTGCAGTGATAAAAAAAAATTTCTGAACATGTATGCAGTATTTTTACCTCAATCCCTCTTTGAAAAATATTGACTTTCAATGAAATCACTACACGTATAATACATGCAATATATTTCATTTTCCCAAAGTTATACACTTAAATATACATAATAGTAAGTTTATACAATGCTAAAACAATTTTTAAAAACTTTACTGAATTTTTTTTCTGTTTCTCATTTTTATGATTTTTTTCCCTTCTCGTCATAAAATTCGACACTTATTTTATTTAGTTTTGATTACTTTGACCTGGCGTTGTCAGATCTGAGATCAAGAACCTATATATTTAGTTACCCATCTCTTTTACCTGACACGTTGACCCGCTGAGTTATGAGTATTTCATGAAGCTGAACTATTACTTAACTGATGGACGATTTTACTAATATATTTACACTGTTATGGATTTCCTTCTTGACGATAAATGTGCTTAACTTTAGACAATTAAAATATTAACAGATCATAAACCAGCAATTTTACGAATGAAATATAAACAGTTATGTATTTATTATTTTTTTGGTTGTATGTGTGTGTGTTTTTTAATGTTACACTCAAATATAACACATTTTTATAAATTTTACCCAATGACAAACAAGAATTAGATTTTGTCTTTACCTAGAGGAAATCCTTCATCTTTGGCAAAAGCCAGTAAAAACTGGTCAGCATTTAGATCATTATGATACGTTTCACTAGGTCTTCCAATTAAGAAGTCACCATCAATATTAGCTGGAAATGTCACCATATCTCTGGGCGTTCCCTGAAAGACATATATTTGGGGTGTTTTTAAAACAATTTTTATGATATATAACAAGATAATATTGTCAAACCTCCAAACGATAATTGTCTCAGAAATAAACAATTACTTACCAGCCCTCTTTTTAAATTGAGCTCCTCAATACTTAGAGATTTCAAGTGCTCTTTGAAGGTCTTGCCATTGCAGCCACCTTTGCACGGAAGAATGTTATATCCCTCTGGCCATCCTGGGTCTGCCGTTGCCCAAAAGGCCAAGGGCGAACCACTGTGAACTATGACCCGCTGGAAAAGACCTGCACAAAATAAAACATTGTTTAAAAAAAAAAGTACAGATGTGGTCTTTGAAAATTATGTTTTAATTATCAAAAATTAAGGAATTGAAATGGCTTCAAATATCAAGCCTCTCCCCAATACAGTTATTTATTTTAAGACAGAGATTATTAAAAAATAATGTCATAGAAATTTGTAACAGTTTGATTTGAAAACCTTGGGGTCTATGCTTTTCTGGCTTATGCTACGTTCCCACTGTCGTGCGGTCAGTTACGAACGTCACGATAGATCAATCGTAGTTGATCGCAGAGTTTTTATTGAATTTTATGCCAAGATACGAAGAGATGCGTAATAGGTGCGTTTTCATACGTTTCGTTACGCTTTTATGCGTTATGGCCACGATGGATAAATTGCATGTGATGCGATCTCTGACGATCTGACAAACGTTTGGATAAGATGAATTACGTTCCAATAGGATTATCAAGATTTAGTCGAAAAAGAACCTCGATCTGTCACGAATTTCACGATCCGAGTTCTCGATTTGAAACGATCCTCTACGTTTAATACGTACTCTTGCGATATAATACGTTCATCGCGTTCACTGCAATGTTTTTCACGATCAGTATCAAGATAGAACACGCTTTGAGCTACGATTGTACCCCAAAAGATATATAAAAATCTGGCTAAACTGAGTCCATTATATTTTATCTATTAAAAAGTAAACAAAACATACAAATACAATCAATAATAATGGCAGAAGTTGAGGTTGATGACAACGCCATGAACGTGGTGTTTGTAGTGTTACTATGGTCATATATTATTGCTGTCAAAGTAGAGCAAAAGCAGCAGTATGTTTTCTTATCTTTTTATTTTTTTCACCGATGTTGCCTCTGATCGAACGGGTTCAGGTTCAGATGAATATAGGATCGCCCCCTCTTTTCTTTAAGTCATCTTTAAACATATTTTTCCAAAACTCAAACATTTTTTTTCAATCGGGGAAAGAAACTCGTTCAATTTTACCGTTATTTATGCAAGCTTAAATACTCGTAATATAGCGTGATCGTCCGCAACAAAGCACTAACACTCGTGTCAAATGGCGTTTACTCTCATGCGTCCGTATCAAATCGTCTCTGAGCGGGAAAATACCGTGTCAGCACGTGAGCAGTAGAACCACGCAAAGCGTCATAGATAGTGACAGAACGTGAAACATCGCAACGAATCGCCACTCAGCGGGATGTTTGTTCTGTCCGAGATCGATCCCGATGATCACGATATGAAAGCCAGATAAGATGCGTTTATTTACGATGCAGCTGAGGTTAGTTACGATGTAATGCGATTTGATGCGATGATAACGATTAAAATCTAATCGTGTTAATCGTAGAAATATTTTTGACAGTCAAAAAAAAATTCACGATCAACACGATAGCCACGAGTGAACATAAGATTTGTTTCGGTTGGATACGATCACTACGATTTGTCCACGTTCGAGTCCCCGATACCAATCGTGGCGCCAATCGTGATAGTGGGAACGTAGCATTAATAATCAACAACTGCAAAGTTTGCAAAACCTTTAGATAAGGGCGATGTTCCATGAAATCCAACATCGGCCGCACCTGCACTGTGGCCATATATGGTTACCATGTCCGGATTTCCCCCAAACTCCTCGATGTTTGCTTTCACCCATTTTAGAACTTCTACCTGATCTAGAAAACCGTAATTTCCCTCTAACCCCTCATTCTTTGCAGCAACAAAACCTATAGGTAAAAAATGCGTTCTATTACATTCCAAAGCAATATCAAGACCGAGAAATATAATCTACGAGTTAGTTACAATGACGAAAGGCAGACCCGTCGATAATGTACATTCATAGTTTATCTACCAAAGTTTACGAAGTATATATGACATATTTATTTCACTACACGAGTAACAAATCATACTATGACGTAGTCACCACTAGGTTAAAAAAATCAAAGGTGTATCTTTCAAGAAGAACAAAATGGTTATCCTCAAAATTCTTTTGAGTTCGAGATCTTATTGAAAATGACAACCAATAAAGGAAATACTGATTAAGCTCAAATCAAACATATTCCTTCGTCATTTTCCTTCAAATCCCTCTGCCTGGTTACCAAACACTCACCGTAGATCCCCAATCTATAGTTGAACGTGACGACAATAACATCCCCGTGCCCAGCCAGAATGTCTCCCTCCAACATTGATCCCATTCCAACACGATTTGAGCCTCCATGCATGTATACTAGCACGGATGTATTCTTGATTCTGTTACTTTCTACCTGTCAACAGAGCGAACAAAGTTTCGTCAACATCAGATAAAGTAACGAATGCAACGAATACTAACATTTCACTAATTGAACAAAACAATGTGTGTAACCGGTCAACAGGGAATGTTAAATCCCCCTTAGGCACCTTATCCCATCCATGAAAATTTTTAGATGTCCGCGTTTATGCCCAGTTCACATATTTGAATTGTTGTTACATTTTTGAGACCGATCACTGTTTATTATCTTCAACTTTTTCATTATTACATCAAAATAGTCTTCAAAGATACATGGGATGAAAAATACTCGTTGATCGTAGATTAAAAAATTTTAGCCTGTGACGTACACATTGTCAACTGCAGCAAACGTGTGCCTAACCTTACTTCACATATTATCGTCCAAGATTACCATTAACGTATTTTTCTAAGGAAATATCTATGTGTCAGACTCTGAAATCTTCTCATTACATGTAATAGTTTAATGGGATATATCGTGTCGATTTATAAATAGAGGTAACTACTGTTTATTGCTATTACAGAAGGTCGTCGATATATTTATCGACGACGTATTAGATAGATTTATATGTCAAGTTGAAGATCATACCAAGTGTTTTCTGCTTTCATGTATGTTTTTTTTCTGCTTCATATGAATACAAATGATATAGGTGGTCTGCCTATAACGGTGAATCAATTGGTTATCATGGAAATTCTGATGAATTGCTGGAAGACCTGATCTTCGAAAACTACATAGACACTGTCAATTAGATATTCAAGCATCTTTTTTGATATCAACTTCAGAGTATTTGTGTATACAATCAGAATTTTTTCTTAAAAACAATAATTTTGCAAATGTCTAATTATAAGGTAATTAAATTTACGAGATTCATTTTTTATTGAAAGCAGCTGTCTATGATATAATAAAGTCTGGACTTTAATTCAATATGAGGAATTACTGTACATATACAAGTATATAAAGTGTTGAGATTATCGATTTTGTTACAATTTTACAATTTCGATCTTTCTAAAAATTCCCTTTGGGTTTTGAACGCTCCATTCCTGGTTTACAACACCACTTCTCAAATGTCTGTTCAGAGTACTTTAACTGCTATTAATACTTGAGTGAGGAGTAAAGAAAGGGGCTTGGTAAACATTTACTGGAAACACGTTATGTATTTTTTGTAAGGGTTTTCATAAAGTTTAGGAATCTTTTGTAAGTATGGTAAAATAAATTCGTTTTGATTATTGGGAAAGAAAAATATTTTAAATGTCATATGATTTTGAGGAATTTCCTCCTTCGAAATGGGGCTATTGGCATAAGTTGGATTATCACTTACAAAATAATTTCTAGATCCTCTATAACTAAATTTAAATTATGACCCTTATAGAAAGGCAATGTTCCAATGTTATATGTAATATTAAGTGTTATTTTCTCAAATTAAGTTACAGGTACATTTAGCAAATGATATCGCTGAATTATTTAGTGAAGGTAATATAAAGAAAAAGTATCTTTTCATTTATGCAATCAGAATAATTAAATTTAACTACAATTATCGTTTAGCGAATGTTTTCTTCTAATTAAGACATGTAGTTACAGGTTACATGTTCATTTCTTTCTAGTAGTTGTAGATAACATTGTGCTAATGTAATGAACAATAACTAACAGTGTCAAATGGTTTTATTTTAAACTACACTTGAATGACAACAATCGCAAATTATATCCCCTTACAATTACATACATAAAGGAGGAAAAATTAGTAAATGTTATAATCTTATTGAATGTAGAGATATTTTGCCAAATTAATCTGCCTAAAAGTTAGTTACTTATTTATGAAATATTTGAAAACAACGCACAATATCCAAGCTCAAAAGTCCTTAAACAATACAAATTTGGAGCAGGGCAATCACGGACCTCCAAAATTTCAGAGGTCGGATCAGGTGCAATGGAGGAGTGAGCATCCCCTGAAGACCGGTAACACCCCCGTGTGCTCCTTGTCATGATTTTGAAATAACGAAAAATTCGTTGTCAATTCAGTGTGTAAATTATTGCCCAACTAATAGTATGAAAAACGTTAGTACACATTTGACTTAATGATAAATTGTAATTGCTGACAATGTTATTGTATCGACCAACGATAAATGAAATTTAAAGCAATATGAGCTGCATTGTTTGAAAATTTTATTTTGCTGTTAAAATGAGTTATTATGATAAATTTGTACGTTACTTAAACCTTAATGATCTATCAGACTAAAACAAAGCAGAAGAAAGACTTCTATATACAATCCAATACACAGTTTTATATCAGAAATCATTATTGCACAGGACGACAATAATATAATTTTGATTCAATCGAAGCTTTAGATAGTTCTTCCATCGCAAATATGAATAACAGAAGTTTATCTACGTTATTTTATTTGTCATTGAAATACACTGGAGTTATTTACAATTTTGCAACAACAAAAAATTCCGACATCAAAGTTGCAACTCATATTGCTTTAAACAATTGTTAACTTTTTAATTCTTACTCACAGGTTTCGATAAAAATAATACATTCTGACTTGTAGTAGAAAGTATGTTTAAGCCAATGTTATATTCTTTTTTATTAAAAATTGTTCCTTCTACTTCGTATAAGAAAATTAATGTAACATTTAGCAACTGATGTCTACCATCTTGTTTCATGGGGGAGAAAACAAATGAAAATAATATCTTCTTAATTAATTGGCGAAAAAATGTAATGGTATATATGTAGTAAATGTAACTGAAAAGTAAAATTAATATCTAATATTACTTTCCTTTCCGTTTGATTGCAATTTAAAAGTATTCACAAATGGACGACTTGATCTTTTCACTACCAATGGAAAGAATCGATACATCATGTACATTGTACAGATATCATGTTCTTACTGATGAAAATTTACCTTCTTATAGATATAACTGCGAGAAAAATATAAAATAAAAGTTTTCTTACGTTTTTCTAGTGTAGGGTAGCCAAATAGTCTCTCTCTCTCTCGTTTGTCATACTTAACTTTGAGAGGTTACGTTACCTAACGATATCTTCTCTGATTACTTTGTTAGTTGAGAATTGATAAATAACAAATATGTCTCTATTACCAGCAGTAGAGAAGTTATATTTATCAAAATTTTGAAAAATTACAAAGATAAAATTACTCTATCATACTGGTATCACATTTCAATCTTTCAATCTACTGACTGATAGTGTTTTGTTTTATTTTTAATCTCCTTTCAGGTAGCTACATATCTTTTAAATTTTGTTGTATTGTTTTTGGCTAGGTCGTTTTAAGAGTTCTGATTTGATTTATATATGATTTTTTTAGTTTGAACATAACTATGACGTATGTTGATGTTCTTTATATAAAATGTTTTGATGAATCAACATCAAACCCAATCTTTAAATTCTAGTATGGAGACAACGTGCTTTCTTTTGAGATACAATGGATTAAAATAAATGAGAATAGAATTTTTCAATTTTGAATGAATAGATGGCATCCGTGAATTTAATTATGAATATAGATCCTAGCTTCATTATCACCATGATTGAAGATTAATTGAACAACCTACAAGAATTTAATGTATGTAAATATAGGGAAAAAAGACACGCGCCTAATTCATTTTATCAGATCGCCCACAATTTAAGTTAGACATGCCCCTTAGTATGTTGGTGCATTTCAGAATATTTTTGTCATTTACGAAATATTTCATGGAATTATTTCATAATTCAAGGGAAGGATATTTTTTATAATAAATCAGATCTATAATCAGGAAATTCTTACAGGCGTGCCGAGAAGGTTAAGAAATTGAAATTCAAACACTGGATAAAAATTTTATTACAAAAACTCGGTGATATAATCGATACGTTACAATTACTTTCTTCTTTTTTGATAACTAAGAAAGCATTGGGATGGGTAAATTGTAAGGAAACGTAGAGTTTAGCCCTATTAAACTTTAATTTTGGAATAGTAATCTGGCATTATCTAAATTTCATTTTCCAAGGTTTCGCAAAAGTGGGGGAATAATGTGTGTTAAATGATTTTATCTATATTTCCTTGCAATTCTCTTAAAACTGAGTTTGATCTCAAAGAAAGTTACAAATATATCATATTCTTTTTCGTTGATGAAAATATTTATGCCCTAGAAATTATTTCTGAACGTATTCTTCATTTCAGTGATAAGAGGCAAGAACAGCGCCACAGGCCATAAGAGATTTCCTGAATGGCGAGAAAAAATTGTGAAAATTACTTCCTGTAAATTTTACGTCATTTTCCATTTTTTAAGAATAGATATTAATAAATTTAATGTCCCCTTATTTTATGGAGTTTAATAAACCCTAAATTGCTGAAAATTTAGAGACAAATTGCAATTTTCCATAGCAACTTTGAGGGTCCTTGATGCAAAAGTTTAAGATAACAAACATCGATTCCATGGGCCACAACGCTCATCCGAGTAACAATGATCCTTCCTGTTCCTCGTGAGTAATTTTTTTCTTTTTTCTATATATTCTTATGTAAAACAGAGCAAACCAATTGAAAACCCCTACCCTAACCCCCGATGTTATGACTAAAATAAATTAAAATCTACACTCCAAAGGATGTTTCCATACAGATTTAATCTTCAATAGCTTTTTTTTTTGTTCTGGAGAAGAATTTTTTTTAAAAAGATTTTCCCTTTGTTACCCATATGTTAAACTTCGTTTGGTATGGTAGCCCTATTCGCGAGAGTCTTGATTTGAACAAATTTGACAAGAATGTTTTTTAACTTTTCTTCCGTATTCTTCTTAAAATTTTGATCACCCATTGTGGTCCTACCCTAGCCCCTGTTGGGTTACAACTTGAACAAATTTGAATACTTAAATCAATGAATATGACTGATCAGTCATGTCTTTACTGTTCTTAAGAGCTTTAAAGATTGCTTCCATGAAAAAAGCTTACCTACTGAAGCCAAAATTTCCCAAAGGTTTCATGATTAAAATAATCTTGAATGTAAATAATGTTAGAATTAAAGCTTTCGCGTAAGTTTCATCTTTGTTCTTGAAAAGAAAACTCTTCAATGACCTCATCCAAGTTTTACTTTTTCTTGATTATCTCCCCTTGGAAGAATTGGCCCTTCATTCTAAAAACAGCTATCACCTTCATCCAATGTTACCTTGTGCTTTTTTAGTTGAAATTTGCTCTGTGGTTCTGGAGGAAAAGAGGGACAGCAAAAATGTTTACGACGATAACGACGACGAAATACAAAGGACAAGTTTTGATCAGAATATCTTGCTTGAGCTTCAGCTCAGATGAGCTTAAACTGTATGAACAATACAAATCTTTGAACAGGACATAAAACATGAACCTTTGGCAATTCCAGACGTGGGATAAGGTTCCTAGGAGGAATCAGCATCCCTTGTCACTCAGTCACGTTCGTCGTGAGCCCTATAAGTATCGATTACTTAGACGGAATATTCCGCAGTCAAAGTCAGTAAAATAAAGGCCTAGCAATTGGAATGAAAAAGTCAGCCAAAACAGGACCCATAACATTTTATGTTAAAAAAACAATTACATTGAACATGAATTGAGACTTAAAAAAGAGCTATCTTTTCAAGTTATGCCATTGTAAGTGAATATTTTGTTAGGAAAATAAAAATTCCACTCTTCTTTTAGCACTTTTTTCGTGTCACTGGCCGCTGAAAAATTTCACCAGTATTACATTTTACCCCTTATCCACAGTTGGAATATCTTGCATAAAGCATATTTACTTATCTTCAGTGGCAGCAAATGTCAATGAAATCAAACTGTTATCGAGTCAGAGATTAACAAAAAATACACTAAACAGATCGAAGGCGGTGCAAGCTAAAGATTGTCTTGGATTGAGAAACTGTAAAGAACCAGGTATTAGCTAAAAATACACATTGCTCTGTGGAAATCAGAGGGAGAGAAAGCGAATTGCAGATATTAACTTGATTTGGGTTATGGATTTTATATCAATAGATAACAGGTTCATTAAATCTGATGGATGTTGGAAAAAGTAAAGCAATAGAATGTTGCTCCGCTTAAAACAAAAATTACAGGAATTGATTGACAATTTGTTTACGCTCCCTATAATAATTCTGTTTGTTTACATAATAAGGTGGTGTATTTAATATCCTATTGATGTTTTTATAACTATATTCTACTGAAGACAGAACTTTGTAATACAATGATAAATACCGGAGGTATGTATAAATTTATGTAAAGGCAATCTTCGCTTGAGTTGTGAAATCCCTCAAAATGATCTTGGATGTAATCCATGTTGTCATATTGGATACAGGCAGGGGGTAACGTCAAGGCATCTAGTACACCCCTCCATGGAGTAGGTGGAACAGGTCTCTGAAAATAAAAAGAAAAAAATCTTACGAAGTGTTTGCCGAATTTGAAGAAAACGCCCTGCTTCCAAAAATTAGGAAAAAATATATATGTATTAGAATTCGTCATTTATAACACTTAAATCAACACATGTAATTGTGACCCAACATTGGCTTTTTTTATGGTGTGTGTTTTTTTCTAAGTATTCATAACGAGTATACATTGGATTGGGCAAGAGGAAAAGCCTTTTGGAAAAGCATATGGAAATCTCACAATGAGCAAGGTCAAATAGCCAAGAAAATACATCTAAAACCTGTGAACTGAATGGAAAATTGTAGTTCTGAACATTTAAAAAAATGTTATAAACCGAAATAGCTATTATAATAAGTTCCATTAAGAACAAAACTGCATATAATATCACGTAATCTATTCAATTAACTTTCTTTAATAATGTCAGGGACTTGAAAAATATCTTCTCTGGATCATAGCAATGTACCCTCAAAAATATAGAAGAGCAGTGATTGCGTACTGATTAAATAATACGGTTTTCCCCTTCTGAAATAAAGTGGTTAGAATGGTAATGCAACAGAACAGCTACTAGAATATTATCTCGTATTTTGACGTTTGTATCTTATAAATAGATCTATACACTTGCAAAGACATTGAACGTAGATAGCAGGTTTTTGTGCTTAAAACGTAAAACTTGTAACTTTTGACACGAGAAACCTCCCAAAATGTTAATATTTACAGGTGCTATGTTCGCAGAACGTGCATTTTATTTATATATCATTGCATTTGCACGTTCTTTGCATTCATTCATGCGCGGGCAAAAATATGTTGGAATGTCAAGCGGGCTTGGAATCAAAGTTCTCCGTTTCGACAACAATGTCCTTATCTCGGGTTCGCAGTTTTTGAAGTAAAAACAAAATTAAAGCTGCTGTCAGGAGCTGAGTTATGTCTTCCAAAACTAACACTAGGTCATCGGCTGAGGTGGCAGAAATGTTTATTTTATGATAAAACATACACTAAACAAAAGCTGCCTGTAAGCAGTTACCATCTCCCCTAAAAATTAAAGTTATTTCAGCAGTTATGAAATTATAAACAAAAATACAAGATCTGGACCTCCCGTTATTCTCAATTGGCGAAACATATATTACAGAACTATTTCATTTCATGTATTCTGTATTTTCAACACAAGAAAATTTTACACTGAGAAGCATCTAATATAATCTTTTCTCCTATGTTCTATTTCTTTTGTTATCCACATTGAAATGGTTGTTGATGTTTATCGAACAGAATATTCTAAACTTTCATAACTGTAAAATATGTTTCCTTGAAATTTATACTTTAATATCAGTAGTCTCCTTTAAAATGACCATTTCGTAAGTTCTATGGTCGATACAATGACCTTGTCAGCAAATACAATTTATCATTAAGTCAAATCCTGACTGACGTTTTTCATACTAACTTTTAGGCCATTATTTGCACATTAAATTGTCGACGGATTTTTCTGTTATTTCACGATCATGACAAGGAGCATACGGCGGGTGTGACCGGTCGGCAGGGGATGCTCATTCCTCAATGGCACATGATCCCACCTCTGATTTTTGAAAGTCCGTGTTTGCTCTGTTCTATTTTTTATTGTTTAATGGACTTTTGAGCTTGAATACTGTTCGTTAACTCTTTATATCTAATATTTACATTGTTTTTATCTGAATGGTTCAAAAATTGATGTTGGACCTGTCGCAAGATATTGGACCGGAATGACGTTTTTTTACGTCTCACTGTACGCGGGATGAGCTACATCTTATTAATAATTCCATATAAGAAAGATGTCCAATGCAATGTATGACCTAACAAATAAACGGTAGAATAAAAACATTTATTGACTGTGTCATGGGCAATAGGCATTTTCTCACCCCTCGAACCAAACTGTCCGCTTTAGACCTAATAAACAGCGTCAGAAAAACAGAATGGTTCTTAGGGTAAGGCAAAACGCCCTAAAATTTAGTCAATAAGTGTAACTATTATTCAGTATTTTTCATTCATGACGAAACTTTATATATAAAGCCCGTTTGATCCAATATGTCTCCTCTTTAGGAATAACTTTTCTCTATTCTCATATATGTCACCAGTGGGAATTTATACAGCAGAAATTAAAATACATTGAATATAAAAAAAAAATACATTTTAAAAAAGCAACTATAAAAAAAAAAATGCAGTCCACTATAAATGTTTTGGTTGAATTGTAATATTCAAGTCTTATATAATGTTTTAATTCGCCCTGAAATATTACTATGTAAAATTTTTAAGTTCATTTCAAGAAGTTGTTTTTGATGAGAAAATCGAAAGGCCTGGAAAATTCACATTCCGTCCTATTCACACCATGAAAGAAATATCTTTATGAATGAATTTAAGATTAAAAATGTAGCTTAATCGAATCCATCTTTGTTTATAGGTACTCACTTTCGACTATTTAGTAAAAAGAAAATATGCTGATATGAACACTACTTCAAAAAAATCTAATATCAGATATTCAATCATGAATAATTTTCATCATATAATGATGAAATCTATCTTTATCGTCCATTGCATTCATTTTCGTTGGATTTTTATTCATTTTTTTTTCAATAGTATAACAGACGCTAAATCGTGTCAAAAAAGAATTACTAGTATAAAGAAATCTATGATGAATTGTAAAAACTTTTAAAGTGAGTGTCAAATTTCATATACATGCAAATTATTAAATCTTTCCATAAATATCCAAAGCTGTCTCTAAAATAAAATATAATTGTACATCATTTATTTGGAATTAACACGAACTTCAATTAATCAGAACAATTAAACATCACCAGAAGTTTTTGTTTTCCTCGCTGCGCTTGTATATGAACAAAGTCATTAGCACAACATATACACTTCTTAACCTTTTATATCGTGAAAATCTTAAGATAATAATCGGTTACTGAGCTTTTAAGCATTTTTTATATACAAACCACATCTTTAAATAAATCTGCAGAGAATTCCGACACATGTTCTTTCTTGTGCAAGAACAAGCATCAGATTGGGATTTCATTTTGTCCAAAGCCTGCAACGGAACTGGTAATATGGTTCCGTTTTACAAAATTCACAACGATTAAACTCTGATTTTTAGCTATTACTTATATTTTGTTTATACTTAACTTTCCTTAAAATTGTTCATCTTTAAATTCCTTTACAAATTCTTAAATTAAGGATAGAAATATTTGCAAATTGATGAAATGAAGGAATTTTGCAAGACCTAAGACAGGCCTGCCTAATGCCATTGACACTCAAAGTCTGTATAAATGACATTTCCAAGAATTCTAAGCCACAGGTTCGGTTCATAAACCTGGATTTTAATCCAATTTGGACATTTTTGCTTGCATGGCTGAAATGGCTTTTTAACTAGCGTTAAGTTGATGTGGCATACTAAATAAGCAATAAACGTTCATTAACGTCCAATACACACTACAAAACCGGGCGATATTAGAAATGTATGTCCGTGGTCGGATCAAAGGTAATGGAAGTACGCCGGATGTGAGTGATATTTGACAAGAAATCTATCAAGGCCATGTTTACTACGGTCTATGTTTGCGTACGATTCTTTAATATTATTACACGTATGCCCGGATTTTCCTAATAGATAACTATGAAAGAAAATCAAGCTTTTAATATTTTACTCCAATAATTAAAAACCCCGTGTACCTATTGTAGAATGTACCACATAAATTAATACATTGCATAATGGAAATAAAAAGCAAAGTTCAACTTTCAACCTTACAAAACTTAATTGCTTAAATTAAATTACTTTTGCATTTTAAAAATGGAATAAGTTCAATCTTTAATCCATTGCAAATTTAAACAATTAAAAATATAATTTTTTTTGTTTAAAGGAATATGATTTAAATATATTATTGTAAACCAATGAAAAAATACCTCAAATCGAAGTTCCTTTACAGGTGGCGAAGCATACGGAATTCCAAGAAAGGTATAAATCCGTTTACCTGGGACGCGTTCAGTGACAAAACCCCGAACACGACCGAAGGTCGTCTGCCGAATCAAGTCCTCCGTAGAAGTGCACCGATGAAAGTACAAGACAACAACAAAACACGAACACACTGACAACATTTTGCAGGAAATATCATTTAGAAACTGAGGCTAATACATCATGATTGATATTTATACGGTAAACTCCAGCGTAGTGGGACGCAATAGAACTTGCAGTCTTCGACTCATCAGCTAAATTCTAAGGAAAAAAAGCTTACAGATTGTTTGTAGCTTTTACGGCGCATACTTCGATAAGAGTTAATGTTTATAATACATAAACTATAGTCATTCACAATTTGTTTGTTTCTCGTCAACCCGGAATCTGCAGGTCGACGAGTTATACTAATTATTTCCTCTTCGTTTCTTTTTACAAGTACAATGTACTTCTCAAGCTTTTCATGAATGGAATATTTTTCTCCTTTTTAATGTAAAAATATTTAAGAACAGCACCGAAGAGTGGGGACATTCCGTGTTAAAAATAACTATATATAATCCCTAGGATTTTGACATGGCGTTTATTTGATAAGGGTTTTCGACTGGGTTTTAAAATAATTGTTGGAATTTGAAGGAAATAGTTAATGAACTTGCTAAATATTGCCCATTAATAAAGAATGGAATTCGCGTAAAATGTTTGCAATTATTGGTAAGTAATGAGTTACTATCTCAATGATTTGACACAATTCTTGACTGTCGACATTTAAGGAGAAAGAAAGAGAGAAAAAAAACGTCTTAAAAATGTTTTTATTAGTGTTTTAAAGTCAAGTTAATTATTTTGATGGCAAAAGAAATGGACATCAGATTTCTTTCACAACAATGTACTATTGCTTGATTAAATTAAGTTGTTTTTCATCGTGGAAACTATATATCTTTTATCAGTTGGATGCATATTGTTTTTGATCTGTCTCTATCTGCAATACAAACATATTATTCATGAATCTTATGGACTTTAGAGTTGGCACAAAGATAGCTAAAGACCGAAAGGGGCTGAAGAGACCCTGGACCAAGGTCATTTGGACAAGTTCAATGACACAAGGGTTGGAAATCATCAAAACGTCCAATCCATCTAATTTTAACAGGGAGAAAGTGAAAGTTTACAAAATTACGAACTTTTTCAGTTTATACACGTATTTGTATTTTTGAATAATACAAATTTAAATTGAAAAATTCTAAATTTTTTATATTGAGGACAAAAATTCAGAATATATGCAAAGATTTGCTGCTCGGAGTTATAGGAAGATCAAAAGCATGTAGGATTTGGAAATTTGATGGCTCGAAAAGACAAACTAACTCACCCTCTAGACCCATGGCTATTTTAAAGATCTTAATCGGTTTTGAATATTTTAAAAGTCAACAACCAAAATGAATTAGAATAACGATATCTACATTGGATACCGAAACTTCATAAAAATCAAATACAAACAAAGATACATATTGGGTTCCAGTAAATGTTCTATACCTAGCCTCTTTCCTTCATCATCACTAGAATATTAACTGTAGTGAAGGAGAAACTTCAGGAGTACTGTGAAACAATATAGTCGAGAAGTTGTGTAAAGATGTGGATACTTAAATTTCAAGTCACTTTGGAAAATTTTGAATCACAAAAATTTACCATATCTACAAAACCACAATTCAGATTAGAATGAAATTCGGTACACACATAGCCATACACAAGGTCTATAAATAGCATATGCTGAATAAAGTTTCTCTCCTTGTTTGTGACGTCACAATGTGAAAATGACGTCACTATTTAGGTCACTTGTGACGAAAAATGGGTGTCTCAGTAGAACTCGTTCAACGAACGACTGTACAATTTATTGTTATATCTTAGAAATCCCTCTACAGTATCATATAATAATTTGTACACAGTTTATTGAGATAAATGAGTTCCTATAAATTCAATTAATGATTGGATTAATCGTCTTAGTGAGGGAAGGCTGATGGTTAAAAATGATACTTGTCATCTTGCCCAGTGAAAGCAAGTTTGAAAAGATATGTATTTTTAATTAAGCAATTTGCTATCAAAGACCTCCAATTAGCACTTTGAAAAATAGTTGAATATTTGAACAATGATATAAGTATTAAATACCTTTGATATCGTTTACTTTAGGTTTTAAACATATTAGATATGATAAAAAGAATGCACACATTCTCTATCCACCTTGAATAAAGGTCTCTCCTGAGACAGAAGATTGTGTTTTAATGGTCGCCATGCTTATTTTTGGAAAGGATGTTATTATCCAACCATTCTGTTGCCGAGATATGACCATTTCTGACAAATTCACTGTTCTTTTCATAAAAATTAACTCACATGGAAAAAAATATAAAACTCGGAAAAATCTTTTAACTTTTGTGACAGAACGCTACGGAGGGGGTCACATGACCGCCAATATCACGTGATTCGCGCATGCGTAGAACGGTGGTTGATGTGCATTAAAATCGGGGAGGATTAATTTAAAATATAATCAACATTAAAACCAAATATTGTTTCTTGTGTGGAAGTTATTCGATTAGTTTGCGAACTTTTTGATCACCCCTCGTATATACCATTCTTAAGCAAATGCAATATATCTTGGGGAGCTTGAAATAAAAATTACCTTCAAGTCTGACACATCTGTTTCTTATTTGGATATTTTACTTGAAAAAGACGTTAATGGTAATCTCACAACCAAGCTTTATAGTATAAAAAATTTACTATAACTTTTCAATCGTCGACTTCCCTTACTTATGCAGCAGCATGCCTCAATCACCTGAACAAGGGTTTATATCACTCAGTTGATTCGATGCTCTACGTATGAACAATTTCTAAAACGAGGTAACTTATTGACAAACAAGTTGCTGAAACAAAAATATCAGTAGTCTCGTTTAACGTCATCATTTCGTGAGTTCTATTGTCGATACAATGATTTTGCCAGCAGGGGATTTGAACAACCTTGTTTAAAGTTGGAATTTCGTATACTAGTATTAAAGAGTCCTTAAAATGGCCTTGTTAGCATATACATCATGATGTATATATAACCTATCATTTGGTCGTATTTTGTCTGACTTGTTTTATACCTATTGTTAAGCCTCTGCTTTAATTTTATACTGAATTTGACTACGGAAGGTTACGTCTACCTGATCAATACATAGGGCTCACAGCTTGTATGAGGTCATCAGGTCAACAGGGGGTGCTTACTCCTTCTAGGCACCTGATCCTACCTCTCGAATTCCCAGGGGTCAGTGTTTTAGGCCCTCTTTACATATGTTATTTGTAGATCAATGTGAGATCGAACACTGCTCATTATTCAACTGACCTTTTTACATTGAAGTTTTGAGTTCCAGGATAAAACTGAATTCGTCAGAATTTGAGCATTATAGAGTGTACAGGGTATTTTTCCAAATGGTAAATCGATACCAGAAGGTAAGTAAGAAAGTCTCACAGACTTTGTCAAGGCTATAGCCATTTGGACGAAATAAAGTTCCAAGATGTCTTTTGGAACATTAAATCACGTTCAGATGCATTTGCATTCCAAAAGAATTTTTTTGAAAATTAATTTGCTGTTATCTGTGTGATAGCCTCTCGCAAAATGGGGTAAGACACGTGCGCAGGTGGGACAACATTCCATGCATATATCTACCAAACAGCACGACCACCTAGATCAAAAAGTAATAAACTAAAACAAAATTAAAACCAAATTCAAGAAAAAATACATATGTACAAAGTAAGAAGAAAGTTTCTAAAAAAAAATTAAGGTGTGGGAAAGGGGTAGCTTTGCAAAAGGTCAGTTACCCCTCCCCCAGAATTAAATTAAGTTATTTAACGACTCATGAATATTAACCATTTTCCTATCCCTTCTATTTCACAGAGACTGCTCGATTTCATTCCTTACATATAAAGCCATAATATATTATAGAAATAAGTCAAAATGGCAAAATGTTAAAATACATGATTTCGACAATAAAAATATCCATGAGAAATAAAAACTGTTATTAAAGATCAGAAGCATATCATTTAAACTCACTATTTTTAAAGTAACATGATTCACTAAAGTATGAAAATCTCGTCGGCCTTGTTAAAATTTTTTTTTTTACCAAGAATGACTACATTTTATTATGGCACGCCAAATTCACAAAAATGAGATAAACCTAGTTTCACATTTGATAAACTAGGTTTATCGACTGTAAACTATAGTTTACAAACCGTAAACTATAGTTAACGATTCGTTAAGTATAGTTAACGATTCGTTAAGTATAGTTTTCATCTGTAAAACTATATTTAACGGTTGTTAACTATAGTTTACGAATGATAATCTAAGTTTATCTGTCTCTGCATATATCTACCAAACAGCACGACCACCTAGATCAAAAAGTAATAAACTAAAACAAAATTAAAACCAAATTCAAGAAAAAATACATATGTACAAAGTAAGAAGAAAGTTTCTAAAAAAATTAAGGTGTGGGAGAGGGGTAGCTTTGCAAAAGGTCAGTTACCCCTCCCCCCAAAATTAAATTAAGTTATTTAACGACTCATGAATATTAACCATTTTCCTATCCCTTCTATTTCACAGAGACTGCTCTATTTCATTCCTTACATATAAAGCCATAATATATTATAGAAATAAGTCAAAATGGCAAAATGTTAAAATACATGATTTCGACAATAAAAATATCCATGAGAAATAAAAACTGTTATTAAAGATCAGAAGCATATCATTTAAACTCACTATTTTTAAAGTAACATGATTCACTAAAGTATGAAAATCTCGTCGGACTTGTTAAAAAAAATTTTTTTTTTACCAAGAATGACTACATTTTATTAAAACAGATGAAAGATATAATTGTAGTGAAATCAGAAGAAGTTTGACAGTCTAACAAAAAACTTTACAAAGTGAGCCAAACATAGAAATTAGGTTTACCAATTGTTCAGTCTAAGTGTTATTTGTTGTGGTTTAACATAGTATGTGTATTTTAAAGAGCGCCAATCATAATATTAACAATAGACGATCTTATTTATAACAGCAAAACATTGTTAACTGATATATATAGTTTCGCATAATGTGTTTGATATTTTTATACTAGAATCAACAGAATTTCTGTCTCCAAATTACGTCTATAAGTTTCTAAATCAGGTACAGATCTGGATATAATTTTACGTTTGAGGTTAGGAAAAAAATGTTCCCTTTATTTATATTTGTAATGCATACATCTCTTTTTACATGACTACAACCTATATTTGTGATTCTTATAAAATTACGAAATCAGCCTCTTTAAAGACTTGCTTGATATTAACTCGGTACTTGCATAATAATATTTTTTTTTTACAAAAGTAATGTTGTAATGCACAAGAAATAGGTGATTCAAACTTCCATACTCAGAGTTTGTCTTCGGAAATTACATTCACCTAATTATATTGATGTAGGAGGTATTTTTGACATCTAATAATAATTTTACGTTGAGTTGCATGCATATGTGAGGCCGAATAAAAATGTCATATATTTTATCTGCAAATTTCCTGGAAAATTCTGACAAAAAAAGACAGTATTGCTCAGCTCAAAACGCCTACACGAGTTACCTTCATGTTTAATACCTATATTACCTGAGAAGCGTATCAGGTAAAGCATCACAAGGGTCGTTATAATCGAGTCCCTAAACATAGACTAGAGCATACATAATTCCACCTTTTCATTCCAATGTCCGCACACGTGGTTAGTTAATATTGCATCTCAATGGGTCAATTTTGACTTTACATGATTTTTATTCATTCATTTTTCTTAAAAGAAGAAATGACATCTATGCAGTTTGTGAGATGAAATCAAAAGTATATGCATGTCCTATTATAGGTAATTGTTATAACAACAAGCAAGTTCAAAGAATTGTGGTACCCCAATTTCGGCGTCATAATTTGTGGGCGAGATGCACAAGAGAAATATTAAAGCCCTATCTCTTCTCATTCGAAAGTCATGACCAAGGTTAAAGTTTTTGAAAAGTAGGTCAAACATCAAGGTCGTGAGGTAAAAAAATCATCATTAGAGTATTTAGAAAGGTCTTGTCAAAGAAAATACACATTTCTAATATGGGAGCCCCATCCCTTCTCATTCAAAAGTTATGGACAGTTCATTGTAATGTTTAATTTTTTTTAAAGTAGGCCAAGTGTTGAAAATCACAGTGATTTAAAAAGGTCTTGTCACAGGTAATATACATGTGTAATATGAAAGCCTTATCTCTTCTCAATCAAAAATCATCTCCAATGTTAAAGTTTTTTGAAAAGTACGTCAAACTTCAAGGTCAATGTTACAAGGTCAAAAATAACTGTGTACTCGTATTCAGAAAGGTCTCGTCACAGATTATACACATATTTAATATGAAAGCACCATCTCGTCTCATTCAAAATTTATGGCCAATTTAAATTAATCTTCAATTTCCTTGTCAAAAATAATTGTGTATTTAGAAAGTTCTTGTCACAGGTAATACACTTTAATATGAAAGCCCCATCTCTTCCTATTCAAAAGTTATGGCCAATTCAATGTAAAGTTTGAATTTTTTTAAGTAGGTCGATCAACCTTCAAGGTCAAGGTGGCAATAATCATAGTGTATTTAGAAAGGTCTTATCATATGTAATATATATGTGTCAATATGAAAGCCTTATCTCTTTTCATTCAAAAGATATTACGGTACTAAGGTTAAACGTTTTTGTGACGGACGGACAGAACTATAGACAAACCAATGAGATTAAATGTCCCCTCGCTTTTGCGAAAGCAGGTGGCAATTATTTTCACCTTAACCTTTGGCAAATTGACTTCATCAACTAAACTGGTTTTCTAAAATTTACTTACCTTGTCATTGATCATTTTCAAAATTTGTTTTGTTTATAAACATTTCGATTGTACAGACAAGTACTCTGAAATTGATATCAAAAAGATCCTCAAGTTTCTGATCATTAACAAAATATATGTGGTTTTTTGGAGCCCACATTTTCCAATGTTTGAATCCCATGGGTACCAACTACGCGTCGTTATTACCAGACCTATTTTTGTACTCGTATATATATATGAAGCATATTACACATGGGAAGAACAAATGACTTGCTGTGGCATTCAACTCGACATATACATCTATTCGAAGATACATCATCAGTTATATATCTCCCGCTTGAAAAGCGGGAGGGTATATAGTAATCGGGATTTCCGTCCGTCTGTCTGTTACGCTTTGGGGTACCCATCTCTTATCCGCAACTCCTCTCATACCACTGAATGAACTTTGATGAAACTTTCACTGAATTTTTATTACATACTGCCATTGTGACCTCCTATTTTACTTTTTGATCCGACACATATTTTGGGTTTTCCACAACAAAACATGGACACCCCCATTGATAATATTCATGTGGGAGGCGGGGGTATCATTTAGTGAGTTCATTGCTCACAGTACCTCTAGTTTCAATTCACATGTCGATATGATATATATCACAGTGAGCGTGAGATTTTAAAATATACCACAGAGTCCTATACTTCGGGTTCATATTTAGATATTTTACCCTAGATAAAGAAGTCAATGGTAACTTAACAACAAAGCTTTAGGATCATCATGATACATTTGTAAATCTAACTTTTCCATCGTCAACTTTTTTTTTCCATCTATGCAGCAATATAGCCTTATTATCTGCAGGGTTTATATCTCACAGTTAATTTCTAAAACGAGGTAAGTTACTGTCAAACAAGTTGATAAAACAGGAATATCAACAAAAACAATGTATAATTGAATCAAATTCTGCATTCATGAATGACGTTTTTCATATTAATTGTCAGACCATTATTTACACACTGCATTGTCCACGGATTTTTTTTCGCTATTTCCTGATCAGGACAAGGAGCATACGGAGATTGTGAACGGTCTGAAGGGGATGCTCACTCCTCCATGGCACCTGATCCCACCTCTGATGTTTTAGATGTACGTGTTTGATCTGCTCCTCATTTGTATTGTTGAAAACATTTTTAAGTATGAATTCTTTCGTAATTACTTAAATTATCCACTTTAGGAGGAATATTTTTCAAGTTAACAGTCTACATCGATCAACAGGACACCACCAATCATCTTTCAAAAGATGAATAGACTACTAGTTAAAATTTGAGTAAAATGCAAAAGAATTTCTTGGAACCTGAGTCATTTTCAGCCCCAATTTGGAACCCATCGTGAGAATGAAATTTCCGAAACTTTATTTCACATCTACAGGACTTGACAATTATTTTTCAAAAGATACGGCTACAGCAAAAAATGTAAGAGAGGTCTCTGAACCAGGGTTTTGTGAACTTCTTCGTCAATTTTCAGTCCCGTTCAATTTAAAGGGTGAAAAGGTTAATTCCGATTCCGTATTGCTCATCAACAGAACACCACCAGCCATCCTAAGATTTAGCTATTATGTAAATTGTAAAAGTTCTGGGCATCAGAGGGTTTACAAAATGAAAATTTTGAAACCTTGCTGCACATCTACAGGATCAACACTTTTATAATGCCAATCGTCTTCCAAAATATGGCTAGTGCATAATACGTATGAGCTACTGCATAAAACATATTAGTAGTTATGGGAACCAGGATTTATTTTGGTATAATGATATATGGAGATAAACAATATTCAGGCTCAGGAGTCCATTTACATAATCAAATCAGGAGCAGAGCAACTGCAGACCTCTAAAACATAGAAGTGAGATCAAGTGCCATGGAGGAGTGAGCATCCCGCTCTGAACGACCACACCTGTGTGCTTCAAGATCGGGCAAACGGAAAATCCACATTCAGTATGTAAATATTGGTTTGAATAAACATCATTTAAGCACTCGACCTCATGATAAATTGTAATTGCTGACAAGGTCATCTTATCGACCACAACTGATGTCATTCGATTTCCTTGATTTATCAACTTATCTGAAAATAGCTTGCCTCTTTTCAGAAATTGTTCGTGCAAATGACAAAGAAATAAAGCTACTTACTTGACGATAAAAAAAAAGTTGTCATCAACGTGATGACGATTTTTTTTTTCTATCGTCAAGATCATGATTTGGTGTTACCATTAACTTTTTTTCTTCTAAAATATCCAAATATTAAACAGTCAGACTCTGTTATCTTTAATTTCATGCTCACCGGGATAAAAAGAGTCGACGATGAATGGAATGAAACATATGGAGATAACGAAAAGTATTCCAGATTAAAAGTCCATAAAACAATACAAAATAGGAGCAGAGCAAATACGGACCTCCAAAACATCAGAGGTGGGATCACGTGCCATGGAAGAGTGAGAATCCCCTGCTGACCGGTCACACCCGCCCTGTGCTCCTTGTCATGATCGAAAATAACGGGGAAAATAAGTCGTTAATTCAGTGTATAAATAATGGACTAACAATTAGTATGAAAAACGTCAGTCAGCACTTGACTCAATGATAAATTGTATTTGCTGACAAGGTCATTGTATTGACCATAGAACTTACTAAATGATGACTTTAAACGAGCCTGCTGAAATTCTTCTTTCGTTGACTTGTCCATAATTTACCTCTTTGTAGAAACTGTTCATACATAGAGCATACTCAAGCGTATCTAATCAGCGAGATATGCTAACTCCGTATGCAGGTGATGAAGGTATATTGCTGCATAAGTAAGGGGAGCTGACGATAGAAAAGTTAGTCATCACGTTTATCATACAGCTTGGTTGTTAGATTACCATTAACGTCTTTTTCAAGAAAAATATCTAAATATGAAACGAAAGTGTCAAACTCTGTTATTTTTTTTTATCCTGCAACTACCCCTTGCATTGACCTAATAAAGGTAACCTAATAAACCAAAGCTTTATCCGGTCACTGCCCTAATAAAGCCTCGTGCATGTATTCCGATGTTCCAAAATCACTGTGACGTCAGGTATACTGCAATGTTTACGCCATGGCGTCATAGTTTCAACTGCATAGATGTGCCTAAATCTGTCGGAATTAGCTTGTTTTTGGACGCTCAAATATAAAATTTTGTCGCAGGATAAACAAAATACATGATATCTGTCTTGAAATATAAGCGATATTTGGGCTCGGGTCGAAAACGTAAGAGGGCTCGGCAAGCCTCGCCCTCTATCACGTTTTCTTACCCTCGCCCAAATATCGCTTATATTTCAAGACAGTAACCACGTATTTTATATAATCTCAAACTCACCAGGATATATCGTATCGACATAAGAATGGACATTACCATTGTCAATGGAGAGTTCGTCATCGATACATCTAATTGTCGAGTTGAAGGCCACAGCAAGTGTTTTCTTCTTTTCACGCATAAGATTTTGCACAAATTCTGCTTCATATGAATACAAAAAAATAGGTCTGCTAATAACGGGGCGCAATTGGTACCAATGGGAATTCCAATAGATTGTTGGAAGACCTGGTCTCCAAAAACAACAAAAATATTGTTTATCAGAAACTCAAGCATCATTTTGATGTCAACATTTGCTAAACATTGCTATTGTTGATTAATAATGCGCAAATGATATATCTAAATGTCGAGTTGAGGGCCAAAGCAAGTGTTTTTTCTCATGTACAATTTTTTGAATTACTAGTAGTTCTGTTTCCCTTTATATTAGGCTAGCTGCAATAATGTAGCCCTCTCCGATTTCTTTTTTTTTGGGAGAGGGCTACAACTCCTTAGGATCTCTATAATGGCGATCCACTCCCGCACGGATTTCGGCTCAAATTGTCTGCAAACGGCTATTTTATTTATATGCCTTACCTGAACTTCCAAAATGTACTTATCCCAGACATAAATCGATCCAAAAATATACAGAACAATCCATATATCAGTATTTTTCGTGTATGTCAACATCACAACTTAAATTTATCCGCCATGTTTACTGACCTTGACAGATAATATTTTGGGACAGCCAATGAGATTAAGGATCTATAGGGAGCGGATTTCTTTGGAATTACCTTATTTTAAGCCTAAATATCGCTGTTTATGAAAAAATGACACATGGAATGGTTTTATTCATCGATGATTAGTGTTATTATTCATTACAATCATATATTAACATCGACATTTGCTTTATTGAGTTATTCGAAATTTCAAGCACAAGTCCCACTACGTCACGCGTGAACTGTCATGGCTGCTGAATCACACAGATTTATTTTACATGGTTTTCGCGTTTAACGAGCTATGATGTCGACATTGAATAAAAATTTCGTCTTATTAGAAGCAAGTTGAATGTAAAAACAATTTATTCGGCCTGCAGTCGCTCGTATTTAAAAAATATTTTTGCACCATTACGGAGATGCTATGGAATTGTAGCCCTCTCCAGAAAATATCAGATAAAAAAAATCGGAGAGGGCTACATTATTGCAGCTAATATTAGGCATATAATTATATCCGCACTTTCTAATGATATTTTGAAGTACATGTATATTGTTATCCTGGTCTGTCTGTTTGAACGTCTGTCACATTTTCTTCTTCATCAAACTACTCTTACATTTGAAGCAGCAGCCAACTCATCTTTTTTAATATGATCGGCAGTGCCTTGAAAATGTGAAAAGAATTAAAATTTTCATTTTCACCTGGATGCCAAATGGGGCTGAAATGGAATATTTTTTTCCTTTAAAAACCTCTCCCTCTTCTTGTTTATTGGCAATAGTCCATACATAAATATTTTGGTATGTGACTGGGAGTGTCCTGCCAATGTACAAGTGCAAAAAAGTTCCATTTCTATTTTCTACCTTTGGTGTCAATTGTTGGTCAAAAAACAAACAAAAAATCTGCAAAAAACATTGACTCTGCTTACAGTTTTGGCAGTAAACAACTCGTCTTGAAATATGATTGGTGGTCTCTTGCAGTTGTGCAATAAGGGTTTGGGAACTTCTTTCAATAACCCCCCCCCCCCAAATCTAGTTTCCAGAAATCATCCTGGACAAGGAGTCAAACCAACCCTTGTTCCCTCCATTACTAGCCAAGTGTTCAAATTACCCTGGCTGACATCCACAGTCAATTTAGCCCAACCCACTACTTACAACCCATCCTTCTACTCTGTATCAGACTCCTATTCTTTTGCTATTAAGAAATATAAACAACAAATTTAATACACAAAATATTCTGTTTGTTTCTTTTATTGAAACTGAATACTAGTACATGAGTATCTTCTGCCAGATATGACAAGCTTCACATCAGATACAGGTACCTGTCTACAAAAAAACAAGCAACATTTACTTGGCCAAGCAAGGATGCTGCTCTTCATGTGCTTCAAATACTTGTGAAGCAAACACAGCATCCCTGCCTCTGAAACATCTTCCTAAATCTTTTAATGATGATCTCCAGCTATGGTATCATAGTATCAAAGTCCTTATATAACACTTTTTCACTCAATACATTTTATATCAATACTTACCAGATACCAGATTGCAAAACGTGCATGGACGCTGCAATATTAAGTTTCTTGATCTAATTTTGGCCCAATTCATTGCATCAAACAACAGAAGGAACCATCAAATGAAGTTGAATTTCAAACGGGATTCAAGCTCTAGATTTGTGATAACCAATACGCTACCTCACTTTTACATTTGCACCTTTTAAGAGCATTATGCTCCAATGAACATGTACTTGTATCTTAACTGCCACAATTCTTAACAAATGATGAGCCAATCAGAACCAAGTTAATCTAGAAATAATAAACCCTTAGTTTTTCCCTTTACTGCTTCAAACATTTTATTCCAACCCTTCAAAGCAATGAAGGAAATTTAAATATATTATAGCAATCTAAACTGAATGGCATTTGCTCTTAGAAAATATCAATGATCAATACTTTAGTGCATGCAAACCTTGGATTTTCCCCAATTACTACCAGTATTTATTCTAATCATTGAACTTCCCGATTTACCAATAAATCTACCCACTGATTAGAATGCCATTACCTTAATACCCTTGTCTTCTCTAATTCTGCATCAGTTTGGGTCTTCATTTTTCAACTCCAAACATTTTCTATCTTCATAAATACCTACTATTTTCTTCACACTCCCTATATTCTCAATTTTCAATCTTCATCCCCTACTCGAATAAAAATTTCTTCATTTTCTGACCAATTCTTCATTCCTACTTCTCAAATTTTCTTTCTTCGTTTTTCAAATCTTCAATTACTCTTCATAACTGAAGATACCCAAACTTCTCTTCATTTTTCTGTCTTCTAACCCTTATAAAAGGTAAAGAATGCTGATCAGTATACATGGCTATTTATTGACAACCACATTTACACATTGTAATTAAACAAGATGTAATAATTAAAATCAGACATAACTAATCTTGATAAATGGTTTGTAAGACATGTACATGAAAATTCACCACAAAGCACAGGGATGTACTTATAAACAGAACATTCAAGTAAACTCTCATTAAACAGATTTATATTTATGGCTGTTTATCCAAGAATTTTAAATCTCATTTGAATACTGCTTGCAGAATGCAGTTAAAATCATTATTATTACTAAAGCTTTACATATGTACTCGCAAATCAAACACTTCATCATTTTCTTATAACATTTTTTTACAATTCCAGTTGCACAGGAGGCTTCATACACTTAGTAACTAAATTAGATTTGGGGGAAAATTTTGCTTTTTAAATAACTTTTCAAACTCAAATATTTACTTAAACTACTATTCAGCCTGCCAGATATATTTCTTTAATCATTTCATAAATCTTATTTACAATTTTGAGAAACTGGTCAATGTGCTCACTTACAAATGTGCTTTTACTCTCTTTCAAAATTTTGAATATGTTTACAATGTACATTGTATCCGATTTTAAATGTTTGTAATTTCATAATGGATATTCTGATTTCTTAAACATTAAAGTGTATTCAGCCTCTTTTTGTTTGAATATTATTACAAATCATAAAATAACACACAATTAAAATAAAGAATATGAACAAAAGTTACAAAATATTTTCTTTCTTATTTTTTTGAAATGTCAAAAGTCTCATCATTTTGTTGATGCAATTTAACAAATTGCTGTTTGTTTACAATAACACCTCCATATTTGATCATTTTTAATGACTCGGTTGTATACCTCCTCAATAATAACCTCCCCCTGGCAAAGAAACAAAACACCAACATTTAAACATGGTAGCATCAAAGATTTCCCCTCTCAAGGAGTAGAAACATGATACAGGCATGATGAAAATGAGATAATGGTAGATACATGAATAGGTCATTCCTGCAGTTGTTAAACTTTGTAGTTCACTCAAATTGACAGAAAACAAGAGGCCCAAGGGCCTTGAATCGCTCTTCTGATAAATTGTATAACCTATCACTTGTATTTGAAGCCTCTAACCCTAAGTATCCTAAGACCAAAGTTGCATCACCTGACAAAGTTTGATGATTCTTAGCCAATTAGGACTACTTCTTGGTCTACATTCTTGGAAAACCCAAAATGCATCAACTGACACAGTATGATTATTCTAAGCCAATAAATACCTAAGATACTTAAATGTAGCCATAAAATGTCGAAAGTAGGTCACTGTGACCTACTTTTTGGTCGACATTCTCCGAAAACCCAAGATGCATCAACTGACAAAGTTTGATGATTCTAAGCCAGTAAGTACCGGAGATACTTAAATATAGCCATAAAATGTCGAAAGTAGGTCACCATGACCTACATTTTAGTCGACATTTTTCAGAGTCCAAAGATGCATCTGCTGACTAAGTATGATAATTCTTAGCCAATAAATACCTGAGATATTCAAAAGTAGGTCATCGTGACCTACTTTTTGGTCGACATTCTCCGAAAACCCAAGATGCATCAACTGACAAAGTTTGATGATTCCAAGCCAATAAGTACCGGAGATACTTAAATATAGCCATAAAATGTCGAAAGTAGGTCACCGTGACCTAATTTTTGGTCCTCACTCTCCGAAAACCCAAGATGCATCAACTGACAAAGTTTGATGATTCTAAGCCAATAAGTACCGGAGATCCTTAAAAATAGCCATAAAATGTCGAAAGTAGGTCACCATGACCTAATTTTTGGTCGTCACTCTCCGAAAACCCAAGATGCATCAACTGACAAAGTTTGATGATTCTAAGCCAATAAATACCTAAGATACTTAAATATAGCCATAAAATGTCGAAAGTAGGTCACAGTGACCTAATTTTTGGTCGTCACTCTCCGAAAACCCAAGATGCATCAACTGACAAAGTTTGATGTTTCTCAGCCAATAAATACCTAAGATACTTAAATATAGCCATAAAATGTCAAAAGTAGGTCACCGTGACCTAGTTTTTGGTCGTCACTCTCCGAAAACCCAAGATGCATCAACTGACAAAGTTTGATGATTCTAAGCCAATAAATACCTAAGATACTTAAATATAGCCATAAAATGTCGAAAGTAGGTCACCGTGACCTACATTTTGGTCGACATTTTTCAGAGTCCCAAGATGCATCTCCTGACCAAGTCTGATGATTTTAGGTCTGAAGGTAATCAAAATATGCCTTTTAAACAATTTGAAAACATATGCCTGCAAAATTCTAAAAGTAGGTCACAGTGACCTACTTTTTCTTAAATATGTTTTAAGGTCCCAAGATGCAGCAACTTACAAGATTTGATGATTCTAACCCTTTCAGTGCCTGAAATAATGGGATTAAATGTTTTAAAAAGGTTAAGTCATAAAGTTCAAAAAGTAGGTCACGGTGACCTACTTTTAAGTTGACGTTGTTCAAGGACCCAAGATGCATCAACTGACTAAGTTTCATGATCATAGGCCTTAAAGTGTCCAAAATATGCCTTCAAATCAATTTGAAAACAAATGCCCGCAAAATTAAAAAAGTAGGTCACCGTGACCTACTTTTGAGTTAACATGATGTGAAGTCCTAAGATGCATCAACTTACAAGATTTGATGATCCTAGTCCTTATAGTAAGCAAAATATAAACATTTTTATTAATTGTAAATTTAGGTCAACTTTAAAGTGACCTTGAGACCACGCCCTTTGCCCCAGGGTCATGCCTTGAACAATTTTTTAATCTTCAACTTATCCTGATCCTTGTATGTAAGTTTGGTGAAAATCTGCCTGGCGGTTCTGGAGAAGAAGATTTTTTAGCAACTAGTACTTTTGGTTTTGTTTTCCTGATTATCTCCCCTTGTTTTAGGGTCCCAACCCTTATTTTAGTACAATTGGTAGCCCTTGGGCCAAGGATACCCTGTGGCAAATTTGGTACTGATTGGCCAAAGGGTTCTTGAGTTATGGCCCATATTCTAAAAAGTTAACGCACACCGCACACCGCACAAATGGCCATAGCATTAGCTCTTTGAGCCTTTGGCTCAGAAGAGCTAAAAATCTAAAATGTGAAATATGTAAATATAATTGCAAAAAAAAAAAATAATTGAAAGGTACTTTATGGACTTCAGATCTCTAAAAGTTTTCAAATGCAGAAACCACCCTTTAAATGATATACTTAAAATGTGATTTTGAAATTATAAATAATTAGGAAAAGAGAGATTAATTTGTCTGAAATCTGAATTATGTGTAGAAGACTAAAACTTTAAGAAATGAATAATGCTATTTTAATACAATGACCTAAATGGAAAAGCGAATTTCTCTTATAAGATAAAGGCATCTGGAAAGTCATCTTCAAAATATATTATATCTGAGGAATAAAAATTTCCATGCAGTACATTTTTATTCTTTTGAAATCTTGAGAATATAAAATCTAAATTCAAATGAGCTAGTTGAAATATCATTTATAAGAAGTTGAAATATAATTTAAAAGAATCTGATACTTTATATTGACACTACAATCAATATATATCAATGACTGAGATGAATTTAGAGGACCAGATGAAAAAGACATGAAGCGGGGAGGGATTTCTCATGCAGCAACATATCTTGGTAAACTTGGGGACTACTTACTTGGGCTGTAGGACCGTGACCTTGACCTAGATCTGGAATATCGACTCCCTCGACTGTAGCCCCCTCTTGAATACGGAGAAGGTGATCTCCTTCCCCTATAGCTTGACCTAAACAATTACAAGGTAAAATTCCATTACTTTCAAATACCTGTATTTACATAGTACTGAATGATGAAGTACACAGGAACATTTCAGCTTTGTTTTTCTTACATCAAGTTCAAAAAGCATCTGCAAAATCCAGACAATTCTTTCCATTATAAAAATTTATTGGCCGCAAGAACAGTTTGATTACTTTAACACTATAATTATATTGAAATATGTACAGCCCAATTGAGAACCTGTGCAGTTTTAAAAAAATATATATATATGGATGAACGAGATACTGAACATACGTAGTAGGTTTGCCAAGGTAAATCCCTGGAGTGGGGGTGTGAGCTCTTGTTGTGATGGAGAAATCCACTCGAATTCTTCGCCCATCTATCTCCATTCCAGGGCCCCTGTCCTTTGCCTTCAATTGAAAAATAAATTTGATGAGTATATTAGATATTTTTAGCATTTTACAGTTCTCAAATCACCCAAGCAGGCATTCATTTGAATGAAAATTACATGAAACATTTAAAACCTGTTGATTTATGCATACATCAACTAGAAGCAAATAGATAAATATTTATTGTTATTTTTACAAAAATTTAAACCTTACTTTTCAAATTTTTTTTTAATATCTTGTTTAAACTTGTGTTTGAAAGCAATTAATCACCATTAATTTAGAAATGAAATCAGTTCCATTACCTCAATAGAATCTTCAATGTTTCTGAAGTGGATGAAAGCAAAGCCTCTGGATCTTCCAGTCTGGAATAAAGAAAGAAATGCATAATGCTTACACAAATAAAACATTTGTTTTTAGTACATGGATATATATATATCCACCTGACTTGTTTGAAAACCTAAAACAAGAGTTGTTCCTCTTACCTGTCTGTCATACACAACTTGTACATCTTCCAGTGGACCAAATCGACCGAAGACTTCCCTCAAGTCTCGTTCCTGTGTGTACAGACTCAAACCAAAGATACCCAAACATTTGGTAGGCTCTGGATTGTCCTAAAAAAGAAAACACTTAATGAAATTGACTACAATGAATCTATATTTGCAAATTTTTTTCAATTTCATACACACTAATAATTCTGATTCTGTGAAAATCCTGATTGCTTATAACTAGAAAGGGGATTTAACTTTATAAATCTCCAAAATTTTCTTTTCAGAAGCTACCACTTCAGGGCACTGTGCCTGTTGAAAGTGGGGAGATGGGGCTTAAAATACCCCAATGTTCAATTGCCTATATAGTGTCTATCTTTGCAAAAAAAAAAGTCCCAATGCCTATGTCATAATTTTTTTTTTCTCCTTGCTACCTGACCTACAAAACTTTCATTTAATACACCAGTCACATACTCTGTTTCCAGTGTGTCTTCTTCTGTTGGACATGGGAGATGTTTCCTACAATGTGGGATGAAGAATAAATCTTACAAGTTACACATCACACATAGCAATACTTAATGGTGGCTATACATCTGATATGATGAAGTCTACAGTTCTTCATGTTTTGAATTATTGCAATAATCTGACATACTGTCTCAAACTTACTTTCAAAACAAATTTTTACACATCAGTTGGTTTTTTTGCTTACTTTCTGACTTACATTGCTTTTATATTTCTAACACATCATACACTTCTACAGATTATATCAGCAAGGAAATTCTCTGTCAATTTACCACCTTTCCTCTTCTCCGTCTGGAATATCCTGGGGATCGACTACGACTTCTGTATCGACTACCTCGGCTCTCTCTGTAATAGTCCCTACTCTCTCTGCTCTCTCTGTAATATGGAGACCTCCCACGGCTGAAGAGAGATAGAGATGGGTATTAAACATACAGGAAGAATTTGGCATACAATTAAACATACAAAAGACTACAATTAAACGTACAAAAGACTACGCAAGTTTATTAAACACCCAGAGGATTGGGTCAGACATTGAGGAAATCTTCTTCTGGGTTTAAATCTAAATAATAAAAGCACTGCAAGATTTCCTTGCAACTTACCTTCTGCTCCTTGAGCTGAAAATTATAAGAATAAAAAAATAATTATTCATCATCTGAATGATAAATCTAGGTATAGACTTAAATTCACTTAAAGCTACGGTAAATCAAGACTAAAAGAGTTATCTCTCTTTGCAAATGCTTCTACTTTGTTTTTCAAGGATATTTATTATTTTCTATAGGTTGTTAAACAGTTATAAAATTAAAATATATCATTCCCATATACTATGTAAACTTTTAAAATCAATAAACCACATGATCTTAACAAAATTTCATCTTTAATCAGGGGATGACAAATCCCATTGCCCGACGCCCGGGGCTAGTGAATTTTAGGGTTGGGCAAGTGAAATTTTATCAACCACTTGCCCGTGGGCAATTGACTTAATCAATTATCAAGAATAAAATCAATATCTATGCCAATATTCTACTCAGTATTTTTTTTATATATATTTATAAATACAGTATATGTTAATGGTAAGGCAGGCAAAAATTCAGGTAGGGCAAGTAAATTTTGACCATGTACTTGCCCTTGGGGCAAGTGCTTTAAAAATCTATTTGTCAGCCCCTGTTTAATAACATTTAATATTTATGTCACAAATTAATATGAATACACCCAATAGAACTCACTATCTTGATCTTTTGTGATAGCTGCGTGATCCTGACCGTGACCTTGAATAGCGATCTCTGTGATAGGACCTGCTCCTGGACCTGTTTAAAGAAGAAAATAAATCATGATAATGATTCGATTCATAAGATTGTACGTACTATATCACATGTAAACATTTATCAACTGGGCTACGTACTGCATAAAATTCATAGATGCTCTGGAAAGATTCATTTATCTGCTACAAGTAACAACTTAACAAATGCTTTTTTCATAAAAGTGATAAATGTCATTTAGATTAATTTAAAAAAATGCAGAAATATAAACTTACAAAATTTTTTTTAAGGAGTACATTTCTACCTTTTGTACAAACACAACATATTCCCAAAACATGATCTGCATTAGATGTCCTACCTTTTCCTTCCTCTTGAGTGTGACCTTGACCTAGATCTGGATCCAGAATAATGTCGTGAAGAGCGGCGATATGGTGACTTGGATGCAGATTTGGACCTGGAATCCCGGGATTTAGGGGATCCTTTTTCATTTGACGGTGATCTAGAGTGGGAGTAGGAGCCATCAGACTTCCGTGATCCCTCAGACTCCCTGGAACGGGACCGCGACATTCGTAGCTGCAAGAAAATAACAAAAAGGCAATCAAAGTTAATGAATCTCAGTATCTCACCTTAATTGTTGATTGTTTTTAATTAGCCTCCCATGTAGAATTTTTTTCATGACAAATACTGTAAATGTATTACATTTGGCATGTACGATATTTGGCGGAAATTCAATTTTCAACAAGTTAGCGTAGATTTGATTTAGCACTGTCTGAATTTGCTACTTATAAAAGTTAATATACAAGACATTTAGCGATGTACTAGAATAAGTGGACTCTGCTTTACGCCAAAATCGCTAAATAGAATACACCACTAAGTCAAACATCTTAATCTGACAATTTTGATGCGATGATCATATCTATTTAGTTTGAATTATCTAACACATTTCATCTTCTTGTTGTAAATGACCAATTTTTCATAATTGTCATTTCATCAATCACTTGTAAATAATGCTTCAAAGCTAAAAACTACTTGCAATAGGCATCCACATAATAAATTGTACTTTCTACGATATCAGCACTGGGGTATATTATGTACCCTTTGCATAGTTTGTTACACAGTTACATATGACTGCCTTTAATATTGTCACAGGTGTTGCTTGGAATGGCAATACGTGTTTGTGCTGATTATTTTACATTGCCTTAGTTTACTTTACATTTCACTGAAGTTACAAGTACTTTCTGTACTGACTTTCTGTGCAACTATTTAAACTTTCTTTGGTAGCTTTATCTCCTGCCGTGGAAGTACACAGTTTTTTTGCCGCTACCATGTGCTATGAAGCGTTCGTCTGTCTACATAGGTGACAACTGATTACACTGAACAGTAACTGAATGAAGAGTTTATATCAGGGCTCTCAGACATGACAACTGAATTAAAAAATATAGCACAGAAAATCTAGAGGGAAAAAGTTTCGCGCGGTTTCTGGCCTCTCTAGATTTTCCGTGTAATTCCGGGACCCCTCTACATTTTTCATCGGCAGAAATCGGCGCTTCCGTTGCTTCCGATTTCAGTACTTGGTATGGAGGAAGTTTTGGGTTTACTTCATGTTTTATACATCAAGTTCAAATCGGCAGACGTTTGAAAGGCGTTATTCAATCACTTCTGAAGCTAGATCTCACCGGACACTGGTAAGAAAAATGTAGATATAGATGAAAATTTAGTGTGACCCAAGGTATCCCCTGATTTTTAAGATGGAGAGTGACACTCCTTTACTCTTTTTATATACAGTAAATATGATATTTTTTTTAACGTGCTTATTTCAGCAAATTTTATTTTTAATTTGGTGTATTCAGAAACACCCAGAAAAACACACAATACACCATCCTGAAACCAAACCCCAATCCGGTAAATTGCACCTTTTTTGCATTACGGGATCTGTCTCTGCTCCTTGAGCTGAAAATTATAAGAATAAAAAAATAATTATTCATCATCTGAATGATAAATCTAGGTATAGACTTAAATTCACTTAAAGCTACGGTAAATCAAGACTAAAAGAGTTATCTCTCTTTGCAAATGCTTCTACTTTGTTTTTCAAGGATATTTATTATTTTCTATAGGTTGTTAAACAGTTATAAAATTAAAATATATCATTCCCATATCCTATGTAAACTTTTAAAATCAATAAACCACATGATCTTAACAAAATTTCATCTTTAATCAGGGGATGACAAATCCCATTGCCCGACGCCCGGGGCTAGTGAATTTTAGGGTTGGGCAAGTGAAATTTTATCAACCACTTGCCCGTGGGCAATTGACTTAATCAATTATCAAGAATAAAATCAATATCTATGCCAATATTCTACTCAGTATTTTTTTTATATATATTCATAAATACAGTATATGTTAATGGTAAGGCAGGCAAAAATTCAGGTAGGGCAAGTAAATTTTGACCATGTACTTGCCCTTGGGCAAGTGCCTTAAAAATCTATTTGTCAGCCCCTGTTTAATAACATTTAATATTTATGTCACAAATTAATATGAATACACCCAATAGAACTCACTATCTTGATCTTTTGTGATAGCTGCGTGATCCTGACCGTGACCTTGAATAGCGATCTCTGTGATAGGACCTGCTCCTGGACCTGTTTAAAGAAGAAAATAAATCATGATACTTTCATCGGCAGAAATCGGCGCTTCCGTTGCTTCCGATTTCAGTACTTGGTATGGAGGAAGTTTTGGGTTTACTTCATGTTTTATACATCAAGTTCAAATCGGCAGACGTTTGAAAGGCGTTATTCAATCACTTCTGAAGCTAGATCTCACCGGACACTGGTAAGAAAAATGTAGATATAGATGAAAATTTAGTGTGACCCAAGGTATCCCCTGATTTTTAAGATGGAGAGTGACACTCCTTTACTCTTTTTATATACAGTAAATATGATATTTTTTTTAACGTGCTTATTTCAGCAAATTTTATTTTTAATTTGGTGTATTCAGAAACACCCAGAAAAACACACAATACACCATCCTGAAACCAAACCCCAATCCGGTAAATTGCACCTTTTTTGCATTACGGGATCTGTAGCGTTATGGTCAAAGACAAATATATAAAACCATAACGCTACAGATCTGCAGCTATGGTAGTATTATGATTTGTGTCCAGTGACACGATGAGTTTCGGTTTCGGAAACTTGCACTATATATCACTATCAGTCTAAATGCACTTTCGTTTTTGAATTGACTGTTTTCGCCAACTTCTTATCAGACCTCTTTCATTCTGATTAATGGCCAAGTCAAAATAAATGATCCAAACTATGTAACCCAATAAGCATTGAATATTAAAACAGCATACAATCTTGGTTTCAAGTTTATTCAGTTTTTCTTGGAACCAACGACCACGCCATTCTACGAAATTCTTTTACGTTCCCAATCAAAAACATTTGCATTGCTCAATGGTAAATTTTGAAAAGAAAAGCGTTTTAGATACTCACCTCGCCGTTTTCGCTCATTGCTATTTATTAAATCAACCGCAAATTAAAAGATCTTTCAACACAAAAGTACTCTTCAATATGGCGCTACCCTCGTCGCTAAAACGTTTAGGTGTGTTGTAAATTTCCTCCGCGAACACTTGGCACCCGGATGTTTCAGTTCTATATTAAAGGGAAAGAGGAAAAAAAAGATGAATGTATGACGTGTATGTTTTTTTAACCTTCCGTTTAGAAAATGGTTTAAAACTTTTGCTTAGAAAAAAATTCAAAATGTTATTAAAATCTTTTTTTTTTTATTTTAAGTTCTTATCCTTCAAAGTATTCTCACTGACATGTGATCAGAGTGAGACTTATGTTTTGTCATGAGGAATTTCAGTAATCTTATCATTGATCTCTAACTCCCAGAATTCACCCAAAATTTTCTTTTTTTATTTCATAAAAAAATTCTAGCTAATGTCAGAGAGGTACCCCCTTTCCAGTATCCTGGCGACGACCCAGTAATTTCAAACCATTATTTGATTTTTGCCACTGAATGTGTCAAAAAATTCCTCTTTCTGAATCTTTTTTAATGTCACATATATGTATTGTCTTTTTCAGCGCTGCCCAAACAATCCATGACGTAGTCTGTGAATATTTCGGGGGGAATATCACCCCTTTTCAGCGTATTTTTTTTTTAACTCTCTATGAATTTGAAATAACATTTGGATTTCAGAAATTGAAAATATTCGTTTATTCGCGAATTTTTCGCATTATAACTCGATTTTTTTTTTACCTACGAAAATGAGCTTGCATAGACACGAGCAGTGTGAAAACGTATAAACGATAAGTTAATAAAAATACAACACAGGTACAATTTGGGTCTTGGTTTATATAAATATGTATTGTATACTTATTGATATGTAAAAAAAAAGGACCCTTTTTTATTTTTTACATATCAATAGGTATAGTATACAAACCAAGACCCGAGACATATAACTCTAAAATTCAGAGGGAGGTGGGGTAATCTGTAATAAATATTTTGGTTTACAATATACAATGGCATATATAAAATATTTTTTACGGGGGGAAATTTCTGCAAAATAAACAACAAAAAAACTTTGTCACAAATTTATGGCACGCCAAATTCACAAAAATGAGATAATAATAGTTTCACAATTGATAAACTAGGTTTATCGACTGTAAACTATAGTTTACAAACCGTAAACTATAGTTAACGATTCGTTAACTATAGTTAACGATTCGTTAAGTATAGTTTTCATCTGTAAAACTATATTTAACGGTTGTTAACTATAGTTTACGAATGATAATCTAAGTTTATCTGTCTGTAATGAAACGTTAACAATAGATTTTGTTGATAAACATAGATTCACGTCTGTAAACTATAATTTACGATCGTTAACTATAGTTAAGAGTTGTTAATCATAGTTTCAGAAATCGTGATAGGAATATGACATGGACATAATTTTCTTAGTATACGTATATGATATATAAGCTCGAAGTTTTTCGGAACTATAGGGTAGAATGTCGGTATTACCAACTTGTAAGTGTATTGTAAGTTGAACGTGTATGTAGACCATGATATTGACACTACTATTTTTAGTTTGGATTTATAAACTTAATTACAAGTCTGGATTAACCACAGGTGCCTGAAGTGTGGATCGATAGCCCCATCTCACCCCTTTAATTTAAAAAAAAAATGCAAGAGCGCAGGCGCAAATCTAGAAAATTTTTCAAAGGGGGGGGGGGGGGGGGGGGG
>PRKT01000112.1:416307-468296 GCA_003671525.1 Saccostrea glomerata
ATAAATACCTAGTATTTTGCTTTTTATAGTGTCACGGGGATGGGGGGGTGTTATAGTTAATTCAGCGGATACAATTTATTCTCCCTCTTTAATGTGATGAGTCAAAATTATAAAATACATGACGTATATTTAAACGATTTTTGAAATTGTTCATATTTATAAAGATATTCAACACTTTAATCTTAATGATGCTGGACCAAAATTTTAAACAAAATGATTTTTGTACTCCGAACTTTTTGAAATCAGGCTTTTGAATTAATATCCACCTCTTACAGTTTTCTTCAGGGCCAAGGTTGATTAAAAAAAATTAAAGAAACTTATTTTAGAAAAATTACCTTCAGAGTCTTCTTATAAAATATTTTTCGAAGGTTATCGCCACTCCACTGAAAACGCATCAAAACGTCATAGATGACGTCATAGAATTGTTCTTTTCCTATCCAAAGAAGGGTGTGGGTGGGTTCAGTCCCACAACCTCAATCCGTAGGAGGAAGCTGTGCACAACATAAAATATAACACAATTTTACATGATATTTTTTTATACAACAACAAATAATTTCGAATTCTGTATGAAAATAACAATTGCTTTCTTTACTATAAATTTTAAATTATAATTATAAAAGTGACGCAGGTCCTATGTATTCAAAAAATAAACTTATTTTGTGAACTTTACGTTTCATATAATTGTAGATTTATGAAACAGAATTTATCTTTTAAAGACCGCGGCTTTAACTTTTTTTAAATATACATATAGTCAGGGCTATTCATTTTATATAGCATAGACCTAGAGAAGTAGACAAGCTTACGCATGTACGCCTACAATTCCTCTAAAGAGAATGATCGGTGTAAAGAAAGAAATAGTTCAGAATGAAGTCATGAAATTTATTCTCGTCAATCTTCTCACCATCTTCGCTAGCCAAGGGTTTCCGATCCGAAATCTACTCTATAACGTTGTAGAGTAGAGTTCGGATCGAAAACCCTTGGCTAGCGAAGATGTCTTCACACTGACTGATTAACCTAAATTATGTATCAAGATTGCACAGAATTTATTTATAGCGTACATGTGTCTCATCAATAAAATATCTCTACTAAAGTAAAGAGATTACAGGCCGCAACAAAAGTGCGTACCCCCCCCCCCCCCCCCCCCCCCCCCCCCCCCCCCCCCCCACACACACACACACTGATCATGATTAAGGGTGTGTGTTATATTGTATAAAGCCAGACCACAGGGTCTTGTGTAGAGAATATAAATCAGTTAGAAAATTTAGTACCTCGGAGAAAAAACACGTGTTTTTTCTCCGAGGTACTATTTTTTTTTAAAACGATTTATTTCTCTACACATGACCCTGTGCCAAGACTGTACGAATTAGTCGAGTAACGAGTTGGCTATGAACGTATTGTTTACAGGCTCGGGTACCTGATAAACTTTAAAAACTTCATGTCAAGCAAGGTAAGTGGAAAAAATATTTTCATTCAGTTAATAAAAACAATTTCATAGTTAGTCACATCACTTAAAATTTATCAAAGTACAGTTTTGAGGTGCTGTCGTATCCATAATCTAGTTTTTAACCTGCCAGTTGCAAAATTGACTTCGTAATTTGATATTTGATAGGCCTAATGCAATACATGTTATGGATGTACAGGTGCATGAAATAGTTTGGTATATCAATAAGAATTTTAATGTCAGAAAATACTGTCGATTTTAAAGTCATTTATAGGAAAAGATTAAACTTTAGGTGGCCACATTTTTTTTATGAGACGGACACAGGCACTTAATGACTTGTTTTGGAAATAAATTTTACCCATACTATGGGCCATAGTCCTGGGACTAATAATATTATTAGTACTATGGGTTAAAATAATTTCTGAAACAAGTGCTGGAGATGGGGATTCATTTAAATTCCCCTTACTACAGGGATTGAGGGATATAGCTGATTTGGTAAGGTTTCTTAAATATTACAGTGGCAGAGCTTAATTATGCATGTTATATTTTGTTAAACTCATGATTTAATAATAAACATGTTCATTGGGGAGAAATGATTAAATAAAGCAATATGTCATTGTCAACAAAATAAAATTTTTAACATAATTGCTAAAATGTCTTTGGAATAATTGTTTTGAACATATTTTATTGAACGAGTCAAATGGATTGGAAACAAGTTCTTGCAACTTACTAGTTCCTCTCCATAAATATAACAATATGTCATGCAAATAATACATTAAAATATAATAATTATAATATTTTCAAGTGATGCAATTAAATTACAAATCAATTTAAAATCTACATGTTTCAGTAATAAATCTATGGACATGATGGACAGCAGCAAAAATATTAATATTAATTGATACAGGCAAATCTCTATCACCCCATAATAGTAGGTTAGTGTCAATTGTAACCAATTCTTCAAGCATGAACAGGTGGTTAAAAAGATTGTTTCTAGCATTTGCATACTTTGTACAAGCAAAAAAATAATGATAAACATCTTCATACTTTCCACAGGAACAAAGAGGACTGTTGATAATATTGCATTTATATAGATCATAATTAAGTAAACAGTTGTGTCTTATAGTTTAGTATGAAGTATGTTTGTGTAGCGTTTACCAAAAGAAAAATATATTGGCGGATTGATGATTTTTGTACAAGCTCTTAAGTTTTTACGGAAGGAATTAATTGAGATGGCTTCTCTTGTATTTAATTTCAATAAATTCCATTGTTTCACGGCGTCTGGCACAAATGACTTTTTGAATAGTTCTAATCTACGTCTTGGAATAATGAACTGTTCTTTAATGCGGGTATTGTATTTTGATACATTTTCATGCTTGTTTGGTACAATATTATTTAAATGTTCAGGGACAGTCCCTTTATGTATTTTGAACATAGTAGACATTTTTGCAACATAACGCCTAAATTTTAAAGTTTCCCAACCAGTTTCTAAATAGAGTGTTTCAGTAGATGCAAAAATAGGAAGTCCGGTAACAATTCTAGCCGCAGCTAGTTGTACTTTTTCCAGCTTATCAGAATCTTGTTCAGAGCACCCATCCCATACAACAGAAGCGTATTCGAGCATTGGTCTAATAAATGTAGTGTACAATTTTGAAAGATTATTTCTACTCAATTTAAAGTTAAGTTTTTTCAAAAGCCTAAGTGTTTTATAAGCATTATTAACAATACCGTCAATATATGCAGACCAGCTGAGATTCTGTGACAATAATAAACCCAAGAGTCTATAGACTGGGACGCATTCTAGCCTATCTCCTTTAAAAAATAATTTTGGCATAATAAAAATGGCCTTTGTGTTAAAGAAGACTACCTTTGTTTTAGATGGGTTAAATTTTAGAAGCCATTTATCTGACCATGATTCTAAAATGTGTAAATCGTGGTTTAGCTTGTATTCAATGTCTTAAATATTGTATGAACATTGTTGAAGCGAATTATCATCGGCAAACAGTCTACACATAGACATCATATTTTCAGCAACATCATTTACAAATATCAGAAATAAAAGTGGCCCCAATACAGGGCCCTGTGGTACACCTGCATATAAATCAAGTTTTGAAGAGAACAAATCCTTATACATTACTTTTTGTGACCTATGATTTAGATAACTAGAAAACCACTGGAGGATATCTCCGGATATACCATAAGTTTTTAATTCAAAAATGAGACCCTTGTGCCATTATCTGTCAAATGCTTTAGACAAATCACAAAAAAACATACAACATACTTTTCCTTCATCAATATTTGTACAATACTATGATATGTTTCTAGTAATTGATACACAGTAGAATGTCCGGGTAAAAAACCGGCTTGATATGGATAAAACAGATTATTACCGTGAAAATAATTGTACACATGTTTAAAAAATAATTCTTTCCATAATTTTACTAACACAGGATAACAGCGATACTGGTCTATAATTTGAAACCAAAGAGGGGTCATCCTTTTTAAAAAGAGGAATAACATGAGCTATTTTCCAGAAAGATGGAAATATTCTATCTGACAGGGACCTGTTATATAACATAGTGAGTGGTTTAACAACAGACTGAAGAGTAGATTTTAACATTTTATGACTTATACAGTCAGGACCTATAGCTTTGTTCACGGGAAGTATTGAAATAATGTCTGATACTTCATGTTCTTCAATTGATATTTTACAAAATGTGCTACTACGTAGATTGTACATGTTTGGAATAATTGATTTATTAAGACCGATTGTTTCAGATCATAGAAGTGCATATAGAGAAGGTTTCACTTATTGCGATAATGTCTGAAAGAGTTTTGACCTGACGGAATCACTCTCTGGTGTTATCATAATAGGTTATAGGCACTTCCGTTGTGTTTACCTATAAGGAAATTTCAACATTCACGGTTCTGACTTGAATGCTGTTTATGGAGAAATTGTAGGATTCTTACAAATTCAGTCAGTCAATCTGATAGCATTGACTGGAACAGAAATATATGTAGAGACAGTGTGAATCGACATTTTAGGTTGAAATAAAATATATACATGTTTTTAAACCAATTAAGGAAGACCAGAGGGGGTACAACGTAAACAAACTGGAGTGACATACCTTTCTCTCTTATTATATAATGTTTAGTGGGGTATTTTTTTTGTGGGGCGATGATTTTGGGGTTTTGACGATTTTTCCTATTGTACACATGATGAATAAGTGTAATAAATATAATTTGTGAAAAAAATGTAAAATTAACCCGGGGTTGAATATCGGGAAGGGGGGGGGGAGAGGGGATGTCCTGTCCTGTCCACAAGTATCTGTGATCATACTTAGTCAGTTGATCGACGCACATGTTTGTCTGGAAGATATGTCCCTAATCAAAAGTAGGTCACGGTGATCTCATTTTGGATCGCGATTTTTTTGTTTTAGTAATACATTTTAATTTTTAGTCCTTAAGGACCACCAAAACCATGAATTTTAGTTTATATGTGACTTTTATTAATTTCTAGTACTGGCAAGAAGGCAGCTATTATCATTTTGACAATGTGTTTTTCTGTTTATTTTAGAGAACTCATTTAAGGGGGCCAACTATTGTGTGAAAACTACAATAGCGAAACTTTTTATTCTTATACCATATATAACTTACATTAACTTCAGTGTACATGCAAAGTTTGGGGAAAATGTTACGTCCAGGTATTTTTGAGGGACCGTCTCAAAATACAGGTACATTTACTATAGGATTATATAGGAAAATGCCAATTTTTAGCACTTTTAAGCAAATTATACAAATACTACAATAGGCATTTCGTTCAAACTATAATTTTTGATGAGTAATCCTATATTTTACAATATATGTAAGAAACACAAAATTCTACCGTCTTGTTACCAAAGGGGGCATCTCAAAATGCAAAAAATTAGCAATTTTTACTATTTTTAGCTCTTCTGAGCCAAAGGCTCAAAGAGCTAATGCTATGGCCATTTGTGCGGTGTGCGTCGTGCGGTGTGCGGTGTGCGTTAACTTTTTAGAATATGGGCCATAACTCAAGAACCCCTTGGCCAATCAGTGTCAAATTTGTCACAGGGTATCCTTGGCCCAAGGGCTACCATTTATACTAAAATAAGGGTTGGGACCCTAAAACAAGGGGAGATAATCAGGAAAACAAAACCAAAAGTACTGGTTGCTAAAAAATCTTCTTCTCCAGAACCACCAGGCAGATTTTCACCAAACTTACATACAAGGATCAGGATATGTTGAAGATTAAAAATTGTTCAAGGCATGACCCTGGGGCAAAGGGCGTGGTCTCAAGGTCACTTTAAAGTTGACCTAAATTTACAATTAATAAAAATGTTTATATTTTGCTTACTATAAGGACTAGGATCATCAAATCTTGTAAGTTGATGCATCTTAGGACTTCACATCATGTTAACTCAAAAGTAGGTCACGGTGACCTACTTTTTTAATTTTGCGGGCATTTGTTTTCAAATTGATTTGAAGGCATATTTTGGACACTTTAAGGCCTATGATCATGAAACTTAGTCAGTTGATGCATCTTGGGTCCTTGAACAACGTCAACTTAAAAGTAGGTCACCGTGACCTACTTTTTGAACTTTATGACTTAACCTTTTTAAAACATTTAATCCCATTATTTCAGGCACTGAAAGGGTTAGAATCATCAAATCTTGTAAGTTGCTGCATCTTGGGACCTTAAAACATATTTAAGAAAAAGTAGGTCACTGTGACCTACTTTTAGAATTTTGCAGGCATATGTTTTCAAATTGTTTAAAAGGCATATTTTGATTACCTTCAGACCTAAAATCATCAGACTTGGTCAGGAGATGCATCTTGGGACTCTGAAAAATGTCGACCAAAATGTAGGTCACGGTGACCTACTTTCGACATTTTATGGCTATATTTAAGTATCTTAGGTATTTATTGGCTTAGAATCATCAAACTTTGTCAGTTGATGCATCTTGGGTTTTCTGAGAATGTTGACCAAAGAGCAAGTCACAGTGACGTACTTTTGAATATCTCAGGTATTTATTGGCTTAGAATTATCAAACTTTGTCACTTGATGCATTTTGTGATTTCCAAGAATGTAGACCAAAAAGGAGTTCTAATTGGCTAAGAATCATCAAACTTTGTCAGGTGATGCAACTTGGGTCTTTAATAGGATACTTAGGGTTAAAGGCTTCAAATACAAGTGATAGGTTGTACAATTTATCAGAAGAGCGATTCAAGGCCCTTGGGCCTCTTGTTATAGAGTATTCACAAAATATGACGTACACAATGGATTCACATGAAAAAATAATAAAAATATTGCAGATATTCTCAAATTTCTATGTTTTAAATTTCAAGAGCGTATGTTTATTACTATTTCTTTAATAATATTTTTTTAGCCCTTTCTTTAAGAGCTACAGATTATCATAACGTCAAAAACACACTGCAACGACGTCAACCTACCTATCAATTTCAAAATCGGTCAAAAAATAAGATAGATAAAATTGTTATTTTATTTTTATACCTATAATTTCTTAATTTTGTTTAATTTTAATAATTAAGCGAAAAAAGTTGCATTAAAACAGTAAATACGCCTCATTTTACAATGATGCGCGAAATATTGCGCAATGGAAACTATATATAGTCGGCCCCCTTAATTCAGTTGACAATTATTACACTAATTTATTCTACATTTCACATATTATATATGTTATATATATATATATATATACAATTATCCAGACTAAAATCACAGTTTGCTAGCTTGAATGACTATAAGAATTAACAAACTAACCAACATGCATATATAGATCCAATTAGTGTTTTCTTTAAATTTCTTTTTTTTTGTTTCATTTTTTTTTCTTCTGGTTGTCAATTTATTCATAGACTCTTGATTATATAATCCACTATGAAAGGGATGTTCTTCCTTTGAACTGTCAAATGAACCATGTTTATCTACCATTCAAGGCAATTCTTGTGCAAGACAATCCCTGGTATCAACTATAATGACCACCCAGGAGCTTGAAGTGAAATTCAAAACAAGATTAAAATCTCCACTGTTGTCCTAGGGTTGTCATCGTTTTCTGTGACAAAACTATACATTACATGGCAATTACAGCATCCTTAATGGATAACAGACCCACAAGAACTGTGTTTGTTGAGTGATGGAGGATTGGATGTTTATATTACTCAGTATTGGGCCAGATATAAAATGTCATTTGTTCAATCAATCTGATAAAAATCAGCTGCTTTAGACATGCATGCTCTGCATGATGTTCAAATATCCCATAATGAGAGGGGGAATAACAGAAGGTAAGGATATTAAGTAGGTTTGATTAATATATGGTTAAAGTTGATAGCCAACTATGGCCTAATGAATCTGTTAGCCAAATTAAGCCTCAAACCTTGATTCTCTGAGTTTTGAGTGAGTATAATATTATTAGTTCTGGTCCAGTGGAGATGGGGGTAACTTACATAATTTAGGCACAAGTCTAAAGACACTAATTTTTGTTATTTTTGATTTGATTTGAACATGTTTTATTATGTAAGAAATACATAAATGGATTTGGCAGCAGGCATAGCCTATAAGCCCTCTCCACAAAAATTTTTGCTATTTCATCATGTAATAATTATAGTGTGTGTTGAAAGTCAGGGCTGAAAAAGAAGTGAAATTATAAATTAAAAATAAAAATTAAATTTCTTCGTACATTGTTGTTGGATAAATCAAAACTTGTTTACTGCCACCTGGTAAATTCAAAATTTACAACATGACATTATGAAAGAATACTGAAAATGATAGAAAAAAAAGTATGGACAGTAGATTCACTTCAACGCCATTTTGTTAGAGATGCCAGTTAATAAAGCGTTTGACATATACTGACGCCACTGTACATGATGGTGCATGGTGTCGGTGAATGTTTTGATGGTATATATCCTACATGTCTTTAAAAATCATTTTTCTTGCATATATGAAAACATTGACAGTATTCATTAATTTACTTTTTTTCATGAAATCAAGAATTACAAGAAAGCTGCATATATTAATAGGAAAAATGACACATTTCTAGATCTTGGCTCGGCATGGCACAGAAGTGTTCTAAAAGGTTCATGTTTTGCCTTGATTACATTAATTGTATGTCAAAGATTCATTAAATTTAACCATGTTTTATCACTTTGGTTAAATTTCACACACTGTCCAGCATGTTAACAAGTGAAGCACTCTATTTTACATCCATTTGTTAAATTTAGAATAATGAATGGGCATGTGCACACTGTTTCTGCAAAGTCATAAATTCAGTTCTATTTATATAATTGTATAATTATAATTTTTTTTTTATCAGGAGATGCATTTCCATTAATAATTTTTCTCCCCTTTTATTCAAACAAGACGAGTGACATGTATAAATTTATGCAAACCGTTTACTTCTTGTTAGACATGGTGTAGAGACGTAAGTATCCGACGTTAATTAATTTTTAGTCTGTTGTGGTTTTCAGTTTGCAGTAGCTCTTAAAATATATAATGATATATCACCCATATGTACAAAAGTACCTTAAAAAATTGGAACAACTTAGTGCAGTTTGCTGCCCATTAATTAAACCAAATGTTGATCGTTTTGATCTTAATTCTAATATATATTCATTAAGGTTGTTTCTCATCTTTATTAGTTATAACCACAGCGTGACCTTTGCTTTGAAATTCTGTCGTCATTTATTGCCGACCTGAACTATTTATGGTCTACAGTGAGTATTGTTAAAACATTCACATGCGTTACTTACCAGAATACTAGAATAGAATAAGTTGTTCATGTCATGTTTTAGAAAGATGAATTATGTTCTATTTGTACTCTTAAATTTATTTGCGTTAATAGTAAAATAAAAAATATTAATAAATCAGGTACTAAACTAATACTTTAGAAATTATAAAATTTCCAATTTTTATATAATATAGGAAACTCAAAGATAATAGTGGGTTCTAACATGCCATTTAGAATTTTCATTTCTTTTTCTTATTTTTAATACTCTAGCTGGTACACGTAGATCTATGTAGTATCTCTTTGCCACTGAGGCGAAAATAAAAAAGGGGCGAAATTTTCCCTGTATACCGTAGATGCATGCACAGATATTAAATATCTACAACTCTATTAAATGTGCATAATACAGTTTCACAAAAAAACTTGTTCAAAGTACACACTGGTATTTATAGTAATTAACCTTGTTTCCTTTTTAAAAAAATCACTTGCTGTTTGGGAATTTGATTTGCTTCATGAATTGCTTTATTTTCTTTAGAATTCTTGATAGTTATCTTGTTAAAAAGCTTTTTTTCTATTCAAAGAATGAATAACAGTAAAGACCATAGATTTAAACAGGCTGATAATGTATAAGTTGTCTGTAATTATAGCTCAACTGAGCCAAAGATTGAATTGAACTTTTCTGATTTAAAATTTGTCTTTAACTGTGTGCAAATTGTTCATATTTTGCCTTCTCCTCAAAAACTGCTGGAGCAGTTATACCCAAACTTAGCATACATAAATAAAACACTGGTGAGGGATACTTCAGGAGTTACTCAGGTAAGGATTGTGGCCCACGAGCCTCTATCTTGCCATGACTAAAAAAGATAATGGTGGAGTCAGGTTCAAGTTTTCAAGCTTTTACTTGTGTAAGGAAGTTTTTAGCTTTCCATTTTCAGATCTGTTACTCAGATAAAGCTGTTTTTACTTTTATCAGAATTTATACTACAAGTATTTAAGGAAGCTCTAAACACTCGTACAAACTGCTTTTTGGATTTGGAGAAAATATATATTATAAAGATGTGCATATTGAGACTTTTTCATTCATTTATAACATAGTGCCACTACCTGCCTTATTTCCGGAGAAAAAATATTCAAAGACAGTCGTGGACTACCCATGAGCAAAAAATCACTGTTGTTTACTTACATTGGGAAAATTAATGGAAAAAATAAATTCATTTACCGGTACTTATTCTTGGTTTAATATAATGCTAGAAATCTTTTAATCTATTACAAATTGTGAAATTAACTGTAAATTACATTTTTTTAAATATTAATACTTCTAAGGGCAGATCACTCGATATGACTGCATGAAACTACCCTATTAGTAGAGCTCTTTAGTGTGCAGGGTTTAGAGCTTCCTTAATGAGCCCTAGGGGATTTTATGAGATCTGAACACCATGAGCTATTTTCCCTGAAGTGAGAGTGAATTACATATGTATCTTATTATAAAAGTGAGCACACAATTGTAGAATACAACAAAGAAAAATAATTTGAACTGCATGCCCGAGGAAAGTTGTTTCACTTTCAGAGATATCATATATCTTTTCCAAGAAATATATAAAAATAACCTAAAAATAATAAGAAAATAAATCTTAATTCCTTTTTGTTTATTTGTTGAACAAGCAATAATGATGAATTCTTTTAATGATAGCTTTATCCAGCGTTTAGATACATCTTGAAAGATGTCCAGTTTAAGGGCAGTCCTAATGTCACTGCTTTTGTCTATTTGATACTAAGACTTTGTGATATATATTCAGAGCTGCCAACCCTTACGATTTTGGCGTAAGGCGTACGAAATCAGCGTCTAAAATACGCCTTACGATTTCTCTCTATATTCTTCCGATTCCAGTTTTTTCGTTCAAAGTTTATAATTCTGGTATTTTCATAGCTGGCAATCTATATAGTTTCTACTATAATTGTTATATCACAATTCTTACAACGCTTGCTTGTATCATCCTTTCGGTTTTAGAAGGCCGATCACATTCATGTCAATGTTTTAGAGTAAACAAAATAGAAACAAGCCTCAGATTGCATGTCCATTTACAAAACATCTTCAGCGGCAGGGGGCATTGGTGGTCCGTAGACCCCCCCTTACTATTTGTCATTTCAGAATGTTGGCAGCTCTGTATATTTTTTGTCATTTTCAAAAAATGATAAACAAATTTTGCATATTGGTTATTTAGGGAACAAAATATATCAATTTCATGGTCCCTTGTTATTAGGTCTGGCATTTACAAGCAAGTATAAATAAGGTTCATTCAAATTATGAGTCGTTGCCAAGTATTAAACTTTTTTTTTGCAGATCTATGATCTTTCTTTTTCTCTTTTATTTTGTGGTATTATATATACTTCTATGGATCCTTTACATCATACCAGGTGACTTTGAAAGCCCTTGAGCCCCTTCTTTCTCCTAGCTGTCTGCATGGTCAGGAATGCAGATGAGTGTGTTAGATTCAGGATGCTCAGCATAAATAACTACATTCAGTTACCTTCATTTATACATAGATTCCTCTCAATGTAGATTTTTACTTACAGTCTGTGATGTATAATAAAAACCCTTTGGTCAAAATTTGAGAATTTTGTGGCCAGTGAAATAAGTGCATGTCAGAATGTATTGGTGAAACACCTTTCACTGCATGTAGATGACTTTTGTATTGTTTTATGCACTTTTGATCTTGAATACTGTACGATATCTCCATATTGTTTCATTGAGAAATTTCCATTTTTGATACATTTGTATTGTCTTACCTATATTGAATTTATAATTTTTCATGGAAAGGATTATTTTGATGCAGGATAGGAGAATTGTCGGTCACTAGCTGTTATACCTTTTAGTTGTGTACTATGGGTGTGATTGATTTTAGGCTACGTACAGCAGGTACACTGTATTGATAAAACCATGTAATAATTACAAGGGAAATGTCAAGCGGAGAGGTTAAAGTTAGGAGACTCAATGGAATAAAGTAATGCATTTATTTCAGTTATGGACAGTCCATTATGAAATTAATTTCTTTGACGCAAATAAAGTCAGTCTGGTTTGTTATAACAACTCCCAGAATATGACCATTTTCATCAGCGTTATAAATTAGTTAAACGTTGTAATTTCATGAACTGCCTTTATTAGTCAGATGTAGGACACTTCCGTCATGTCTTTTGTGTTAACCTTGACCTTGTATAAAATTTATTTCTCAATTATTTCTGATTTTCTTTATTTATTGAAACTTCCTTAGGGAAGTTTGTGCATGCATGGAAAAAAAAAATATTTAAGAAATCGGACTTCAAACTGTAAATAAATTTCTGGATATTATAGAAATTTAATACAATATATGGAGCAAATCAGCTTGATAGATCAATGCTTAGGCATATGGCAAGAGCATTTTCAAGCGATGAAATCATTTCACCATAAATAAAATAAAGAACATCTTTAAGCAAGTTTCCAGTAATTAAGTCATGAATCAATTCAAAAGAGAAAAAAAAGGCAAATTACATAAAGCCATTTACCATTTTGTTTTTCGAGAAAAACAAAAAACAGATGTGTGATGTCTTCGAGGAATGACAATATTTGAATTTTTTATTAATAATATCTGGTGTGGCTATCTAACTCCCAGCTGTTTGGTTACCTTTGATGACCATTTATGTAATTACTTGACATCAGAATCACCCTGTAAAGTACCTTCGCTGATATTACAGAACACAAAAACAATGCAGGTAGGGAATTTGCATTCATTGAATTGCATTGCATTTCACTTTCGGGGAAAATGGTATTGATTTCATGCAAAACAGTAGGTGTAATTACTTCCATCTTAGACGAGAGGTGAATTTTAAAATTCTTCTTGCTGGGACCCCAAGCAACGGTGATGACGAAACAATTGCACACCGGACCAGGTGCCAGCTGTTTTTAATTTATTTTAATTGTTTTTAAATTTTGATTTATTAGAAAAAGGTTTCACTGGCAAAAGCAATTTAATTAACAAGAGCAATCTTACAGGTTTACAAAAAATGAGTCGTTCAACTCGGTACACTGGCGGCCTTGATCCCGCTTACTTCCCCTTTTAAATGGTATGACGGGTGAAAGGTCAATTTTGGGACGTTCCTTTTTCTGTCACATCATTCAGATGTTATGATATCAATGTGAATTATTACTTTTTGATCCTACTGGTCAATTATAATGAAAAGTAATTTGAATTTTGTCCAACTTTTCATTAACTGCAGAAGTTGGAGTCAAATTTTCAGTCCATTCTTTGTTGATTGCCAGTCTTAATAATGCTGAAATATTAACTGAGGACTGTCGTTTACCAGACTGATGTGCAATCTCTTGGTACAGTGCACCATTTCAAAACTAAAGCGAGGTCCCGTGCCATGGTAGGTGATGGCATGAAAAAGATCCCTCTCTCTTTTCAGTGGCCCTGAGTGTCAAGTATAGAACAAAAATTGCTGCTCTCCACTTGCAAGTCAGGTGACATCTCCATATGAGTTAACTCAAGGCTCAACTGTATATGCAAGACATTTAGCGTTGTACTTGAATTAGCGGAAGCTCCTTTCCGCCAATAGCATTAAAAAGAATACACAGCCACATGTAATACGTTTACAGTATATATATCTTAATGTCAGGCTTTGCATTTTATCAGATCTATTTGTTTTTCAGTCTGAAACATAATATTTGGCTTGGTCCTGTACGTGTGTTCCTCTAGTACTGGCACATTGGATAATAAATGTCCCATATGAGTCATTTAAGACCTTTTGTATGGACTGGATCATATATGAATATAGATCAGTCAGATAATATATTTCAATATGCCGGAAATAAAATTTCAATAAGTAGAAATATTTCAGTTGGGCATTATTAAATTAACTTGATTTTAGTTATAAAAGATTTCAAAATTCAAATCCTGATCATGTTTTTCAAAAGTACAAAAAATATATTATTTGTGATCAGTATGATTCAAGTTTATATATTAATTACTTCAAGATTTGACAGCTATATACATGTAGTACTAAATTTAATACTTTTTTGAAGATTTATATTCGTAAGTGACTGTGATATTATAGCTATAGCTGATGCTGATTGACATTTGACAGTCACCTTAATTGGTTCTGTGAAGTGATCTAAAAACATTTAAATTTATAGAAAAAAAATTAATTAATTAATTAATTTTTACCTCAGTATACAGAGATCATTTAGTTCAATTTACATCTGGACTAGAAGTAAAAAAAAAAAAGTACATAGTATACATTATAAAATCATGAAAAAAGGGAAACTTGTGAATTTGTATTTTTGAATTTCAACAAATTTGAAAGGAATGTAATGCCATAAAGATTTGTTTGGAAAAGATATATAAATTCTTTTCAATAATTCTTTGGATGACTTTCATTTTCACTTTTACTCCAAATATTTAAAAATACATTGTCTAACATACATATATGGGAATATTTGACAAGAGAATTTTATGAAATTCTCCTCATAGTAAATTATGTATAGGTCATAGAGTTGACTGCATACAAGAATTTTTTCTTTGGAAGTTAATGTAAATTAGGATGCAGTTTGATTGAAGAAGAAATACATGAATGAAGAAACACAATAAATCATGGAATTAATTGCATTTTTATCTGATAAAGAGCATAAAATTATCATGAAACATCCACTAAATTATATTTGTTCATGCAAAGAAAAGATCTGCAAAATGTAAACATTTTGATTATTTACTTATTATGAAGGAATGTGCAAGCAAAATTGTATTTCATCTAACAGCAGGAGATGAAATTTTAAAGTTTTTTTTCCCCTGAGTTCCATCAAGTTCGTCAGATAACAATTATAGGTCTGACTATAGAGATATCTCTGGGATAAAAATGGATTTACATGCAGTATATGTTTTTTTAGAGAGTAATTAAATGAATGAATTAATTGATTTCATACTTTCTTTTGAATGTTGTTTGTTTAATTAAGATAATTTATAAAATATACATGTTTCTCGGTCAATGAAAGTAGAGTAATGTATGCTTTGCCCTTATTTCGTTCTTTTGTTCAGTATAAAGTACAGATCATCACTTTGTCTGTCTGTCTGACAATCTTGAGCATTAATTAACAGAATGTTAACATCAGTTATCATTTGTTTTTTGGTACATGTATGCAGTAGTCTGTTAATATATGTTAGGCTATGCATTGACATATAAAAATATGTGTAAAGTACAAAGTCAGTTAGCATTAGTTTAATAACTTTGCAGTTTTGATATTTAATAATTATAATATATGAAAAAGAGATCTTTCAGTCAGATTAGCATGTACTAAATACTGTTAATAAAAGTGAGATTTTTTAAGGCAAGATGCTAATGCATGTATATTAAAATATTTGCATTTTAAACATAGTATATCACTATATGTATATACACTGTTGTTTTGTTATATATTAATTAAACCAGCTTATATATGTACATGACATATTCACAGATGCATATGTAAAGTGCCAAGGACGAAACATTTTTTGTTATGAAATTTTAAATTGGTACAAATTTACAGCTGGCACTGTGGTTAATTTTGGAAATAGGTCACAAAATAAAACAGACCAAATTTGTTTGTTTTAATTGGTTAGTAATCCATTAACCAATGAATTTTTAGCTATCAACATGCCTTCATTTGGTAAATTAATGTCAAAAATAATTCAGATCAAAAGTGTTTGATACAAAGCAACAATTTTTTTAATTACCTAAGAGATAAGAATTATAGGTTTCTTAATGATCTCTGATTTCCTAAGACATCAGTTTTCAAAATTTATGCTTTTTTCCCCTTCTCTCTTTGTTAATAGCCCACACTTGGTTATCTGATATTAGTATTCATGTATTGTTGACAATCGAGCAACTGTTTTAGATTTAAAAAGCAGATCGGCATATTTTCTAACGCTGTTACATTCGAACGTGTGTCTCTCTCTTTGCAGAACATGAAGCCCTATATAAGTGCAAGGCTCAATCAATTATGGATCAGAGAGCATGAGTCTCAGCACCATCAAGTGACACTGGATTGACTATACACAGTACTATATGGAAATCACCTGTTGTATGTATTAAAGGGAACATCTAATGAAGAATGAGGATGGAATCGGTGAACATTTTGGCCTTCTCCTTATTACTTTCAGGAGGGTTTCTTTTAGCCAATGAATGCCCAAGAGGAGGTAAGACTGTCATATATTAATTTTTAAATAAAAAAAATTTATTACTAGTGTTGTCAGAGTTTATATATATATTTTTTTACACACAGTTTTTATGATTTTTTTTAAAAAGGGTAGTTAAATGTGGTTAAGTTTCTATCACATTATTTAATGCTTTGATGTGCAAAAGTATGAAAAAGAAATTAAATTTCACACAATCATACATGTACTGTCCATAAAATCACCAAGAAATATTTTTTTGCAAACTATGAATTTTTCTTGAATGATTATATTGAATTCTTGCAAGCTTGAGAGCTTAAAATATTACTTTGACATATGATTAAAATTGCTGTTTCTTTAGAAAAATTGACATTTTTCACATTAATTAAGTTTATGACACAAAACTCATCTTTATAAGCCAAGTTAAGGAAATTTGACATGTTAATATAATGACCAAGTTGTGCATAAAGATATGTGATTCATTTAAAAAAAAATACTTTAAAGGGATTTTAAATTCTGTACTCCTTTCAAGATTTCAAAGAGAGAGAGAGAAAGAGAGAGAGAGAGAGAGAGAGAGAGAGAGAGAGAGAGTATAATGTAAATGTATATATAAATCTCTCTGAAATTTGATTGAAATTGCTATGGTCTTGAGAAATTTAGTTAATGCATATTTTAAACAACATTTTATAAACCTAATACTATCAATGGTACATATTTTAAATAGCTGAACATAATTTAAATGTTCAATTTTACAAACCAGTGAATTCCTTAGTTTGGAATGCCTACTAAACAGGAGCATATATGCCATTCATGAAGTAGCATTGTTACAAATTGTATAAAGCGATTTAAAAAAAAAACAGTTTTTGTTTTGCTCAAGTGTTAAACATTTATCTGTTTTTTAATTTAATTTTGAATTTTATAGATGTGTATTTTTAGCGTAAATTTGTTTGTTAGGTTTTTACAACATTTTGAATCCCTATCCATAATAATCAAATTTTAAAGTCTTTTGAAATTTTTTTTTTTTTTGGAAATACTGGTAATTAAATCTTCAAATTCACTTAATATTTTATGACACCCTTGTTTGACATGAATAAATCAATCATATTTGTTTAGATCTTGACATTTTTTGTGTAATCCTAATTTCAAATTTCTTGTTGACATTTTATATGTTAAAAAGTACCAGCTAGGGTTAAATAAAATCACAGTTATATAATCAAAAGCACCAACTAGTAGTCTAAATGAAAAGAACACACACTTTTATCTGGAAAAATGCCTTAATTTAAATTATAATTATGCTTCATTTACAATGAAATTAATCTATTCTACGAAAATACTAGAATTACAAATTCACTATCTCATTTTGAAACAAATACACTACTGTATACAAAAACTTGTCATTATAAGGTATAGAATGTCGCAATGTTTGTACTTTCGTATTAAGTGCACACTGTGTTGTGTTTTTTTTTATGTATGCTAATTTCTTTAAGATCATGAGGTTGACATTTAAAATTCTATTGTACTTCAAATGATAGACAGTATCAAATTGTACCATTGATCTATTTTTCTTGTTGTCTTTTGTCTAATCGTAAAACTTGGGACGATTTTACTAAAGATTACCCAAAATAGAGATTTCCTCTTAAAGGACTAGTTTCTGCTTCTGGAAAAAAAGTTACATTTGTTGACTGCAGAAATTTAACATTACAATTCAAGGTGTTGATGGGTCAGTCATGTTATAAAAAAAAAAAACGGAAAAGGATGGAAAAACAGACATGTAAATCATGCCAAACAGCTGTTGCATGCTGGTGTTTTATGATCGGAAGAGGCTAACTTTAATACATTGTATTTTAAAACAATGCAGAGATCTTTCCACTTTTTTCATTGTATATGTTAATGATATAATGCACTATGTAAAGAACAATATAGGGCATACCACTGAAATTAACCATTTAGATCATTATCTTACTGAAAGATTTTTTTTTTGCATCTGCATGAATACCTTAGTTGCATAAATTATGAGGTATCATCATCAGAAATTAAGAAAAGCAAAAGTTAGAGACTATCTCTTCATTACAGTTCTGGTAGACTGAATAACAACTTATTATTACCGATATAGAGCTGTCAGTTTCATGTCTGTTGTATCCATACTTTAATTTTTTATGGAGATCCAGTTGTCTCTAAGAGCCCTAAAAAAATTGAAAATTGCCTTTGGATTGAAATTGTCACAAAACTGCAGTGCTGCAAATTCGAAAATTGCATACCTTACGTCGTAGATTAATTACAAAATCAATTCGCCGTTGCTATTTTTGAACCAGTAGCATCCCACTCCTGCAATTTGGGCATTATTAGAGTGATCTGAAAATTAGATACCTGAAGCCCATTCACGTAGAACTAAATCCCGGTCTCTTTGACCTATAAAGTTATTTTGCACTATTGAGGTATATATAAACCATGACATCTTCATTAAACGTGATGAAGAACGGCCTGATTGCACAGTGTATGGAACAATTACTTATTTTTAACATATTTTACTGACAGAGTTGGCAGCTAGAATGGAGTTTCATTGGTAAAAAGTGCTATTTTTAGGGGCATTTCCTGTCATTTTTGAAACCAAGACACAAAAAAATCTATACCACTAAAATATTCTTTGCAACTATTTGTTGAAGAAGAGATGTATTAATTTTTTTTAGTTTATATATTGTGGAGCTATCAAGCATCATTAAAAGGAATTTTCAAAGTTAATGTCTTTATATATCATTAATTTGCATATAATACTAGCTTCATTAAATTTTTACTGATTTTAATTTAAGTTCTTAGTTATTTAATAGATATCAATAGTTTGTATACATATAAAATTTACTTTACAGCATTTACGAGGGTTGTCCCGTAAAATCGTGGACAAGTTGTCTAGTTTGAAAAATAATTATCTCTGCGTTCTGAAATTGTCACTACTCTTTAGTGCATATATTTTGAATGTACAGACCAAATTTCAAATAGATATATGCATAAATAAACAAATTATTAGATGTTATGTCATGTATTGTATCGCCGTACGGCGCACGGATGATAACGTCAAAGTGTCTAAAACAGCGTCACGTTGCATCTTTGCTAAAATAAAGTTGGATAAGTCCCACCTAAATTTTAAAATTCCATTGATTCACATACATGAGTGTCTATAACCAGATAAGTATATAACTCATCTGGCACACACATGCAATCTTTTGAAAATTCATATAGCAAGTTTTGGACTGTATTCTCACCAGCATTCAAATAACAGAGAATCTCATATCAACGGTCGACAATGACAGCGACTTTTGCTATTACAATAGCAGTTTGTCCGTATATTTTGTACTACCTGAGGACTCAATCAAAAAGAATTCGCTAAGAAAACTTCAATTTCATTTATATTCTAAAGATCTGGTGATTTTTGTCAATTTTCTTTCTTCTGTAATCATTTAAAGTCTCTTAAGGTGTCATTACAACATCCAAATCTAACTGTACTGCTCTCCGGTGCGCTGTAACGTCATCAAAAATCGCGATTTTTTGTGTATTGTGTTTACCACTTTCCAATTTTGAAAGCTCGGGAAACTGTCAAAAATTAACCAAATGCCTTGAAATTTTTATAAAGACGACAAAATTGATTAAGGAATCGAATTATGATACTTTTCATCTCATTTTTATGTATTGAAAACTTTTATTACGAATTAATTCTTGTGTCTTCTCTAAAATAACCTTGTTAGTTTTACCGTGCGCTGTAGGACCGTATCCTGTGCACATTCAAGGATAATAAAATCTTTATTTTTGTCTATATATTATCAAAAACATAATGATGCACTTAAATATGATAAATAAACATTTACTGAAATTTTCAGCTTAGTGCGCCCATTACTTTTCGAGAAAAACGCTTTGTCCACGATTTTACGGGACAACCCTCATACTGACAATTATTTTTTATCATGACTTAAAGTTATACATGTATGTAGTATGGGAAGATTTAATTAAGAGGGTTGGAGGAGATTTTAATTGTTCACATTATTCTTAGCATCTTAAACTTAATTGCATGAGAGAAAGGAAACTGGGAGATACATGTATAATATCTGAAGATTTTGAGGTTACATTATACATAAAAATGGTTTTGGACTTCGAACTCCCCACTTACGTTAATGAATTATCTCTGACTACATCGAATGCAAGTCAAATTCTAATTCAACAGCTGAAAAATAATGGTATTGGGGGAAAGGTCTTGTCACAAGGATTAAACAGTCCTGTAAAATAAAAGAAGCACTAATAAGCATCAGTCATTCAAGTTATTTTTAAGAGTAAAGTTTTCAAAAGTAGGTCAACCTCTGAGGTGAGGGTCAAAGAGTCAAAATTAATATTCTTCAAAGAAAGGCCTTGTCACAAGGAATATATACATGTGAAATATGTAAGCCTTAGCACCAGTTGTTCGAAAGGTTGCAAAAGGTACTGAAGTTAAGATTTTAAAAAATTGGGTCAAACTCTAAGGTCAGAGGGTCGAATTGTTGGTACTCAAGGTTACAAGCTCTTGTCAAGGAGAATTAAAAAAACTAGTGCATTGTGAAAACCTTAGCACTAACCATTCAAAAGTCATGGCCAAAGTAATTTTTTTTTTGCAAAAATGGGTCTGAAAGATCAAGTTTAAACTTTGAAGACCAAAATTATTGGTACAGAATAGATAACCTTCTCATTAGAAATGCACATGTGAAATATACAATCCCTAGCACTGGCTGTTCAAAAGTTATTGTCAAGGTCTCAATTTTTTTTTAAGTTGATAAAAATCAAAGATCAAGGTCAAAGGTCAAATATATTGGTACCCAAAGAAAGGTCTTGTCACAAGGAATACACGAATACAATGCACCTTTGAAATGTGAAAGCAATAGCTTCATTCACTCAAACATTTTGAGCAAGGTTAACAACAACAAAAATTATAAACTATAAACACTTTTATCTTCAATAACGGGGACATAATGAATATAACTAGTGCTAATTGTAACGGGGACCGTTACAGATGTTCCCCAAACGCTCCCCAACTCCCTTTTATAGTCATATTCCCTGTAAGCGTAATTAAATAAGACAAACTTTATGCATCTGAGACTTTAACAACGTTTACCTAGAAGTGTATCATGTTCATTCAAATTTTATCATTGCGCATGTTAATGCATGTGCGTAATGACCATATCATATTCTCTACAAAATCTATATATTTTAATATGCTAAATATTAAAATATTTAATCCAAAAGTATAAAAAAAAACGCTCATTCAAGTGTATTTTTGATTTTAACCATTTCACGTGCACACACGTGCATACATGAGCATGGTGACCATACCTTTATGTAGAAGTCCATTACATCTATCTATGTTCTAAATCCCACCCGTTTGGTTGAAAACCAAGGGAGTTATAGCTGTTTAAAGTTTCAGCCAATCAGATTGCGGCATTCGTACACGCACGTGTATGCATGTACATGGTGACCATACTTTCTTGTAGAAGTCCATTACATATATCTATGTTCCAAATCCCATCCTGTTTGGTTGAAAACCAAGGGAGTTATAGCTATTTAAAATTTCAGCCAATCAGATTGCAGCGCACGTGCATGCACGTGATTTCATGATAATTGCTATATATCATTTTGTAGGATATCCTAATGCATGGCTTTGTTCAAAATTTCAAAGGATTTCGTCAAAAAACAAGAAAGATATTGAGACTTTAGTTTCAGCCAATCAGAGCGTAGCGCACGTGCATGCGCGTGAGATCTTGCCATATTGACCACGTCATCTTGTTTATACTACTAATACATCCTTACATTATGAGTTTCAAAACATTTCATCAAAAAATAGAAAAGTTACGGCAATATACATTATAATGGTCATTCTCGTGTTGCACGTGCGCGCTCTTGCAAGCACGTGCGCGCTAAATGACCTTCGTTCCGCAAATCTACATAACATGTCTACTGACCCTAAAAACATTTCACCTTAGTTGGATGTGTAGTTTACGAGATCATTCGCGGACAAAAAAGTGCCCAGGAAGAAGAAAAATAATAATAATAAGAAACAGAGTAAAAACAATATGTTCCCCAACTTCGTTTGGGGAACATAATTAAGATACATATAAATATATAAAGTTAAAACTGAAACTGCAGTGGTGGTTTAATCTGAGATGTCATTTGTTTTGCCTCAGTGTCACTGCATTTTGCTCTCCTCAGGGAAAAGTAAAGTTAGAATTAGATTATAAATCCAGATTCATGGGAAAAAAATTCTGTGAATGTTTATTAAATACAATGTAAAAGAGTTAGATAGTTGGTTTACCCTTTATACTGTGTGATTCTCTTTTCAAATTGTATGAAATTGCATGCATTAATCTATAAAAGTGCACTGGGAAATTACTTATTTATGATAACCGATGAAGAATCTGATTAGTGTGGGCAATAGTTATCTCCCTCTGGTTTATTCAGTGTTTCTGTGTATATAATGATTAAACAATTCCTGGAGTTAGTGGGTCAATTATTGATAATTAAAAAAAATGGATTATCATCCTTGTTTTTCTTTGACAGAAATTTACTGCTGTAATAAATTTATATCACAGCTGTGTGTTGGAAAATAAAGATACATTCTGATAAAACATTCACAATTAACTGATTAGTCTCATCGTTACCTGGTAATATTAAATGCTTGGCATCTTATTTTATCCATAATTAATGGTCACTGTACAGATACATATTGATCTATGAAGTCTAGAGATCATATATCTCAGAACCTTTAAAAGGTGAATGAATTAATTGACTGACTTTATATAGAGAGACAGCTAGGTATGCAAAGGTGAAGACAGACTAAGTAGGCGTTAAACTTAGCACACCTATTGTCAGCTACCCGGTTCACCCCCTTTTTGGTATTTCAAAATTTCTTTGAAAATTGGAGTAAGGTTAAAAAAAATCAATATTCCTTTCATACATTTCTTCCACTCATACATTTCTTTTTCCTGCATATGAAAAAATATTTTGAGAATTTTGATCTCAGACAATTAATAAAAAAGGTTAATTTTGTGGGTAGGAAAAAAGTACATTAAAAAAAAACAGTTTATAATCCCAAAATAATCTCAAGCTCAATGGGGCCAAGTAAAAAAATGAAATACAAGAATTTGAGATTTTGAGATAAAAATTAATGAAAAAAAAAAGAAAAACTGGTTGGAACTTCCAACCCATTTGGACATACCCATTATGGTAAACAAGGCACCAATACTTGGATATCAAAGTTCCATTATACAAACAACATATAATACTCTCTGAATATATTATTAAATGATGAAGGTAGAGAAAATGTACTGGAAATGATTTTTACTGCAATAAAGAACATCTGTTATAATCTGTAATAAACAGTCAAATTAAAATGTTAATCTTGAACTTAATGGGAGGACTTCAAAATCACTTTGTCTTATCCATGGTATAAGATATTGGAGTTTGAGATACAGAACTATTTGATTATATGAATTATAAGTTTATAATCTCATGATAATCATGAGATAGAAAGCTATTAAATTAGACAAGTTCAACAATAAATTAGAAATTTGACCAAAAACTTTTATCTATATCCTTTTGACCTATGTTTTGCAGAAATACAGACCTACTCCCCTATTTTCTACTTTGGGGAATCCATCAACCTGACCTGTACCCTCAAGGCCCAGAAAGGTGACAGCTCAAAACTACTGAGTGAGGGGAGGCTCTATTTCCTGTCCTCCAAACTGGAGCAGAACAAAGATGACCGGACCCTCTATGGACAACCTTTGGGGGACCCCAGTCGAGTGGGGATCAGTATACAGGATATGGTGAACAGGACAGCTAGCAAGAAGAACAAATATATGCACTATGTCTGTTTGTATGACCAAGACTCTCAGGAACGGCCTTGTCTGGTGGACCAAATCTTTGTAGAAATCGAATGTAAGTTCAGTAAAACTCGGTTATAATGAAGTCACTGGGACCTGGGAAATTACTTTGCTATATGCGTAATTTGTTGCATCAGTTTAAGGAATTAAGAAAAGTTTTATAGTTGTGGATCCAAAAAGACTTCGCCATATCCATGAATTCGCAATATCCGTGTTTGTACTTAACAAGTTTTACTGTACATGTAGAAGTTCCATGAAAGAAATGAGTTGATTTCATTGAAATGTAATACAGTCAACCCTGTATTAAGGTCAAAATCTATTAAATAATAGGTGCCTACAGAAATATCAAATTTAAGAAAACTATTCCTTTATGATGCTTTATAACTTTAGCTTGGTCAAATAAGATCTTTCCATGCAGGCATAATTTGTAGGTAAACAAGATGAAAAATCATTTTTTAAACTGGCATTTTCAATGAAAAATTAAGAAAATCAGTCATAAATATGGGACTTTTTTCCATATCAGATGAAGAAAATGTATCCAGATTGCCTACAGTTTTTCAAAAAACAGCAATTTGTATGTTCTTGTCCTCTTCTTTAAAACAATGTCAAATTTAATATAGGTATCGGGATTACTTTTCAAGTTGAATTTCATGAAAATGCTTTATTTTCTAGCTGTAAAGTACGGGAAAAAGAGAGTCACTTGTGGGAACAATTTGAAATGACCTTCATACAGAGGTGACCTTTTGAAGAGATGTTCTATTCAAATTTATGTCATTTCTGTGTTTTACAATACCATATCTTAAAATTAGATGACTGCTGACCACGATATGCATTTGACTATTTAAACTTGATTTTCATCATTTATGAAATTCCATTGGTAGGAAATAAAAGAGTACATAGAAATGGTGACCGCTAAATAAAGGTGACCGCTATGACAAGTTTGACTGAATATTTGTTAAATTGTTTGGTATTTTTACATACTAGCAATTAGCTTTCAGAATGTCAGTACATGTATAATGTTTTCTTGTATTCACGCAGCTGTTAGCAGACCCCCTTCCACATCTCCTACAGATTTTTCTCTATATACATGCATCGAAAAATTTCTTTTCCATGCTTAGCAGAATTAATTGATGTCTCTTTCTTTCTCCAATGTTGACATAACTAAAATGGTTCCTTTCAGAAATCAGTTTGGCAGAACCTCCCCCTTTTGAAAAGTTTACTCGTGTTGTGTATAAAGCACTAAGTAACACAATAATAGCACCTCTTTTCATTTAATGACTTGCATGTTTATCATTTGAAGTTTGTTCAAATTACTCTAATGTCCCACAATCTGAAATCTTCACAAGCAATTGCAAGCTAGTTTTAAGTAAACAATTTTTGTTGGTTAAATCATTGATCTGAAAGATATTTGATATTTGATTTTAAAGATGTCAAGGGTGAAAAAAAGTTCTTATTACATTTAATATACCCCCTTATCCTGGCCATATTTCCTGTCGTCCAAACAGAGTATAACAGAGGCAAATTATTAGGACATTTAGAATAAAGTGATACCTCAGGTATTATTCAATGCCACTAGTTAAAGACTACAACATGTTGCTTATCTTAATTTTTTTCTTAAATTTCAGGAAGCATTAAATTTTGAAAATGTTCTATATTTTCTAGATTTCTGAAAGTGTATCAATTCAAACATGCAAATTAGATAGAAAGTCTCTAGATAGAACAGTACAGTAAAATTTGCCAATTAGTTCCTGAATGAATGAATTATTTTATTAGTTTATATTAATTACTATAGCTAGCTTGTGCATCAAGAATATAGATAAAAACTTCAAACTTTTAACTTTGTTGAATGCCATTACAGTTTGTACTCAGATCAGAGGCTATAGATGTTAAAATGAATAAAAACAATATATTCTACCAGGAAGGAACTAGAGGAGTTTATTTTTAAAGAAAAATAATGCAACATATCTCTCTGTAGCTGGTAAAATGTCCTTTGTATCATTATTTAAAGTGGGCCCGGCCACTCTAAACTGATACAATGATTACCGGTAATAAACAATATTAAAATCATATTGGTTTTAACTGTATGTATAAGCATGCAAAGACTATTAATTTTTTTGTTACAGTAATCTTTTCTGCTTCATATGGAATACACAAAATATCAAGAAGAATTTTATCGTTGTCTGAATTTTTTAAATGAAATGATATGCCATAATTTCAGTCTCAGTAGCAAATTGTTATGAAATTTATCTCTTGGTGAAGTTCTTTTTCTCAAAGTGCATCTAGTAGATGAGGCTGATTTGTCAACAGGTTTTTCTGTTATTTCCCAATGATGACCTACTGGTAAATATAGAGCACACAGCAGGTGTGACCAGTTGGCAGGGAACGCTTACTTCTCCATGGCACCTGATTCCACTGTTGTTTTAGAGATTCCTATTGGCTCTACTGACCTGATTTTTATTGTTTAATGAACTTTTGACCTCAAATACTGTTCCTTATCTCCATATTTTCCTGAAAAGATGCCAGCTTGTCCAGTCACTTCATACAGAATTTATAGTATAATCCCTGATCACAATGATAACTATACTCTCAGCAGTTTTTTTCATCCCCAGATATGTAGGAAATAAAAAGATTTCTCCAATTACCTTCAAAATGAGAAATCAATATTGGAATCCTCACTACAACCAAGACTATGTACGTCAAGAAAATTTGCAAGCTCATGATTTGGCAAAATTTTAATTTACAGTGCTTTCTTTGGTCTGTCTTGACAATGTGTATGTATATTTTGTGTTTTTTTTCTTGACACGCAATGTTCTCTTTTCCCAAGACATCCAAGGACATTTAATAGGTATAAAACTTAGTAGTGGTAAATATAACTCTGTCATTTTGATTTGATTAAGAGTGAATTATGGGTTTGCCAATGTGATGTATAGGCGATCATGTAAGGTTTTGATAGTTTAATAAATTAACGGTACTTGGTACCATTTTTTGGTAGAATGTCATTAAGTATGTGCCATTAAAATGAGGAACTGGCCCATTGATATAAATTCCAGTGTAAGTTTTAAATCATTTATCTCCCATTTAAGTGGGTCAAGTATGTCAGTTAAAGACCTTCTTGGAAGATTAATTGCAGGAACTGGTACACATGCAATGTGTCAAGTAATTCCTGCATCATGCACAATTTCAGGTATATTTCTTAATAGATTAAGCTACAGTCAGTGTGTGGGGGAATATGACATTTGGGGAAATGTCAGGTTTCAAAGCATTTGGGAGGAAAAATAAGTTCATGGTTTGCCATTTCTGGTAAATCTGTAAACATTTTAGATTAATAAAAGTTCCTTTTTATCTCTTCACCACTCACCATTTAGGAAGTTTCTAACTGTTTTCAGCCTTCAGTAGACTTTATTTATAGGGAAGATAAAGCAAAATCTATATTTTAAGAGTATAATCTGTCTATATAAAGAAAAAGTAACTGAAATTCAAACTGAATTATTAAGCCTTATGGAATCAATATTGCATCCTCCTTATTTCTCTGAAGAATGTCATTGACATAAAAACTATAAGATAGTGGGAGAAAATGTGCAACCTAGGAATAACCTTTAATTTTTTGGTAATCTACAGGCAGAGAACCTTCAATAACATATTATATTTGCCCATGCACTGGTACGTTAAGGAGGCTAGGGGGTCAACAAATTATTTTTTTTATTAACCACCAGATATAACTTAAATTATGGGATATGATATCTTCAGCTGTCGACTATCATTTGGCAAAGAAAAATTTAGTTTTAAAATTTAATCATTTTATTATATCTTTTAGAGCTCTTCTTCAAAAGGAGATCAAAATAGTCTAAAGATGGCCATGACCACCTAGCCTCTTTAAAAAGTCAAAAAGCTTTTTAACTTTGCATTAATTTTCTACTCAAGGTTTGATTTGACATAATGTAAAATTGCTTTTTTGGTATATTTAATTCTTCTCAGTAGCAACTTGCTGCAAGATTTTTATTATATGGGCTAGGGTTCCCTTAATCGACAATCTCATTATATTTTTTTCCCTCTGTAAAACATATATGTTATACAACAGGGAGCAAATTAATGAATAACTTTGGGACCAATCCATTAATTTAGGGATCAATTTACAATTAATATTTTTTCTTAATTTGTATCGTGAATTAGATGATGTTGCTATCCTAAATTAATGTATCTGCAATTTGTATGTCTAATGGATCATTTATCATTAATGGGTAACAAATGGTTGTTTAATCATACAGTTACATGAGTAATAAATGCAAAGTCCTTTGTGAATTTTTTTTTAATTGTAAACGAATATTATAGGATTGTGGTTCTACCCTTTTAAATAATTCAAATTATTGTACCTCATATACCATTGTATGGTCTGGGTGTAAATAAACAAACAAACATGTGGTTAATACAGAATATTATATCATAAAAGGAATCCATGTTGGTCCTAGCTATTCTCAATTTTGTAATTCTTTGTTTATTACATTTAGGGCTTGAGATTTTTTTCTTCACATTTTTTATCTTAATTACGGTAAAAAGCAAGGTTAATCTTTTTTCTATACAGTAAAACTCAGTTATAGAGAACTCATATTTAAGAAAATATTAGTCATAAGCAATTTTTTTTACTCCTGTAAAATACTTTGCACTTATGAGATATAAAGGATTTGGTTACAAAAAACATATTTCAAGGTCCTTGTGACTTCTGTATAACCAAGTTTTACTGTATTAAAAAAACAAAATAATTTCTGACATGGCAAACAAAATCAAAATTGTAATTTTGTTTTACAGACAAACCAAGGGCTCCCAAATCAGGCAGTTGCGTGGTGTATAACTGGGAGAGAATGGAGTGTTACTGGGACCTAATGGTGGAATACAGACAGCTGCATGGAATCACTGATATCAGTGTGGAGTACCTCAATGCTTCACTAGATTATAGCTTGTAAGTTAAAGGATGAAAGTAGCTTACTGAATTGTACCTTGGAAGTGTAAGTAAGGATCAAAGTAGCTAAGTATAATTTTAACTTTAAGTTTCAACTTCTTTATTAAAGTATGGGAAATGAATTTAATGATAAAAAAATGTTACTGAATCATAAGTAACAAAGTTTGTTAGCTTGTAAGAGTTAGGAGTTCACTGAATTGTAGTCTATTAATGTAAGGATCAAAGTAGCCTAACTGAATTGTAGCCTATCTGTTAATGTAAGGATCAAAGTAGCCTAACTGAATTGTAGCCTATCTGTTAATGTAAGGATCAAAGTAGCCTAACTGAATTGTAGCCTATCTGTTAATGCGGGAGGCTAATTGAAAACAATCAACAATTAAGGTGAGATACTGAGATTCATTAACTTTGATTGCCTTTTTGTTATTTTCTTGCAGCTACGAATGTCGCGGTCCCGTTCCAGGGAGTCTGAGGGATCACGGAAGTCTGATGGCTCCTACTCCCACTCTAGATCACCGTCAAATGAAAAAGGATCCCCTAAATCCCGGGATTCCAGGTCCAAATCTGCATCCAAGTCACCATATCGCCGCTCTTCACGACATTATTCTGGATCCAGATCTAGGTCAAGGTCACACTCAAGAGGAAGGAAAAGGTAGGACATCTAATGCAGATCATGTTTTGGGAATATGTTGTGTTTGTACAAAAGGTAGAAATGTACTCCTTAAAAAAAATTTTGTAAGTTTATATTTCTGCATTTTTTTAAATTAATCTAAATGACATTTATCACTTTTATGAAAAAAGCATTTGTTAAGTTGTTACTTGTAGCAGATAAATGAATCTTTCCAGAGCATCTATGAATTTTATGCAGTACGTAGCCCAGTTGATAAATGTTTACATGTGATATAGTACGTACAATCTTATGAATCGAATCATTATCATGATTTATTTTCTTCTTTAAACAGGTCCAGGAGCAGGTCCTATCACAGAGATCGCTATTCAAGGTCACGGTCAGGATCACGCAGCTATCACAAAAGATCAAGATAGTGAGTTCTATTGGGTGTATTCATATTAATTTGTGACATAAATATTAAATGTTATTAAACAGGGGCTGACAAATAGATTTTTAAAGCACTTGCCCCAAGGGCAAGTACATGGTCAAAATTTACTTGCCCTACCTGAATTTTTGCCTGCCTTACCATTAACATATACTGTATTTATAAATATATATAAAAAAAATACTGAGTAGAATATTGGCATAGATATTGATTTTATTCTTGATAATTGATTAAGTCAATTGCCCACGGGCAAGTGGTTGATAAAATTTCACTTGCCCAACCCTAAAATTCACTAGCCCCGGGCGTCGGGCAATGGGATTTGTCATCCCCTGATTAAAGATGGAATTTTGTTAAGATCATGTGGTTTATTGATTTTAAAAGTTTACATAGTATATGGGAATGATATATTTTAATTTTATAACTGTTTAACAACCTATAGAAAATAATAAATATCCTTGAAAAACAAAGTAGAAGCATTTGCAAAGAGAGATAACTCTTTTAGTCTTGATTTACCGTAGCTTTAAGTGAATTTAAGTCTATACCTAGATTTATCATTCAGATGATGAATAATTATTTTTTTATTCTTGTAATTTTCAGCTCAAGGAGCAGAAGGTAAGTTGCAAGGAAATCTTGCAGTGCTTTTATTATTTAGATTTAAACCCAGAAGAAGATTTCCTCAATGTCTGACCCAATCCTCTGGGTGTTTAATAAACTTGCGTAGTCTTTTGTACGTTTAATTGTACCATGGTTTGCCATTTCTGGTAAATCTGTAAACATTTTAGATTAATAAAAGTTCCGTTTTTATCTCTTCACCACTCACCATTTAGGAAGTTTCTACTGTTTTCAGCCTTCAAGTAGACTTTATTTATAGGGAAGATAAAGCAAAATCTATATTTTAAGAGTATAATCCATCTATATAAAGAAAAAGTAACTGAAATTCAAACTGAATTATTAAGCCTTATGGAATCAATATTGCATCCTCCTTATTTCTCTGAATATGTCATTGACATAAAAACTATAAGATCGTGGGAGAAAATGTGCAACCTAGTAATAACCTTTAATTTTTTTGTAATCTACAGGCAGAGAACCTTCAATAACATTATATTTGCCCATGCACTGGTACGTTAAGGAGGCTTAGGGGGTCAACAAATTATTTTTTTATTAACCACCAGATATAACTTAAATTTTGGGATATGATATCTTAAGCTGTCAACTATCATTTGGCAAAGAAAAATTTAGCTTTAAAATTTAATCATTTTATTATATCTTTATGTGGAGCTCTTCTTCAAAAGGAGATCAAAATAGTCTAAAAATGGCCATGACCACCTAGCCTCTTTAAATAGTCTAAAAGCTTTTTAACTTTGCATTAATTTCCTACTCAAGGTTTGATTTGACATAATGAAAAATTGCTTTTTTTGGTATATTTAATTCTTTCAATAGCAACTTGCTGCAAGATTTTTATCATGGGTTGGGATTCCCTTAATTGACGATCACATTATATTTTCCCTCTGTAAAACATGTTATACAACAGGGAGCAAATTAATGAATAACTTTGGGACCATTAATTTAGGGATCAATTTGTAATTAATCTATTTCGTGATTTAGATGATGTTGCTATCCTAAATTAATGTATCTGCAATTTGTATGTTTAATGGATCATTTATCATAAATGGGTAACAAATGGTTGTTTAATCATATAGTTACATGAGTAATGATTAATACAAAGTCATTTGTGAATTTTTTTTAATTGTAAACAAATATTATTGGATTGTGGTTCTACCCTTTTAAATATTTCAAGTTATTGGGTTAATACAGGATATTATATTATAATAGGAATCCATGTTGGTCCTATTCTCAATTTTGTAATTCTTTGTTTATTACATTTGGGGCTTGATATTTTTTTCTTCACATTTTTATCTTAATTACGGTAAAAAGCAAGGTTAATCTTTTTTCTATACAGTAAAACTCAGTTAAAGAGAACTCATATTTAAGAAAATATTAGTCATAAAGAATTTTTTTTTTAATCCTGTAAAATACTTTGCACATATGGGATATAAAGGATTTGGTTACAAAAACATATTTCAAGGTACTTGTGACTTCTGTATAACCAAGTTTTACTGTATTCAAAAAATAAGATATTTAATGATATGGCAAATGTAATCAGTATTGTAATTTTGTTTTACAGACAAACCAAGGGCTCCCAAATCAGGCAGTTGTGTGGTGTATAACTGGGAGAGAATGGAGTGTTACTGGGACCTAATGGTGGAATACAGACAGCTGCATGGAATCACTGATATCAGTGTGGAGTATCTCAATGCTTCACTAGATTATAGCTTGTAAGTTAAAGGATGAAAGTAGCTTACTGAATTGTAGCTTGGAAGTGTAAGTAAGGATCAAAGTAGCTAAGTATAATTTTAGCTTTAAGTGTCAACTTCTTTATTAAAGTATGGGAAATGAATTTAATGATAAAAAAATGTTACTGAATCATAAGTAACAAAGTTTGTTAGCTTGTAAGAGTTAGGAGTTTACTGAATTGTAGTCTATTAATGTAAGGATCAAAGTAGCTTAACAGAATTGTAGCCTATCTATTAATATAAGGATCAAAGTAGCCTAACTGAATTGTAGCCTATCTGTTAATGTAAGGATCAAAGTAGCCTAATCGAATTGTAGCCTATCTGTTAATGAAAGGATTTGTTAATGTAAGGATCAAAGTAGCCTAACTGAATTGTAGCCTATCTGTTAATGTAAGAATCAAAGTAGCCTAACTGAATTGTAGCCTATCTGTAAATGTAAGGATCAAAGTAGAATAATCGAATTGTAGCCCATCTGTTATTGAAAGGATTTCTTAATGTAAGGATCAAAGTAGCTAAGTGAATTGTAGCTTATCTGTTATTGTAAAGATTTGTTAATTTAAGGACCAAAGTAGCGATTGTAGCTTATCTGTTAATGTAAAGATCTGTTAATTTAAAAATCAAAGTAGCTTACTGCATTGTAGTCTATCTGTTAATTCATAGATCTGTTAATGTAAGGATCAAAGTAGCTTACTGATTCAAGCCTATCTGTCAATGAAAGGATCTGTTTATGTAAGGATCAAAGTAGCTTACTGAATTGTAAGCTTGGAAACTAAGGAATCAATGTAGCTTTGTGTTCTCTATATACTTGTAAATGTAAGAAATAAAGTAGTGTATGGCATTGTAAGCTTTTAGGAGAAAAGTAGCTTACTGAATTGTGAGCTTGTAAATGTAAGAATAAAAGTAGCTTACTAAATGGTAAGATTGTAAGTTAAAGGAAGAAAAGTAGCTTGCATCTGCAATTGAAAGAAACAAGTAGCTAATTGAATGATACCCTGTTAGTGTTACTTAAGTGCTTTAATTAGCTTTGGAGTTTTATCATCAAAGTATGCAGTAAAATATCTCAAAAAAAGTGAAAGAATTGACAAGCTGTTAGTGGGTTCATAACGTACTCAATCTGTGTGTAATGGCATACATGTACTTACTACATAATGCTTGTTTTATGTACTAAGTCAAAAGATAGATTTTTATGTACTTTTCTATTGGTTTTTTGCTCTCATCAATTAGAATCTTTCATCCATAACAATGTCTGAGCTGTAACAAATCACAGACTTACTGACTGACGCTTGATGTACTATTGTTTCGCTGTTATGACACCCAATATTTCAGCCGGCATCTCGTTATCTAGTTATATTAATTTTCAGAACCACTGAGAAATGGAGTCGATGTCCTCTGTCAGTAAACGGGACACAAGTTACCTGTGTCATTAAGGAGGAGAAGAATTTCCCGCTCTTCATGGGGCACTATTACTTCCGTCTTATCGTCAACAACACCAAGACGCTGCACTCAGCGGTAACCCAGACAGAATTCATGACCAATACCCTCGGTAATTATACCAGGAATATTGTTTTTTTTTTGTAGAGAGTAATGCACTTGCCTGGTTTAGAACAATTTTAGCAGGAAATATACGACATGAAATTGGATGTTTTGAATTATACCTTAAAGTGAGAGATTTTTTTTTTTAACAGTAGACCTAGATTTTTTTTTAGAAAGAACCATATAATTTACTAATTGGAGCATGTTTTTAGTGCATGAATGTTAAGTGTAATTTAGTTGAGTAGGAAATATCGTTATGTTGGATTGACGTTTCTCTGTTGCAGTGAAGCCTGCCAAAGTACATCCAGTTTCTGCCTTGGCCAATAAAACCTCTATTCATTTAAAATGGAGTGTAGAAACATCGAATTGTAGCCTATCTGTTAATGAAAGGATTTGTTAATGTAAGGATCAAAGTAGCCTAACTGAATTGTAGCCTATCTTGTCATGTAAGAATCAAAGTAGCCTAACTGAATTGTAGCCTATCTGTTAATGTAAGGATCAAAGTAGCCTAATCGAATTGTAGCCTATCTGTTATTGAAAGGATTTCTTAATGTAAGGATCAAAGTAGCTAAGTGAATTGTAGCTTATCTGTTATTGTAAAGATTTGTTAATTTAAGGACCAAAGTAGCGATTGTAGCTTACCTGTTAATGTAAAGATCTGTTAATTTAAAAATCAAAGTAGCTTACTGCATTGTAGTCTATCTGTTAATTTATAGATCTGTTAATGTAAGGATAAAAAAAACTTACTGATTCAAGCCTATCTGTCAATGAAAGGATCAGTTTATGTAAGGATCAAAGTAGCTTACTAAATTGTAAGCTTGGAAACTAAGGAATCAATGTAGCTTTGTGTTCTCTATATACTTGTAAATGTAAGAAATAAAGTAGTGTATGGCATTGTAAGCTTTTAGGAGAAAAGTAGCTTACTGAATTGTGAGCTTGTAAATGTAAGAATAAAAGTAGCTTACTAAATGGTAAGATTGTAAGTTAAAGGAAGAAAAGTAGCTTGCATCTGCAATTGAAAGAAACAAGTAGCTAATTGAATGATACCCTGTAAGTGTTACTTAAGTGCTTTAATTAGCTTTGGAGTTTTATCATCAAAGTATGCAGTAAAATATCTCAAAAAAAAGTAAAAGAATTGACAACCTGTTAGTGGGTTCATAACGTACTCAATCTGTGTGTAATGGCATATATGTACTTACTACATAATGCTTGTTTTATGTACTTAAGTCAAAAGATAGATTTTTATGTACTTTTCTATTGGTTTTTTGCTCTCATCAATTAGAATCTTTCATACATAACAATGTCTGAGCTGTAACAAATCACAGACTTACTGACTGATGCTTGATGTACTATTGTTTCTCGCTGTTATGACACCCAATATCTCAGCCGGCATCTCGTTATCTAGTTATATTAATTTTCAGAACCACTGAGAAATGGAGTCGATGTCCTCTGTCAGTAAACGGGACACAAGTTACCTGTGTCATTAAGGAGGAGAAGAATTTCCCGCTCTTCATGGGGCACTATTACTTCCGCCTTATCGTCAACAACACCAAGACGCTGCACTCAGCGGTAACCCAGACGGAATTCATGACCAATACCCTCGGTAATTATACCAGGAATATTGTTTTTTTGTAGAGAGTAATGCACTTGCCTGGTTTAGAACAATTTTAGCAGGAAATATACGACATGAAATTGAATGTTTTGAATTATACCTTTAAGTGAGAGATTTTTTTTTAACAGTAGACCTAGATTTTTTTTAGAAAGAACCATATAATTTACTAATTGGAGCATGTTTTTAGTGCATGAATGTTAAGTGTAATTTAGTTGAGTAGGAAATATCGTTATGTTGGATTGTCGTTTCTCTGTTGCAGTGAAGCCTGCCAAAGTACATCCAGTTTCTGCCTTGGCCAATAAAACCTCTATTCATTTAAAATGGAGTGTAGAAAAGCCATATCAGCCTCAGTTATACAGGATTCGCTTTGTAACTACTTCAGATCTCAACTTAAATCCTCCATGGAAGGTATTCATAAATTGCACACAGCAGTTAATTTGGCTTTTTTTTCGAACAGGCAAGTTGGAGAAAAATAAGTAGTAACACAATGCAAAGAAATTTTAACTACTTTAAAAAAAACTTTATTTAAATGCTGTACTCATTAAAATACTTGTTTATTTTCTTGATACGTTCATGTCACGGAATAACCCCGGTAATTTAAGGGGTTTACCTGTTCTGATACGTTGCATCTGCTTAAGAATCTTGAGAAAACAGGAAACAAAGCCTCGTCCTATATAGTAAGTTCGGCCTATCTAAGAATTTTTCAAAAATTAAGGCTGAAAATGAGCCTTTCGACCTATATACCCCATCGATCTATTACCCGAAAATTACGGTAAGTGATGTTTTCTTTTTTAGGACAATCCCGAGCCTACCAAATGTTTGGGTATCTTTGGTTTGAGTCTGTACACACAGGAACGAGACTTGAGAGAAGTCTTCGGTCGATTTGGTCCGCTGGAAGATGTACAAGTTGTGTATGATAGACAGGTAAGAGGAACAACTCTTGTTTTAGGTTTTCAAACAAGTCAGGTGGATATTATACAATTATTGCTGGGTTTTGAGGTCAATACAATGATTTAGCCATCTGAGGAGTACAATATTCACCGAGCCCGAAGGGCGAGATGAATATTGTACTTCGAGGATGGCTAAATCATTGTATTGACCGAAAAAACAGCAATAATTGTTTTATTATATGATTCACTGATAAAATGATACAGCTCATTACTTGTTTGCATTTTATTAAGTCCTAGCCAAATACAAGAGAGAAGCAGAATTAAAATGTGAATAAACCTTACCAGTCGTATCAATTTGAAATGTTTTTTCGTAGCTTCTGAAAAGAAAATTTTGGAGATTTATAAAGTTAAATCCCCTTTCTAGTTATAAGCAATCAGGATTTTCACAGAATCAGAATTATTAGTGTGTATGAAATTGAAAAAAATTTGCAAATATAGATTCATTGTAGTCAATTTCATTAAGTGTTTTCTTTTTTAGGACAATCCAGAGCCTACCAAATGTTTGGGTATCTTTGGTTTGAGTCTGTACACACAGGAACGAGACTTGAGGGAAGTCTTCGGTCGATTTGGTCCACTGGAAGATGTACAAGTTGTGTATGACAGACAGGTAAGAGGAACAACTCTTGTTTTAGGTTTTCAAACAAGTCAGGTGGATATATATATATCCATGTACTAAAAACAAATGTTTTATTTGTGTAAGCATTATGCATTTCTTTCTTTATTCCAGACTGGAAGATCCAGAGGCTTTGCTTTCATCCACTTCAGAAACATTGAAGATTCTATTGAGGTAATGGAACTGATTTCATTTCTAAATTAATGGTGATTAATTGCTTTCAAACACAAGTTTAAACAAGATATTAAAAAAAAATTTGAAAAGTAAGGTTTAAATTTTTGTAAAAATAACAATAAATATTTATCTATTTGCTTCTAGTTGATGTATGCATAAATCAACAGGTTTTAAATGTTTCATGTAATTTTCATTCAAATGAATGCCTGCTTGGGTGATTTGAGAACTGTAAAATGCTAAAAATATCTAATATACTCATCAAATTTATTTTTCAATTGAAGGCAAAGGACAGGGGCCCTGGAATGGAGATAGATGGGCGAAGAATTCGAGTAGATTTCTCCATCACAACAAGAGCTCACACCCCCACTCCAGGGATTTACCTTGGCAAACCTACTACGTATGTTTAGTACCTCAGTCATCCATATACTATTTTTAGCAAATTGAACAGGTTCTCAATGGGGCTGTACGTATTTTAATGTAATTGTAGTGTTAAAGTAATCAAACTGTTCTTGCAGCAAATAAATTTTTATAATGGAAAGAATTGTCTGGATTTTGCCGATGCTTTTTGAACTTGATGTAAGAAAAACGAAGCTGAAATGTTCCTGTGTACTTAATCATTCAGTACTATGTAATTACAGGTATTTGAAAGTAATACAATTTTACCTTGTAATGGTTTAGGTCCAGCTATAGGGGAAGGAGATCACCTTCTCCATATTCAAGAGGGGGCTACAGCCGAGGGAGTCGATATTCCAGATCTAGGTCAAGGTCACGGTCCTACAGCCCAAGTAAGTAGTCCCCAAGTTTACCGAGATATGTTGCTGCATGAGAAATCCCTCCCCGCTTCATGTCTTTTTCATCTGGTCCTCTAAATTCATCTCAGTCATTGATATATATTGATTGTAGTGTCAGTATAAAGTATCAGATTCTTTTAAATTATATTTCAACTTCTTATAAATGATATTTCAACTAGCTCATTCAAATTTAGATTTTATATTCTCAAGAATTCAAAAGAATAAAAATGTTGTACTGCATGGAAATTTTCATTCCTCAGATGTGATATATTTTGAAGATGACTTTCCAGATGCCTTTATCTTATAAGAGAAATTCGCTTTTCCATTTAGGTCATTGTATTAAAATAGCATTATTCATTTATTAAAGTTTTAGTCTTCTACACATAATTCAGATTTCAGACAAATTAATCTCTCTTTTCCTAATTTATAATTTTAAAATCACATTTTAAGTATATCATTTAAAGGGTGGTTTCTGCATTTGAAACTTTTAGAGATCTGAAGTCCCGAAGGCATATTTTTTCAACTTTTTTTTTGCAATTACATGTATTTGGAATTTACATATTTCACATTTTAGTTTTTTTTCTGTCAATCTGAGTGAACTATAAAGTTTGGCAACTGCAGAAATCACTAATTAATGTATCTACCATTATCTCATTTTCATCATACCTGTATCATGTTTCTACTCCTTGAGAGGGGAAATCTTTGATGCTACCATGTTTAAATGTTGGTGTTTTGTTTCTTTGCCAGGGGGAGGTTATTATTGAGGAGGTATACAACCGAGTCATTAAAAATGATCAAATATGGAGGTGTTATTGTAAACAAACAGCAATTTGTTAAAAATTGCATCAACAAAATGATGAGACACTTGACATTTCAAAAAAATTAGAAAAAAATATTTTGTAACTTTTGTTCATATTCTCTTTCTTTAAATTGTGTGTTATTTTATGATTTGTAATAATATTCGACCATAAAGAGGCTGAATACACTTAAATATTGAAGAAATCAAAGTATCTAATTTGAAATTACATACACTGTTTAGAACAGGAATCATGGAACATTGATACATAATGTAGTCAAAATTTTGAAAGATAGTATTGACATAATTGTCAGTGAGCATATTGACCGGTATTTCTAAATTGTAAAGTAAGATTCATGACATGTTTGAAGGAAATATATTTGGTGGTCTGAATAGCAGTTCAAGTAAATATTTAAGTTTGAAAAATTATTTAAGAAGCAAAGTTTTTCTTCGAAATCTTATTTAGCTACTAAGTGTATGAAGCCTCCTATGCAACTGAAATTGTAAAAAAAGGTATTAGAAAATAATCAAGTGTTTGATATGCAAATACATATGTATAGCTTTGGTAATAATAATGATTTTAACTGCATGCTGTGAGCAGCATTCAAATGAGATTTTAAATTCTTGGATAAACAGCCATAATTATAAATCTGTTTATGATATGAGAGTTTACTTGAATGTTCTGTTTATAAGTACATCCCTGTGCTTTGTGGTGAATTTTCATGTACATGTCTTACAAACCATTTATCAAGATTAGTTATGTCTGATTTTAATTAATACATCTTGTTTAATTACAATGTGAAAATGTGGTTGTCAATAAATAGCCATGTATACTGATCAGCATTCTTTACCTTTTATAAGGGTTAGAAGACAGAAAAATGAAGAGAAGTTTGGGTATCTTCAGTTATGAAGAGTAATTGAAGATTTGAAAAATGAAGAAAGAAAATTTGAGAAGTAGGATTGAAGAATTGGTCAGAAAATGAAGAAATTTTTATTCGAGTAGGGGATGAAGATTGAAAATTGAGAATATAGGGAGTGTGAAGAAAATAGTAGGTATTTATGAAGATAGAAAATGTTTGGAGTTGAAAAATGAAGACCCAAACTGGTGCAGAATTAGAGAAGACAAGGGTATTGAGGTAATGGTATTCCAATCAGTGGGTAGATTTATTGGTAAAACGAGAGGTTCAATGATTAGAATAAATATGGGTTGTAATTGGGGGGAAAATCCAAGGTTTGCATGCAGTAAAGTATTGATCATAGATATTTTCTAAGAGCAAATGCCATTCAGTTTAGATTGCTATCATATATTTAAATTTCCTTCATTGCTCTAAAGGGTTTGAAAAAAAATGCTTAAACAGCGGTAAAGGTAAAATCTGGTAAGAGTTAATTTCCAGATTAACTGATCGGTTCTGTTTGGCTCATCATTTGTTACAGAATTGTGACAGTTAAGGTAAATGTACATGATCATTGGAGCATAACACTCTTAAAAGATGCAAATGTAAAAGTGAGGTAGCGTATTGGTTTTCACAAATCTAGAGGTTGAATCCCATTTGAAGTTCAACTTCATTTGATGGTTCCTCCTATTGCTTGATGCAATGAATTGGGCCAAAATTAGATCAAAAAACTTAATATTGCAGCATAATTGCACATTTTGCAATCTGGTATCTGGTAAGTATTGATATAAAATGTCATGAGTGAAAAATTGTTAGATAAGGACTTTGATACTATGATACCATAGCTGGAGGTCATCATTAAAAGATCTAGGAAGATGAGTCAGAGTCAGGGATGCTGTGTTTTGCTTCAGAAGTATTTGAAGCAGATGAAGATCAGCATTCATGCTTGGCCAAATAAATGTTGCTTGTTTTTTTGTAGACAGGTACCTGTATCTGATGTGAAGCTTGTCATATCTGGCAGAAGATACTCATGTACTAGTATTTCAGTTTCAATAAAAGAAACAAACAGAATTATATGTATATTAAATTTGTTTATATGTCTTCAAAGCAAGAAAATGTCTTTGATACAAAGTAGAAGTATGGGTTATAAGTAGTGGTTTGGGCTAAATTGACCATGGATATGGGGCGGGATAGCAGGATGGTTGGAGCACCTGTCTAGTAATAGAGGGAACAATGATTGGTTTGATTCTCAGTCCAAGACCAGTTCAGGAAACTAGGTTTTTGGAGGAAAGATTGATTATTGACTTCTAATTGCCCCTGCGATGAAAACAGTTCCCAAGTCCTTATTGCACAACTGCAAGACAATGCCAATCGTATTCCAAAAGATGAGTTGGTTACTGCCAAAACTGTAAGCAGAGTCTATGGTTTTTGCAGAAAACCGTTTTTGAGCAACAATTGACACAGAGGGCAAAAAAAGCGAAAAAGTGAAACTTTTCTAGGTCAAAGACAAGGACACTTGGTCACATATGTGTGTATGGACTATTGCCAAAAAGGAGAGAGAGGTTTTTGTAGAAAAAAAATTCTTTTCATCCCCATTCAGCATCCAGGGTGAAAAGGATTTAAAGGATAATAAATCTTTTCTCACATGTTCAAGGCAATGCCGATCATATTCCAAAAGATAAGTTGGCCACTGCTTCATGTAAGAGTAGGTTGATGAAGAAAATGTGGCAGACCATCAAACAGACAGACAGACTAGGATAGCAATATACATGCATCAAAACTTCATGAGCAAGTGCAGATGTAATCATCTGCCTAAGAAGAAATAAAATTATAAACTTTGATACACTAATAAACTTAACCGCCTGTCATCGTTCATTTCCATTGCCATTGGTACCAATTGCACACATCACTTGCAAACCTCTTAGGAGGCAGAACAAGTTCAAAAACTTGTACATGAGAGGAAAAAAACACTTGCTGTGACCTTCAACTCGAAATTTAGATGTATCAACCGCGCATTATCAATCAACAATAGTTACTTCCATTCATGTTCGATTATATTTGAGAAAAAAAAGATACCACAAAGTCGTCAATGTTTTATATCTGGATATTTTACAAGCAAAAAGTTAACGGTAATCTTACACCAAATCTTTATGATCAACTTGATGACTTCAATTTATTCTGTCGTCAATTTCCCTTAAGTAGCTATATTCCCTTCACCGTGTCACCTGCACGAACAATTGCTGAAACAAGACAAGCTACTAGTATTTTCAAATAAGTTGATGAATCAAGGATATGAACAGACATTTTGCAAGTTGTGGTCGGTACGATGAATCTGTCAGCAATTACAATATATCACGAAATCTAATGCTGAATGACGTTTTTTCAAACCAATATTTACACACTGATTTCCGTTTGCCTGATCTTGACAAGAAGCACACAGGTGTGGTCGTTCAGAGCTGGATGCTCACTCCTCCATGGCACTTGATCTCACTTCTAATGTTTTAGAGGTCTGCAGTTGCACTGCTCCTGATTTGTATTGTGTATAAATGGACTCCGGAGCCTGAATATTGTTTATCTCCATATTTCATTATACCAAAATACACCCTGGTTCCCAGAACTCCTAATATGTTTTATGCAGTAGTTGATTGTTTTACGCACTAGCCATACTTTGGAAGACGATTGGCGGTGTCCTGTAGATGTGCAATAAGGTTTCAGAATTTTTCATCTTACCATTTGTGTCATCCAGACCTCTGATGCCCAGAATTCCTTTTATACAATTTACATAATTGCTAAATCTTAGATGGCTAGTTGTGTTCTGTTGATGAGCAATACAGAATTGGAATTTTCGTTTTCACCCTTCAAATCGAACGGGACTGAAAATTGACAAAAAAGTTCACAAAAACCCTGGTTCAGAGACCTCTCTTACATTTTTTGCAGTAGCCGTATCTTGAAAGATAATTAATGATTTCAACCCCTAATGGGACCAAATTTTCTACCCTTAAATGTCCGTCAAGTACACAATACTCTGATATCGTATTAGAGCATTTTATAGTGGAAAAGGGTTGCCCACGAGAAATTTTCAAAAATTTCATTAATCAAGCAGAAGTTAATGAACAAAGATTGAATTGAAGTCTATGGGGAAAAGCGTTTTTTTTTTTTCAAAATAAAAATTCAAATAATTTGAATATCATTAAATCCTGCGGTGGAAAGATGCATTGAAATATAAAAAATAGAATGATAATTGAAAACAATTTTTTTACCAGCTAGAATTTTTTTAATTGATTTTTTTTATTAATTAAAAAAAGGGGAGATAACTCTTACCAAAATTCAAGGTCAGGAATTAGGACACATCCCACTAAACATACTTATAGTAATAAATGGGAAATATGTCTAAATAAACTGAGTACTAGTATTCAATGCCTACATATCTGTTATGTTTTCAATTTCATTGAATTTGTTCCTATTAGGGATTGAAAACCTTACAATGAAGCGCATTGAAGTGGTAAAATTTTCCATTTGGACGAAACGTTCTGAGTTATGTTTTGAACGTCAATTATAACATGACGACGCGCCCATTTCTTTTGAAACGAGAAAGGAATATTTGTCGTAATGTTTTAGGACACTACACTTTCCACAACAAGCAACATGAGTTACACTGAAATGAAGATTTTTAAATAAGAAAGAGCTATGTACGAGGGTTGTTCGAAAAGTTCGTGGACAACTGTCATATCTTTTTTATTTGACGTCATATGTTATCCAAATTTTGTAAAATATTTTAACAATAAATCCAAATGATTTGTATTATTTTTTTTCAAAATATTGCGATTAATTCAAAACTTATCCAGATTTTAAAAATACAAAAATCGGATCGCGGAGCAGGTCAAAATTTAGTACGTTACAGACAATGGTCTAAATAATATCTATAGTCACAATCTCTGTAAAATGGAGCAAAACCGGAAAACAACCTAGATATTGAATTTAAGAATTGTTACATCGATTCGTGTACCAAATTATGGTTTTGTATTTTGCGTTGTTGAAAAGAAATCAACTTAAGAAGATAGGTAGTCCTTATTTAAAACGAAAAAAACGATGACGTTTTAGAACGTCACGGATCAGCGGATAACGATGCAATTTTTATTTTACTCAGGAAAAATCCTGGATAAACTCTAAAAATGTTGGAGGAATCAAGAAAATATGTCACAAGCAAGCTGTGCATGTGTGTACAAATAGTACAGGCAGTATTTGAGTGGCAGAAACTCTGTATCGGATGAGGATGATCTGTGAAGAAACGGTATAACAGTAAAATTCTGGACAAAACTTTTAAAAGTTGGAACGTCAAGGAAAGACATAGGCGCTTCAGAGTTGCTTATCCTATGAAAGCAGGGTTATGTTATAAAAGAAAGTAAAACCTTAACAAAGGAAATTATACAACGAGAGCAATTCTTAAAAAAAAATGTCAAATATTAGCAAAGGATTTAATAAACTGGCATTGTATTATAATTTGTCAAGTGTATAGGGATAATATTTTTAAGAAATTCTCGACGCTATGTTTTGACGTTATATTGCCGTTAAGTGTGCTCCGCGGGTACAAAACATGTTGATTTTAAAATGAAGTAAATTGATTTCTGTTCAATCGAATGGAATGAAACTTCACACATCAACAAAACAAATATTTTTACAAATTATAATGTACTTATTATAAATTTCTAGTGAGTAATATAAAGAGGATTGACATCGTCCACGAACTTTTCGAACAACCCTCGTATAGAGTTCCCGCTTTTGTAAAACACGCATTGCAACGATTTTGTACATAATTATTATTTTATCATGTTTATTGGAGTTAGCATAGCACATGTATCAGTCGAACACGTGCTTACTCGGTGTTTTTGTAGACCGTCAATTTAATTGGCTATTATATTTATAAAATACCTGTTCTACAGGTATTCGATTGAATCATTTGACCGATTTTTCTTTTCTAAAGAAATGGGCGTGTCTAAAGATAGCTCAAAACGTTCCATCTAAGCAGAAAATTTTACCACTTCAATGCGCTTCATTGTAAGTCCTGTAGATGTGAAATAAAGTTTTGGAATTTTCATCCTCATGATGGGGTCCAATTTGGGGCTGAAAATGACCCAGGTTCCAAGAAATTCTTTTGCATTTTACCTAGTAGTCTATTCATCTTTTGAAAGATGATTGGAGGTGTCCTGTAGATCGATGTAGACTGTTACAATGAAGCGCATTGAAGTGGTAAAATTTTCCGTTCGAATGGAACGTTTTGAGCTATCTTTAGAATGTTTATTGTCATCTTATGACACGCCCATTTCTTTAGAAATGGATAAAACTGTCAATTTGTTTATTCGAATACCTGTAAAACAGGTTTTCCATATATATACAATGAAGCGCATTGAAGTGGTAAAATTTTCCGTTTGACTGTTGGAACGTTTTGAGCTATCTTTAGAACGATGATTGTCATACAATGACACGCCCATTTCTTTAGAAAGGAAAAATCGGTCAAATGGGTCATTCGAATACCTGTAGAACAGGTTTCCATAAATATAATAGCCAATCAAATTGACGGTCTACATAAACACCGAGTAAGCACGTGTTCGACCGATACATGTGTTGTGGTAACTCCAATAAACATGATAAAGTTATATTTATGGACAAAATCATTGCAATACGGGTTTTACAGAAGCGGGAACTCTATAAATCTCTCTCTCTTTTAACTTTAAAAATCTCCATTTCGGTGTAACTCATATTGCTTGTCACGAAGAGCGGGGTGTCCTTAAACATTACGACGAATGTTTCTTTTTCGTTTCCGAAGAAATGGGCGTGTCATTCTGTTATAATTGACGTTCAAAACATGACTCAGAACATTTCATCCAAACAGAAAATTTTACCACTTCAATGCGCTTCATTGTAGTATACCAATCAAATTGACGGTCTAAATAAACACCGAGTAAACACGTGTTTGATCGAAACATGTGTTGTGGTAACTTCAATAGGCATGATATGTTTTAAAAATATGTACATATTTGTTGCAATTTGAGATTTACATAAGCGGTGAGCTCGAGTCTCTAATTCCTTCTTCTAATTTTTTTAAAGCTCCATTTCAGTGTAACTCAAGTTGCTTGTCACGAAAAATGGGGTGTCCTAAAACATTACGACAAATATTTTTCTTTTAAAAAATATGGGCGTGTCATATTATAATTGACGTTCAAAACATGACTCAGAACGTTTCATCCAAACGGAAAATTTTACCACTTCAATGCGCTTCATTGTAACTTGAAAAATATTCCTCCTAAAGTGGATGATACTGTTGTATATGGAAGTAATTACGAACAGTATTCAAACTTAAAAGTGTGTTCAACAATACAAATCAAGAGCAGAGCAAACACGTACATCTAAAACATGGTGGGGTCAGGTGCCATGGAGGAGTGAGTATCTTCAGACCGTTCACAACCGCTGTGTGCTCCTTGTCTTGATCGGGAAATAGCGGAAAAAATCCGTGGACAATGCAGTGTGTAAATAATGGTCTGACAATTAGTATGAAAAACGTCATTCATGCACCGTTTGACTCGATGATACATTGTACAGGGTGTCCCAGAATATATGATAACATATCATGATTTTATAAAATATAATGTAATGAATATTTGAATTATTACAAATACACGATAAACATTGCCTATACTGTCCAATTTTATTCACACAATTTGAGGGACATTGAGAGAAAAATGACAAAATCGGAACACTTTGCAAAATGTTATCATTTTTAAATTAGATCCCCTAAATGACTTCCAATCTGTGTAATGATTTTGTCTTGACATTGCACAAATTTCAGTTACGTAAGACAGCAGTGCGGTTTTCTTTAGGTATGATCTGGGTTTTCATTGGAAACATACATTTTTAGATAAATCAAAGGTTTAGAATTAGGCTTAGTAACAATATCTCAAGACTGGATTTGATAATAACAGTTTTGAAATGAGGGTATCCAAATTGTTTGATTAATCTATTTTGCTTGAAATGCAATTTCAGCAATTTATTGATGTTATTACGTGGCTACATTATTCCAACTATGTGAAATTTTTGAACTGAAATTATTTGTTGCTAAAAATTGTATTTACTCAAATAGCTAATGGGACGAATTTCAAATAAATTGGTCAAGACTTGCGTTTATGACAATAATTTAAAATGGTATCATATATTATGGGACACCCTGTATTTGCTGACAAGGCCATTGTAACAACCATAGAACTTACGAAAATGATGACTATAATCGAAAATGTTGATATTCTTGTTTTATCGACTTGTTTGACAGTAACTTACCTCGTTTTAGAAATTAACTGTGAGATATAAACCCTGCAGATGATAAGGCTATATTGCTGCATAGGTAAAAGAAGTTGACGATGGAAAAGTTAGATTTACAAATTTATCATGATTATCCTAAAGCTTTGTTAAATATTAAGTTACCATTGACTTATTTTTCTAGAGTAAAATATCCAAATATGAATCCGAAGTATAGGATTGTGTGGTATCTTTAAAAATCTCACGCTCACTGGAATATCATATCGACATGTGAATTGAAACTAGAGGTACTGTGAGCAATGAGCTCACTAAATGATACCCCCGCCTCCCATATGAATATTATCAATGGGAGTGTCCATGTTTTGTTGTGGTAAACCCAAAATATGTGTCAGATCAAAAAGTAAAATAGTAGGTCACAATGGCAGTAAGTAATAAAAATTCAGTGAAAGTTTCATCAAAGTTCATTCAGTGGTATGAGAGGAGTTGCGGATAAGAGATGGGTACCCCAAAGCGTAACAGACAGACGGACGGACATCCCGATTACTATATACCCTCCCGCTTTTCAAGCGGGAGATATATAACTGATGATGTGTTTTCGAATAGATGTATATGTCGAGTTGGATGCCACAGCAAGTCATTTGTTCTTCCCATGTGTAAGATGCTTCATATATATACGAGTACAAAAATAGGTCTGGTAATAACGACGTGTAGTTGGTACCCATGGGATTCAAACATTGGAAAATGTGGGCTCCAAAAAACCACATATATTTTGTTAATGATCAGAAACTTGAGGATCTTTTTGATATCAATTTCAGAGTACTTGTCTGTACAATCGAAATGTTTATAAACAAAACAAATTTTGAAAATGATCAATGACAAGGTAAGTAAATTTAGTTGATGAAGTCAATTTGCCAAAGGTCAAGGTGAAAATAATTGCCACCTGCTTTCGCAAAAGCGAGGGGATATTTAATCTCATTGGTTTGTCTGTAGTTCTGTCCGTCTGTCACAAAATCGTTAACCTTAGTACCGTAATATCTTTTGAATGAAAAGAGATAAGGCTTTCATATTTACACATATATATTACATATGATAAGACCTTTCTAAATACACTATGATTATTGCCACCTTGACCTTGAAGGTTGATCGACCTACTTAAAAAAATTCAAACTTTACATTGAATTGGCCATAACTTTTGAATAGGAAGAGATGGGGCTTTCATATTAAAGTGTATTACCTGTGACAAGAACTTTCTAAATACACAATTATTTTTGACAAGGAAATTGAAGATTAATTTAAATTGGCCATAAATTTTGAATGAGACGAGAGGGTGCTTTCATATTAAATATGTGTATAATCTGTGACGAGACCTTTCTAAATACTAGTACACTATTATTTTTGACCTTGTAACATTGACCTTGAAGTTTGACGTACTTTTCAAAAAACTTTAACATTGGAGATGATTTTTGATTGAGAAGAGATAAGGCTTTCATATTACACATGTATATTACCTGTGACAAGACCTTTTTAAATCACTGTGATTTTCAACACCTTGACCTTGGCCTACTTTAAAAAAAAAATTAAACATTACAATGAATTGTCCATAACTTTTGAATGAGAAGGGATGGGGCTCCCATATTAGAAATGTGTATTTTCTTTGACAAGACCTTTCTAAATACTCTACTGATGATTTTTTACCTCGTGACCTTGATGTTTGACCTACTTTTCAAAAACTTTAACCTTGGTCATGACTTTCGAATGAGAAGAGATAGGGGTTTAATATTTATCTTGTGCATCTCACCCACAAATTAAGACGCCGAAATTGGGGTACCACAATTCTTTGAACTTGCTTGTTGTTATAACAATTACCTATAATAGGACATACATATACTTTTGATTTCGTCTTACAAACTGCATAGATGTCATTTCTTCTTTTTAAAAAAATGAATAAATAAAAATCAAAGTCCAAAGTCAAAATTGACCCATTGAGATGCAATATTAACTAACCATGTGTGCGGAGATTGGAATGAAAAAGTGGAATTATGTATGCTCTATGTTTAGGGACTCGATTATAACGACCCTTGTGATGCTTTACCTGATACGCTTCTCAGGTAATATAGGTATTAAACATGAAGGTAACTCGTGTAGGCGTTTTGAGCTGAGAAATACTGTCTTTTTTTGTCAGAATTTTCCAGGAAATTTGCAGATAAAAATATATGACATTTTTATTCGGCCTCACATATGCATGCAACTCAACGTAAAATTACTATTGGATGTCAAAAATACCTCCTACATCAATATAATTAGGAGAATGTAATTTCCGAAGACAAACTCTGAGTATGGAAGTTTGAATCGCCTATTTCTTGTGCATTACAACATTACTTTTGTAAAAAAAATATATATATATTATTATGCAAGTACCGAGTTAATATCAAGTAAGTCTTTAAAGAGGCTGATTTCGTAATTTAATAAGAATCACAAATATAGGTTGTAGTCATGTAAAAAGAGATGTATGTATTATAAATATTATAAACGGAACATTTTTTTCCTAACCTCAAACGTAAAATTATATCAAGATCTGCACCTGATTTAGAAACTTATAGACGTAATTTGGAGACAGAAATTCTGTTGATTATAGTATAAAAATATCAAACACATTATGCGAAACTATATATATCAGTTAACAATGTTTTGCTGTTATAAATAAGATCGTCTATTGTTAATATTATGATTGGCGCTCTTTAAAATACACATACTATGTTAAACCACAACAAATAACACTTAGACTGAACAATTGGTAAACCTAATTTCTATGTTTGGCTCACTTTGTAAAGTTTTTTGTTAGACTGTCAAACTTCTTCTGATTTCACTACAATTATATCTTTCATCTGTTTTAATAAAATGTAGTCATTCTTGGTAAAAAAAAAATTTTTTTTAACAAGTCCGACGAGATTTTCATACTTTAGTGAATCATGTTACTTTAAAAATAGTGAGTTTAAATGATATGCTTCTGATCTTTAATAACAGTTTTTATTTCTCATGGATATTTTTATTGTCGAAATCATGTATTTTAACATTTTGCCATTTTGACTTATTTCTATAATATATTATGGCTTTATATGTAAGGAATGAAATAGAGCAGTCTCTGTGAAATAGAAGGGATAGGAAAATGGTTAATATTCATGAGTCGTTAAATAACTTAATTTAATTTTGGGGGGAGGGGTAACTGACCTTTTGCAAAGCTACCCCTCTCCCACACCTTAATTTTTTTAGAAACTTTCTTCTTACTTTGTACATATGTATTTTTTCTTGAATTTGGTTTTAATTTTGTTTTAGTTTATTACTTTTTGATCTAGGTGGTCGTGCTGTTTGGTAGATATATGCATGGAATGTTGTCCCACCTGCGCACGTGTCTTACCCCATTTTGCGAGAGGCTATCACACAGATAACAGCAAATTAATTTTCAAAAAAATTCTTTTGGAATGCAAATGCATCTGAACGTGATTTAATGTTCCAAAAGACATCTTGGAACTTTATTTCGTCCAAATGGCTATAGCTATGACAAAGCCTGTGAGACTTTCTCACTAACCTACTAGTACCGATATACCATTTGACAATACGTTGTACCTTGTACACTCTGCAATAATGCTCAAATTCTGCCAAATTCAATTGCATCCTAGAATTCAAAACTTGGTAAATGTAAAAGGTCAGTTGAAGATTACGAACAGTGTTCGATGTCACATTGATCTACAAATAACATGTAACGAGGGCATAAAACACTGGGAATTTGAGAGGTAGGATCAGGTGCCTAGATGGAGCAAGCATCCCCTGTTGACCTCATACAAGCTGTAAGCCCTATGTATTGATCAGGTAGACAGAACCTTCCGTTGTCAAATTCAGTATAAAAAGCAGAGGCCTAGAAAATAGTAGGAAACAAGTCAGACAAAACTCGACCAAATTATAGGTTATATATGCTAACAAGGCCATTTTAACGACTCTTTAATACTAGTATACGAAATGCCAACTTTAAACAAGGTTGTTCAAATCCCCTGCTGACAAAGTCATTGTATCGACAATAGAACTCACGAAATGATGATGTTAAACGAGAATGCTGATATTTTTGTTTCAGCAACTTGTTTGTCAATAACTTACCTCGTTTTAGAAATTGTTCATATGTAGAGCATCCAATCAACTGAGTGACATAAACCCCTTGTTCAGGTGATTGAGGCTTGCTGCTGCATAAATAAGGGAAGTCGACGATTGAAAAGTTAAAGTAAATTTTTTTATCCCATAAAACTTGGTTGTGAGATTACCATAAACGTCTTTTTCAAGTAAAATATCCAAATAAGAAACAGGTGTGTCAGACTTGAAGGTAATTTTTATTTCAAGCTCCCCGAGATATATCGCATTGGCTTAAGAATGGTATATATGGAACGCCGTAACTGCCTTATGTGGAGAACTTTCATTATATGATGGTATTTTGTCATTATATGATGGTATTTTGTCATTATATGATGGTATTTTATCTTTATATGATGGTATTTTATCATTATATGATGGTATTTTATCTTAATATGATGGTATTTTGTCATTATATGATGGTATTTTATCTTTATATGATGGTATTTTGTCATTATATGATGGTATTTTATCATTATATGATGGTATTTTGTCATTATATGATGGTATTT
>PRKT01000112.1:471829-522085 GCA_003671525.1 Saccostrea glomerata
AAAATACCATCATATAATGAAAAAATACCATCATATAATGACAAAATACCATCATATAAAGATAAAATACCATCATATAAAGATAAAATACTATCATATAATGACAAAATACCATCATATAAAGATAAAATACCATCATATAAAGGTAAAATACCATCATATAATGAAAAAAATACCATCATATAATGACAAAATACCATCATATAATGATAAAATACCATCATATAAAGATAAAATACCATCATATAATGAAAAAATACCATCATATAATGAAAAAATACCATCATATAATGATAAAATACCATTATATAAAGATAAAATACCATCAAATAATGACAAAATACCATCATATAATGACAAAATACCATCATATAATGATAAAATACCATCATATAAAGATAAAATACCATCATATAATGACAAAATACCATCATATAATGAAAGTTCTCCACATAAGGCGGTTACGGCGTTCCATAGGTATATATTAACCATTGTTAATTAACAATACGTCGTCGATATATGTCGAGTTGAAGGCCCCAGCAAGTGTTTTCTTCTTTACACGTTTAAAATTTAAGAAACATTCTGCTTCATATTAATACAATAATAGGTCTGCTATTAAATTGGCGCAATTGGTAGACTGATGGAAGACCTGGTCTCATAAAGCCACATTGATATTGTCAATTCGAAACTCAAGCATCTTTTTGATATCAATTGCAACTTCAGAGTACGTGTGTGCGCGCAATCAGAATGTTTTCTAACAAAATAATTTTGCAAATGACCAATGACAAGGTAAATTAATATACGAGTTCCATTTTTATTGAAAAAGTACTTCTCAATATAAAAAAGCCCGAACTTTCATTTATCGTGGGGAATGGTTGTATATATTGTTGAAAAAATGTAAGTTTTTATGCTGTTGATTTTGGTAAATTTTTGTGATTCAAATTTTTCCAAAGTTGCTTAAAACTTTTAAGTATCAACATCTAATTTATACAACTTCTCGATATATTGTTTCACAGTACTCCTGAAGTTTCTCCTTCACTACTGTTAATTTTCTAGTGATGATGAAGGAAAGAGGCTAGGTATAGAACATTTACTGGGACTCTGTATGTATCTTTGTTTGTATTTGATTTTTATGAAGTTTCGGTATCCAATATAGATATCGTAATTCTAATTCATTTTGGTTGTTGACTATAAAAAATATTCAAAACTGATATAAGATCTTTAAAATAGCCATGGGTGTAGAGGATGAGTTAGTTTGTCTTTTCATGCTATCAAATTTCCAAATCCTACATGCTTTTGATCTTCCTATAACTCCGAGCAGCAAATCTTTGCCTATTCTGAATTTTTGTCCTCAATATACAAAATTTAGAATTTTTAAATTTAAATTTGTATTATTTAAAAATACAAATACGTGTATAAACTGAAAAAATCGTAATTTTGTAAACTTTCACTTTCTCCCTGTTAAAATTAGATGGATTGGACGTTTTGATGATTTCCAACCCTTGTGTCATTGTACTTGTCCAAATGACCTTGGTCCAGGGTCTCTTCAGCCCCTTTCGGTCTTTAGGTATCTTTGTGCCAACTCTAAAGTCCATAAGATTTATGAATAATATGTTTGTATTGCAGATAGAGACAGATAAAAAAACAATATGCATCCAACTGATAAAAGATATATAGTTTCCACGATGAAAAACAATTTAATTTAATCAAGCAATAGTACATTGTTGTGAAAGAAATCTGATGTCCATTTCTTTTGCCATCAAAATAATTAACTTGACTTTAAAACACTAATAAAAACATTTTTAAGACGTTTCATTCTCTCTTTCTTTCTCCTTAAATGTCGACAGTCAAGAATTGTGTCAAATCATTGAGATAGTAACTCATTACTTACCAATAATTGCAAACATTTTACGCGAATTCCATTCTTTATTAATGGGCAATATTTAACAAGTTCATTAACTATTTCCTTCAAATTCCAACAATTATTTTAAAACCCAGTCGAAAACCCTTATCAAATAAACGCCATGTCAAAATCCTAGGGATTATATATAGTTATTTTTAACACAGAATATCCCCACTCTTCGGTGCTGTTCTTAAATATTTTTACATTAAAAAGGAGATAAATATTCCATTCATGAAAAGCTTGAGAAGTACATTGTACTTGTAAAAAGAAACGAGGAGGAAATAATTAGTATAACTCGTCGACCTGCAGATTCCGGGTTGACGAGAAACAAACAAATTGTGAATGACTATAGTTTATGTATTATAAACATTAACTCTTATCGAAGTATGCGCCGTAAAAGCTACAAACAATCTGTAAGCTTTTTTTCCTTAGAATTTAGCTGATGAGTCGAAGACTGCAAGTTCTATTGCGTCCCACTACGCTGGAGTTTACCGTATAAATATCAATCATGATGTATTAGCCTCAGTTTCTAAATGATATTTCCTGCAAAATGTTGTCAGTGTGTTCGTGGTTTGTTGTTGTCTTGTACTTTCATCTGTGCACTTCTACGGAGGACTTGATTCGGCAGACGACCTTCGGTCGTGTTCGGGGTTTTGTCACTGAACGCGTCCCAGGTAAACGGATTTATACCTTTCTTGGAATTCCGTATGCTTCGCCACCTGTAAAGGAACTTCGATTTGAGGTATTTTTTCATTGGTTTACAATAATATATTTAAATCATATTCCTTTAAACAAAAAAAAATTGTATTTTTAGTTGTTTAAATTTGCAATGGATTAAAGATTGAACTTATTCCATTTTTAAAATGCAAAAGTAATTTAATTTAAGCAATTAAGTTTTGTAAGGTTGAAAGTTGAACTTTGCTTTTTATTTCCATTATGCAATGTATTGATTTATTCGGTACATTCTACAATAGGTACACGGGGTTTTTAATTATTGGAGTAAAATATTAAAAGCTTGATTTTCTTTCATAGTTATCTATTAGGAAAATCCGGGCATACGTGTAAAAATATTAAAGAATCGTACGCAAACATAGACCGTAGTAAACATGGCCTTGATAGATTTCTTGTCAAATATCACTCACATCCGGCGTACTTCCATTACCTTTGATCCGACCACGGACATACATTTCTAATATCGCCCGGTTTTGTAGTGTGTATTGGACGTTAATGAACGTTTATTGCTTATTTAGTATGCCACATCAACTTAACGCTAGTTAAAAAGCCATTTCAGCCATGCAAGCAAAAATGTCCAAATTGGATTAAAATCCAGGTTTATGAACCGAACCTGTGGCTTAGAATTCTTGGAAATGTCATTTATACAGACTTTGAGTGTCAATGGCATTAGGAGGCCTGTCTTAGGTCTTGCAAAATTCCTTCATTTCATCAATTTGAAAAGATTTCTATCCCTATTTTAAGAATTGTCAAAGAAATCTAAAGATGAACAATTCTAGTGAAGGTTAAGTATGAAAAAATATAAGTATAATAGCTAAAATTCAGGGTCTAATCGTTGTGAATTTTGTAAAATGGTAAAACCATATTACCAGTTCCGTTGCAGGCTTTGGACAAAATGAAACCAAAATCTGATGCTTGTTCTTGCACATGCAAGAAAGAACATGTGTCGGTATTCTCTGCAAATTTATTTAAAGATGTGGTTTGTATATAAAAATGCTTAAAAGCTCAGTAACAGATTATTATCTTAAGATTTTCACGATATAAAAGGTTAAGAAGTGTATATGTTGGGCTAATGACTTTGTTCATATACAAGCGCAGCGAGGAAAACAAAAACTTCTGGTGATGTTTAATTGTTCTGATTAATTGAATTCCAAATAAATGATGTTCATTTATATTTTATGTTAGAGACAGCTTTGGATATTTATGAAAAGATTAAATAATTTTCATGCATATGAAATTTGACACTCACTTTGAAAGTTTTAACAATTCATCATGGATTTCTTTATACCGGGTAATTCTTCCTTTGACACGATATAACGTCTGTTATACTTATGAAAAAAGAAATGAATAAAAATTCAACAAAATGTATGCAATGGACGATAAAGAAAGTTTTCATCAATTTATGTTGAAAATTATTAATGATTAAATACATGATGTTAATTTTTTTTTTAAAGTAGTGCTCATATCAGCATTTTTTCTTTTTACTAAATAGTCGAAAATGAGTACCGATAAACGAGAGATGCATTCTCTACATTTTTAATCTTAAATTCATTCATAAAGATTTTTCTTTCATGTGGTGAATAAGACGGAATGTGAATTTTCTAGGCCTTTCCATTTTCACATCAAAAACAACTTCTTGAAATGAATTTTAAAAATTTTCAATAATAATATTTCAAGACGAACTAAAACATATTAAAAGACTTGAAGATATTACAATTCACACAAAATATTTATAGAGTACTGCTATTTCTTTTTTACAATTGCTTTTTTTAAATGTGATTTTATATTCAATGTATTTTAATTTCTGCCGTATAAATTCCAACCGGTGACATATCAGAATAAAAAAAAGGTTGTTTCTGAGGAGACATATTGAATCAAACGGGCTTTCTATATAAAATTTTATCATGAATGGATAATACTGAATAATAGTTACACTTATTGACAAAACTTAAGGATGGCATGCGTTTTGCCTTACCTAAAGAACCATTCTGATTTTCTGACGCTGTTAATCAGGTATAAAGCGGACAGTTTGGTTCGAGGGGTGACAAAATGCCTTTTGCCCATGACACAGTTAATGTGTTTTTATTATACCGTTTACTTGTTAGTTCATACATTGCATTGGACATCTTCATTATATACAATTATTGATGAAGCTGATCCCACGTATAGTGAGACGTAAAGAACGTCATTCCGATCCAATATCTTGCGACAGGTCCAGCATCAATTTTTGAACCGTTCAGAAAAAAAACCAATGTAAATATTAGATATATAGAGATAACGAACAATATTCAAGCTCAAAAGTCCATTTAACAATATAAAAATGGAACAGAACAAACACGGACCTCCAAAAATCAGAGTAAGATCAAGTGCCATGAGGAATGAGCATCCCCTGCCGTCCGGTCACACCCGCCGTATGCTCCTTGTCATGATCGGGAAATAACAGAAAAATCCGTCGGCAATCCAGTGTGCAAATAATGGCCTAAAATAAGTATGAAAAACGTCAGTCAGTATTTGACTTAATGATAAATTGTATTTACTGACAAGGTCATTGTATCGACCATAGAACTTACGAAATGGTTACTTTAAACGAGACTACTGATATTGAAGTATAAAGAGCAATATATGGTAAGTGTCTCAAATGGCCCCTTAAAATGAATATCTTAATTTTACTTTATATATTCCTTCAATTTGTACAGCTATACATGCAACCTTTATTGGTCATTTTTAATTTGATCAAAATGCCGTTATTTTAGAAATATGACATCATAAAGTTCACGTTTTCCCGCCATTTTAGCATATTTTGTGTAAAACTGCTCATTTTCAAGCAGATTTTCTTTCAGAAAATATAGAGCGCAGCCTAGAACAAACTTTATATTTTTACCAAAGATGTATCTATCCAATTCTAATTATTGACAGAAAAATTATGTACGTTCTAGACTGCGCTCTATGTTTCCCATAAGAAAAAACATCAAGAAAAAGGCATGTTTTTGGCTTTTTTTTTGATAGATAGCAAAAATAGCATTATTTCTCAAGTCATTTACAGCCAGTGAGTGCATTTAAATTTGAAAAATATATTAGAAATATTTCTAATATAATCTCTTCTACAAAATAAATATCAATTAAACATGAATGTCATTCTAAAATGTTGATTTTTAGGGGGCCAAAATTGGCTCTTTTCATATATAGTCCTTTCAAGGAAACATATTTTACAGTTATGGCAATGTAGAATATTCTTTTCGATAAACATCAACAACCATTTCAATGTGGATAACAACAGAATTAGAACATAGGAGAAAATATTATATTAGATGCTTCTCAGTGTAAAAATTTTCCTATGTTGAAAATACAGAATACATGAAATGAAATAGTTCTGTAATATATGTTTCGCCAACTGAGAAAAACGGGCGGTCCAGATCTCGTATTTTTGTTTATAAATTCATAATTGCTGAAATAACTTTAATTTTTAGGGGAGATGGTAACTGCTTACAGGCAGCTTTTGTTTAGTGTATGTTTTATCATAAAATAAACATTTCTGCCACCTCAGCCGATGACCTAGTGTTAGTTTTGGAAGACATAACTCAGCTCCTGACAGCAGCTTTAATTTTGTTTTTACTTCAAAAACTGCGAACCCGAGATAAGGACATTGTTGTCGAAACGGAGAACTTTGATTCCAAGCCCGCTTGACATTCCAACATATTTTTGCCCGCGCATGAATGAATGCAAAGAACGTGCAAATGCAAAGATATATAAATAAAATGCACGTTCTGCGAACATAGCACCTGTAAATATTAACATTTTGGGAGGTTTCTCGTGTCAAAAGTTACAAGTTTTACGTTTTAAGCACAAAAACCTGCTATCTACGTTCAATGTCTTTGCAAGTGTATAGATCTATTTATAAGATACAAACGTCAAAATACGAGATAATATTCTAGTAGCTGTTCTGTTGCATTACCATTCTAACCACTTTATTTCAGAAGGGGAAAACCGTATTATTTAATCAGTACGCAATCACTGCTCTTCTATATTTTTGAGGGTACATTGCTATGATCCAGAGAAGATATTTTTCAAGTCCCTGACATTATTAAAGAAAGTTAATTAAATAGATTACGTGATATTATATGCAGTTTTGTTCTTAATGGAACTTATTATAATAGCTATTTCGGTTTATAACATCTTTTTAATGTTCAGAACCACAATTTTCCATTCAGTTCACAGGTTTTAGATATATTTTCTTGGCTATTTGACCTTGCTAATTGTGAGATTTCAATATGCTTTTCCAAAAGGCTTTTCCTCTTGCCCAATCCAATGTATACTCGTTATGTGTACTTCGAAAAAAAAAACACCATCAAAAAAGCCAATGTTGGGTCACAATTACATGTATTGATTTAAGTGTTATAAATGACGAAATCTAATACATATATATTTTTTCCTAATTTTTGGAAGCAGTGCGTTTTCAGATTCGGCATCCAACTTTTGTTAACACTTCGTAAGATTTTTTTCTTTTTATTTTCAGAGACCTGTTCCACCTACTCCATGGAGGGGTGTACTAGATGCCTTGACGTTACCCCCTGCCTGTATCCAATATGACAACATGGATTACATCCAAGATCATTTTGAGGGATTTCACAACTCAAGCGAAGATTGCCTTTACATAAATTTATACATACCTCCGGTATTTATCATTGTATTACAAAGTTCTGTCTTCAGTAGAATATAGTTATAAAAACATCAATAGGATATTAAATACACCACCTTATTATGTAAACAAACAGAATTATTATAGGGAGCGTAAACAAATTGTCAATCAATTCCTGTAATTTTTGTTTTAAGCGGAGCAACATTCTATTGCTTTACTTTTTCCAACATCCATCAGATTTAATGAACCTGTTATCTATTGATATAAAATCCATAACCCAAATCAAGTTAATATCTGCAATTCGCTTTCTCTCCCTCTGATTTCCACAGAGCAATGTGTATTTTTAGCTAATACCTGGTTCTTTATAGTTTCTCAATCCAAGACAATCTTTAGCTTGCACCGCCTTCGATCTGTTTAGTGTATTTTTTGTTAATCTCTGACTCGATAACAGTTTGATTTCATTGACATTTGCTGCCACTGAAGATAAGTAAATATGCTTTATGCAAGATATTCCAACTGTGGATAAGGGGTAAAATGTAATACTGGTGAAATTTTTCAGCGGCCAGTGACACGAAAAAAGTGCTATAAGAAGAGTGGAATTTTTATTTTCCTAACAAAATATTCACTTACAATGGCATAACTTTGAAAAGATAGCTCTTTTTTAAGTCTCAATTCATGTTCAATGTAATTGTTTTTTTAACATAAAATGTTATGGGTCCTGTTTTGGCTGACTTTTTCATTCCAATTGCTAGGCCTTCATTTTACTGACTTTGACTGCGGAATATTCCGTCTAAGTAATCGATACTTATAGGGCTCACGACGAACGTGACTGAGTGACAAGGGATGCTGATTCCTCCTAGGAACCTTATCCCACGTCTGGAAATGCCAAAGGTTCATGTTTTATGTCCTGTTCAAAGATTTGTATTGTTCATACAGTTTAAGCTCATCTGAGCTGAAGCTCAAGCAAGATATTCTGATCAAAACTTGTCCTTTGTATTTCGTCGTCGTTATCGTCGTAAACATTTTTGCTGTCCCTCTTTTCCTCCAAAACCACAGAGCAAATTTCAACTAAAAAAGCACAAGGTAACATTGGATGAAGGTGATAGCTGTTTTTAGAATGATGGGCCAATTCTTCCAAGGGGAGATAATCAAGAAAAAGTAAAACTTGGATGAGGTCATTGAAGAGTTTTCTTTTCAAGAACAAAGATGAAACTTACGCGAAAGCTTTAATTCTAACATTATTTACATTCAAGATTATTTTAATCATGAAACCTTTGGGAAATTTTGGCTTCAGTAGGCAAGCTTTTTTCATGGAAGCAATCTTTAAAGCTCTTAAGAACAGTAAAGACATGACTGATCAGTCATATTCATTGATTTAAGTATTCAAATTTGTTCAAGTTGTAACCCAACAGGGGCTAGGGTAGGACCACAATGGGTGATCAAAATTTTAAGAAGAATACGGAAGAAAAGTTAAAAAACATTCTTGTCAAATTTGTTCAAATCAAGACTCTCGCGAATAGGGCTACCATACCAAACGAAGTTTAACATATGGGTAACAAAGGGAAAATCTTTTTTTAAAAAATTCTTCTCCAGAACAAAAAAAAAAGCTATTGAAGATTAAATCTGTATGGAAACATCCTTTGGAGTGTAGATTTTAATTTATTTTAGTCATAACATCGGGGGTTAGGGTAGGGGTTTTCAATTGGTTTGCTCTGTTTTACATAAGAATATATAGAAAAAAGAAAAAAATTACTCACGAGGAACAGGAAGGATCATTGTTACTCGGATGAGCGTTGTGGCCCATGGAATCGATGTTTGTTATCTTTAACTTTTGCATCAAGGACCCTCAAAGTCGCTATGGAAAATTGCAATTTGTTTCTAAATTTTCAGCAATTTAGGGTTTATTAAACTCCATAAAATAAGGGGACATTAAATTTATTAATATCTATTCTTAAAAAATGGAAAATGACGTAAAATTTACAGGAAGTAGTTTTCACAATTTTTTCTCGCCATTCAGGAAATCTCTTATGGCCTGTGGCGCTGTTCTTGCCTCTTATCACTGAAATGAAGAATACGTTCAGAAATAATTTCTAGGGCATAAATATTTTCATCAACGAAAAAGAATATGATATATTTGTAACTTTCTTTGAGATCAAACTCAGTTTTAAGAGAATTGCAAGGAAATATAGATAAAATCATTTAACACACATTATTCCCCCACTTTTGCGAAACCTTGGAAAATGAAATTTAGATAATGCCAGATTACTATTCCAAAATTAAAGTTTAATAGGGCTAAACTCTACGTTTCCTTACAATTTACCCATCCCGATGCTTTCTTAGTTATCAAAAAAGAAGAAAGTAATTGTAACGTATCGATTATATCACCGAGTTTTTGTAATAAAATTTTTATCCAGTGTTTGAATTTCAATTTCTTAACCTTCTCGGCACGCCTGTAAGAATTTCCTGATTATAGATCTGATTTATTATAAAAAATATCCTTCCCTTGAATTATGAAATAATTCCATGAAATATTTCGTAAATGACAAAAATATTCTGAAATGCACCAACATACTAAGGGGCATGTCTAACTTAAATTGTGGGCGATCTGATAAAATGAATTAGGCGCGTGTCTTTTTTCCCTATATTTACATACATTAAATTCTTGTAGGTTGTTCAATTAATCTTCAATCATGGTGATAATGAAGCTAGGATCTATATTTATAATTAAATTCACGGATGCCATCTATTCATTCAAAATTGAAAAATTCTATTCTCATTTATTTTAATCCATTGTATCTCAAAAGAAAGCACGTTGTCTCCATACTAGAATTTAAAGATTGGGTTTGATGTTGATTCATCAAAACATTTTATATAAAGAACATCAACATACGTCATAGTTATGTTCAAACTAAAAAAATCATATATAAATCAAATCAGAACTCTTAAAACGACCTAGCCAAAAACAATACAACAAAATTTAAAAGATATGTAGCTACCTGAAAGGAGATTAGAAATAAAACAAAACACTATCAGTCAGTAGATTTAAAGATTGAAGTGTGATACCAGTATGATAGAGTAATTTTATCTTTGTAATTTTTCAAAATTTTGATAAATATAACTTCTCTACTGCTGGTAATAGAGACATATTTGTTATTTATCAATTCTCAACTAACAAAGTAATCAGAGAAGATATCGTTAGGTAACGTAACCTCTCAAAGTTAAGTATGACAAACGAGAGAGAGAGAGAGAGAGAGAGAGAGACTATTTGGCTACCCTACACTAGAAAAACGTAAGAAAACTTTTATTTTATTTTTCTCGCAGTTATATCTATAAGAAGGTAAATTTTCATCAGTAAGAACATGATATCTGTACAATGTACATGATGTATCGATTCTTTCCATTGGTAGTGAAAAGATCAAGTCGTCCATTTATGAATACTTTTAAATTGCAATCAAACGGGAAGGAAAGTAATATTAAATATTAATTTTACTTTTTCAGTTACATTTACTACATATATACCATTAAATTTTTTCGCCAATTAATTAAGAAGATATTATTTTCATTTGTTTTCTCTCCCATGAAACAAGATGGTAGACATCAGTTGCTAAATGTTACATTAATTTTCTTATACGAAGTAGAAGGAACAATTTTTAATAAAAAAGAATATTACATTGGCTTAAACATACTTTCTACTACAAGTCAGAATGTATTATTTTTATCGAAACTTGTGAGTAAGAATTAAAAAGTTAACAATTGTTTAAAGCAATATGAGTTGCAACTTTGATGTCGGAATATTTTGTTGTTGCAAAATTGTAAATAACTCCAGTGTATTTCAATGACAAATAAAATAACGTAAATAAACTTCTGTTATTCATATTTGCGATGGAAGAACTATCTAAAGCTTCGATTGAATCAAAATTATATTATTGTCGTCCTATGCAATAATGATTTCTGATATAAAACTGTGTATTGGATTGTATATAGAAGTCTTTCTTCTGCTTTGTTTTAGTCTGATAGATCATTAAGGTTTAAGTAACGTACAAATTTATCATAATAACTCATTTTAACAGCAAAATAAAATTTTCAAACAATGCAGCTCATATTGCTTATTTATCGTTGGTCGATACAATAACATTGTCAGCAATTACAATTTATCATTAAGTCAAATGTGTACTAACGTTTTTCATACTATTAGTTAGGCAATAATTTACACACTGAATTGACAACGAATTTTTCGTTATTTCAAAATCATGACAAGGAGCACACGGGGGTGTTACCGGTCTTCAGGGGATGCTCACTCCTCCATTGCACCTGATCCGACCTCTGAAATTTTGGAGGTCCGTGATTGCCCTGCTCCAAATTTGTATTGTTTAAGGACTTTTGAGCTTGGATATTGTGCGTTGTTTTCAAATATTTCATAAATAAGTAACTAACTTTTAGGCAGATTAATTTGGCAAAATATCTCAACATTCAGTAAGATTATAACATTTACTAATTTTTCCTCCTTTATGTATGTAATTGTAAGGGGATATAATTTGCGATTGTTGTCATTCAAGTGTAGTTTAAAATAAAACCATTTGACACTGTTAGTTATTGTTCATTACATTAGCACAATGTTATCTACAACTACTAGAAAGAAATGAACATGTAACCTGTAACTACATGTCTTAATTAGAAGAAAACATTCGCTAAACGATATTTGTAGTTAAATTTAATTATTCTGATTGCATAAATGAAAAGATACTTTTTCTTTATATTACCTTCACTAAATAATTCAGCGATATCATTTGCTAAATGTACCTGTAACTTAATTTGAGAAAATAACACTTAATATTACATATAACATTGGAACATTGCCTTTCTATAAGGGTCATAATTTAAATTTAGTTATAGAGGATCTAGAAATTATTTTGTAAGTGATAATCCAACTTATGCCAATAGCCCCATTTCGAAGGAGGAAATTCCTCAAAATCATATGACATTTAAAATATTTTTCTTTCCCAATAATCAAAACGAATTTATTTTACCATACTTACAAAAGATTCCTAAACTTTATGAAAACCCTTACAAAAAATACATAACGTGTTTCCAGTAAATGTTTACCAAGCCCCTTTCTTTACTCCTCACTTAAGTATTAATAGCAGTTAAAGTACTCTGAACAGACATTTGAGAAGTGGTGTTGTAAACCAGGAATGGATCGTTAAAAACCCAAAGGGAATTTTTAGAAAGATCGAAATTGTAAAATTGTAACAAAATCGATAATCTCAACACTTTATATACTTGTATATGTACAGTAATTCCTCATATTGAATTAAAGTCCAGACTTTATTATATCATAGACAGCTGCTTTCAATAAAAAATGAATCTCGTAAATTTAATTACCTTATAATTAGACATTTGCAAAATTATTGTTTTTAAGAAAAAATTCTGATTGTATACACAAATACTCTGAAGTTGATATTAAAAAAGATGCTTGAATATCTAATTGACAGTGTCTATGTAGTTTTCGAAGATCAGGTCTTCCAGCAATTCATCAGAATTTCCATGATAACCAATTGATTCCCCGTTATAGGCAGACCACCTATATCATTTGTATTCATATGAAGCAGAAAAAAACATACATGAAAGCAGAAAAAACACTTGGTATGATCTTCAACTTGACATATAAATCTATCTAATACGTCGTCGATAAATATATCGACGGCCTTCTGTAATAGCAATAAACAGTAGTTACCTCTATTTATAAATCGACACGATATATCCCATTAAACTATTACATGTAATGAGAAGATTTCAGAGTCTGACACATTGATATTTCCCTAGAAAAAGACGTATATGGTAATCTTGGACGATAAAATGTGAAAAAGGTTAGGCACATATTTGCTGCAGTTGAAAATATGTACGCCACAGGCTAAGATGTTTTAATCTACGATCAACGATTATTTTTCACCCCATTGCAACTTTGAAGACTAAATTAATGTTATAATGAAAAAATATAACAAACAGCGATCGGTCTCAAAAATATAACATCAATACAAATATGTGAACTGGGCATAAACTTGGACATCCGAAAATTTTCAAAGATGGGATCAGGTGCTTAAGGGGGAGTAAGCATTCCTTGTTGACCGGTTACACACATTGTTTTAAAATTTAGTATTCGTTGGATTATTATATTATTGACTTTGCAAGCATACACTTTATCTGATGTTGACGAAACTTTATTCGCTCTGTTTACAGGTAGAAAGTAACAGAATCAAGAATACATCTGTGTTAGTATACATGCATGGAGGCTCAAATCGTGTTGGAATGGGATCAATGTTGGAGGGAGACATTCTGGCTGGGCACGGGGAGCTTATTGTCGTCACATTTAACTATAGATTGGGGATCTACGGTGAGTGCTGGGTAACCAGGCAGAGGAATTTGAAGGAAAATGACGAAGGAATATGTTTAATTTGAGCTTAATCAGTATTTCCTTTAGTGGTTGTCATTTTCAATAAGATCTCGAACTCAAAAGAATTTTTAGGGTAACCATTTTGTTCTTCTTGAAAGATATACCTTTGATTTTTTTTAACCTTGTGGTGACTACGTCATAGTATGATTTGTTACTCTTGTAGTGAAATAAATATGTCATATATACTTCGTAAACTTTGGTAGATAAACTATGAATGTACATTATCGACGGTTCTGCCTTTCGTCATTGTAACCAACTCGTAGATTATATTCCTCTGTCTTGATATTGCTTTGGAATGTAATCGAACGTATTTTCTACCTAAAGGTTTTGTTGCTGCAAAGAATGAGGGGTTAGAGGGAAATTACGGTTTTCTGGATCAGGTAGAAGTTCTTAAATGGGTGAAAGCAAACATCGAGGAGTTTGGAGGAAATCCGGATATGGTGACCATATATGGCCACAGTGCAGGTGCGGCCGATGTTGGATTTCATGGAACATCGCCCTTATCTAAAGGTCTTACAAACTTTGCAGTTTAATTAAGCAAGAAAGGCATACAGAACAAAATTTTAAAGCCCATACAAACTCTCTTACAAATTTCTATGACACTTTTTTAGTATTCGAAATGTCTGAAAATTTAGAGGCTTGTTATTTCTGAAAAACCATTTAAATACCTTTTATCTTAATAAATCTATTATTCAAAGACTATATATGTGTTTTCTTTTTTTAAAAAAAGTTTTATTTCATGCAGGTCTTTTCCAACGGGTCATAGTTCACAGTGGTTCGCCTTTGGCCTTTTGGGCAACGGCAGACCCAGGGTGGCCAGAAGGATATAACATTCTTCCGTGCAAAGGAGGCTGCAATGGCAAGACCTTCAAAGAACACTTGAAATCTCTAAGTGTTGAGGAGCTCAATTTAAAAAGAGGGCTGGTAATTAACTGTTCATTTCTGAGTCAATTATCGTTTGGAGATTTGACAATATTCTCTTGTTATATATCATAAAAATTGTTTTAAACCCCCCCCCCCAAATATATGTCTTTCAGGGAACGCCCAGAGATATGGTGACATTTCCAGCTAATATTGATGGTGACTTCTTAATTGGAAGACCTAGTGAAACGTATCATAATAATCTAAATGCTGACCAGTTTTTACTCGCTTTTGCCAAAGATGAAGGATTTCCTCTAGGTAAAGACAAAATCTAATTCTTATTTGTTATTTGGTAAAATTTATATAAAATGTGTTATATTTGAGTGTAACTAAAAACACACACACATACAACCAAAAAAAATAAAAAATACATAACTGTTTATATTTCATTCGTAAATTTGCTGGTTGATGATCTGTTAATATTTTAAAAGTCTTAAGTTAGAGGGGGAAAGCACATTTCTCGTCAAGAAGGATATCCATAAAAGTGTAAATATATTAGTAAAATCGTCCATCAGTTAAGTAATAGTTCAGCTTCATAAAATGCTCATAACTCAGCGGGCCACCGTGTCAGGTACAAGAGATGGGTAACTGAATATATAGGTTCTTGATCTCAGATCTGATAACGCCAGGTCAAAGTAATCAAAACTAAATAAAATAAGTGTCGAATTTTATGACGAGAAGGGAAAAAAATCATAAAAATGAGAAACAGAAAAAAAATTCAGTAAAGTTTTTAAAAATTGTTTTAGCATTGTATAAACTTACTATTATGTATATCTAAGTGTATAACTTTGGGAAAATGAAATATATTGCATGTTTTTTACGTGTAGTGATTTCATTGAAAGTCAATATTTTTCAAAGAGGGATTGAGGTAAAAATACTGCATACATGTTAAGGAAATTTTTTTTTTATCACTGTACTCTCTTTAAGTAAACATCCCAAGCTTCCCAAAATAATACAGCGAAGAAACACTTTAAATGATTGGAACATTCGAAAATTCATATGTCCATAATAAGAAGTTATTCTTTTGAATTATCACAAAATAAATTCAGATTGAACAAAAATGTTGTATAAAAGAGTAAGCAAATGTTTTCCTTTTTAAAATTTTGTCAAACCAGCCAAGACTTTTATAGATCAGAATCCATAAAATGTTAGAATGCATGAAATATGGAGATTAAAAGTCAATTGAAACAATACAAATGGGAGCAAAGCTAACATGGATCTCTTTAAAACATAGGAGATTCCATGGGACCAACATGTGCCCCTTGTTTTGATTGGACAAACGGAAAACGCGTATACACTACAGTGTATACACAATAGCCTTAAAATTTCTTGTTTGAAATTGTTACAGGATTTGAGAAAGACAACCAAAGTTTAAAATTTTTTTATTAAAATCGTTTTTAAAACCAATGTTTGTAAAGTTTTCATTAAATTTCTTTTAGATAAGGAAATTAACCGAGATTTTTTTGAAACCTTTTCCAAAGAGATGATGACAGGAGTTCTATGGCATTACAACACAGTTTATAAAAACATAGAAAATTTTACAGGTAACTTCATTTTCATTTACATTATATACTTTGCTATTTTCACCAGGTCTTAATCTGGTTATGTACTATTGTATTTATTATTAACTCTTGCATAGTGGTTTTCACTAACTGATCCTTCTTTGAGAAACTGATCTGATCCTTTTTTATACTCCTCGCAAAGTTTTATATTTGTGCAATAGTAAAGTTCTGGATGTTGACACACCACTGCAGAACTTCTAATAAGAATTCTAGGGCTCTCAGATAATATTTTTTGTCTAAATGGTGAAAAGAATTGTTTCCTTTCATGTTCACTTCTTATTGACACGCAAACAATAATTGGCTATTCACTGAGCTTCTCTGAGTAACCTCTGACATTATTTGATATTTGATATAGGATTTTTACTTTAGTCACAGAAATATCATTTTTAATACTTGTTCCATATAAAATATCACATGCTTTTCCTGTCTTTCTTTTAAAATATGTTCTTGTTTCAAGTTGCATTATTACAGTGTTCTTACTTTGATGAAAATATTTGGATGCAATTAAAATGTTACGGTACATTTTTCATTAAGTGTGCTCAAAAACTTGATACATTCAACATGTAACATCAATGATATTGAATATAACAATTATCTTGTCTTAATCTTTTATCTCATGTACGGTAAGGCTAATTTTTATTAGATTTGTAAAGAGGCACTGAGATATCGGTGATAAATTCAAAAGTTGAAATCGATTACGAAAGCTCACAGCGAGATAACATAGATGTGAGTAAGGGTAATTTGTCATCTACATCCGGGTTATTCTCACAGTCGAAAGTACGAACCGTTTATGAAAAATGATTATTTGAAATGCATCTGTTAATGAGAGGTAATTAGATTTCGGTAATTACGTTAATTAGGTTGTATGTGTCATAGAAATAAAGTTAGCTTACTTTTCGGTTTTTCATCACATTGTGGAAAGTTGACTTTTGTTGAAGATTTTTTTGAAAATGAGAATTATGTGAAGTAAAAGCCAATTAGTAATCTCAACAAGACATTCCAAGGTCATGTATTTGAATTTATTTCCAAGACTGAGTAATCGTTAAAAAATAGACACAAACCAAATCTAGGAATATTAACTCTAAGGGGGAAAAGTACAAACGGCCACCATTTGATTTTTTCTGTTAACGAGACCTAATTATCACAGTTTACCCTACAAATTTATTTCACATTGCTCTTATAATTAATACTTTATTGTTGTTTGATAATGTATCAGACGTTTTCAGAGTTACTCTATGCTTTTGATATCTACCATTTATGATGCATATAAATGTTTTAAAACCAATATGACTGGTTTTGAACGTGTTTATTTCATTTGATTTTATAAAGTAAGCACATTAAGTGATTTCACTTATGCTTATCATAATGAAAAAGTATAATTTTCTGTGATATTGATTTTATTTATGAATATATTAGCTTTAAGATTGATTGATTGTATATTGTTTAACATTCCTCTCGAGAATTTTATTTATATGGAGACGCCGCCACTTGCCGGTGGAGAGCTGCAAATTTTGTCCTATATTCGGCACTCAGGGCAATTGAGCAGGGGAGGTATCTTTTTCCTGCCAGCACTTACTGCGACACTAAACGTCGGTTTATATGGTCTCATCCGAAGGAGCGGTCTCCTCGTCCCACAGTGGGATTCGAACCCACGGCGTAAGAATCAACTCCTTACTAAGCGACTCTAGAGCAGTTGCTCTAACCACTGCGCCACGCGGGCTACTATTAATAATTAGTTTTATGTCTCAAGCTAAAATAACTATCAAAAGAACTATAGATATATTTCTAATAAGAATTCCGTTTTCCAGACTGGAGTTAATGTATAAGTGCATATTTTGTGCTAAAATAGTGACTAAGCTCTTTCAATGAACATTATAACAGTTTAAGCAACCTTTTTTGAATGAATCACATGTAATATAGTTACATACATAATCCAATCACTATACAGTTAAGGGAGAAAGCACTCATTTCACTCTGTCAAAATCGCTGATTCATCGTAACTGTAGCGATACGCAGAGGGTTTGAATGAATAAACGTTTCCCATAATTATTTTTGATTATTGCAATTTAGTGAGTGTATGCTAATTAGGATGTGGATCTTAAGACCTAGTATTTGAATCCAATATTTTTACCTACATCAAGATGAAACGAATTTCTTTTGATGTGAATTTGCAGCCTTTTGAAAAGATTTTAGCCTTGCATGCTGCTTTGCGTGCACTCATTATGCAATTATTATTTTTTTGTTACTAATATACGTCCTGATAACCTAATTTTTTCATGTTCAATGACCCAATTTTTTTTAGATTTGAGAAAGTTCATGTTTTAGGATGCATACTCATTTCTCAAATATTGCCTTTATTATAAAATCATATTCGTGTGGGGTCAAATTTTCGTTGTTTGAGGAAAAATAAGGGTTCATGGCGATTTAATTTTGCAGATGAAGAATTAGTAAGCAGTGATATTTGTGAAAAGATATTTCATGGTGGATATAAATTGATTGGTCTTTTCATATCTCGAAAACCACGAAAAATTTAACCTCTGCGAAAATTAATTTTCTTAACAGCAGATTTTGAATATGATTTCAAATAGGTAGATAACAAATAACTGTGATATATCATAGAAATATGTAAAGTCGAGCTTTATTTCCAAAAAAAAATGGTTTTACTTGTAGAAAATAAACTATGATATTGTAAAATACATATATCTTAGAAAAATATGCTCATTTGAAGTCAATGTTCACAAAAAGATGATTTTTTATTCTATTTTTATGGAGAATATTCATGTAAGTAATATGTAAATTCTTACAATTCCCAGTATTTATAGATATTCTTTTATATTTAGAAATTGTTTTTAAAGAATACAAAGAATTCGAAGGTGTCCTTCGCTACATTCAGCTTCAGCAGGTGTGTATGCTTCAAACATCTAAAATTCAAATTTGGAGGAAACGACATTTATTTATGATTTAAAGAGCAATTACTTTGGGAGTAACTTATTTAATTTTTAGTTTTTATGATTTAAAATCCTAAAATATTTTGAAAATTTTGGCTGCATTAAAGTTTGCAGGTGTAAAAATTTCATCGATGCCAGTTTTCAAAAACGTCTTGTGACTTTGATTACACTATTAAGTGAAAATCACAGTAGCAGAATTCTTCCTCTATATCAAGTTTTTTCCTTAAATATGTAAAGGTCAAGGAATCTGTGCCTACTGATTGTTGCGAAAAAAATATCAAGAATTCTGTTTCCCTCTCAAACATTGAATTTCCCTATCTTTCATCCAGACTTCACTGAGGCTTCATTCACACGTAAATATTTGTAATATTTAACACTGACGTAACTTTAAACAAGAGTTATCAGCTTTCCAACGCCTATAAGCTATAAATTTTCTCTTGTCTTAATTTCAGGTGGATGCTGATTTCGTATTTTTTGCTCCTATGATTCGCCTAGCTGATCTGTTATGTCAGTATATACAAGATATATATCTCCTGAGTTTTGATCATGTATCAACCTACTCACCTCATCCGAACTGGCAAGGTGACCTTCACTATGTAGATATCAATAACAATTTCGTATTTCTTTTTTTTTTAATTGAAATATAAATTAGGAAATTGCCATTACCTCGAAACGTATATCAGTAATAATTTCTTTGCTTGATTAAAGAAGCAACGAAATTTTCTTAATTTCAAATATATTTTTATTTATAAATAAAAAAAAACATTTGAAATTAACAGCAGAATCTAATCAAATGCATTTGAAAAAAAATAATGTAAAACCTTTCTAATAGGAGTCCCACATGGTGTGGATTTGTTTTATGTGTTTGGAATACCTCTGGTCGGCCATCATAAATATAAGTATGACGAGCTAGACAAAGAGGCAAGCATAAAAGCAATGACGATTTGGAGTGATTTTGTGAAGGGAAAGTAAGTTTCATCTCTTACTGTACCTATTTTATTAGAGTTGTGGTGATTGAGTATAGAAAAAAGATTGTATAATCAGCGATATAATTCTGTAAGTCCATAAATATGTGTTTAAAGAAAAAAATATAATTTTCGAAAATGTTTAACAAGTAGATTTATGATTTTTATTTAACTTGTTATCTTCAACTAGGAATAGAATCAACTTTTAGCATGGATAATACTACAAATGATTGCGTTTCATTGTTTTAAAAAAGTATATTTTTTCTCTTCAGAGATCATGGTTTGTCCCCATACGAGGAAAGAAATAAACAATATTCCCGTCTAGTCTCAAGGAGTAAAAAAATATTGATAGAAACAGCTTATTCTTTTAGACCAAGGAAAATGCACTTTTGGAACAAATTAATACCTCATCTTAACCACACCAGTACTCAACGAGCGATCGAAGTGAAACTGAACCATGATCATCTCAGTGAAATGTACAATTCTTCAAGTGTATCCCATGTAAACTGGCTTGTGAATCTGATATGTTGGACATGGCTGTTTGTTTTATTACTCTGATCATCCATATCATTTGTCCGTGATTATTTTGACATCTTTTGATGAAGAAAGCCAAACAGATTTCTTTCACATATGTTTCAGAGTGATATTTACAACAGGACCTTGACGTTGCCTCGAAGTTCTGTTTTCGTATTTTCAACCCATATCTTATTTCATTTCTCAGAGGAAAAATGATGATGGAATTTTTCTGATGGGCATTATTTATCTCAGCATTTTCACAATGGCATTATATAGTAAATATTTAAGTATGATATTAAATATTCCTTTATATTTTTGTATGTGATGTACATATGATTTTTATGATGTAGTGTATGTTTTATGTATCGGTAATGTTTTGAATATCATTGACAGGTGTATTTCACTGCCAAAATAACAAAATAAAATTTTAAAACATGAAGGTGTTTCAATAAAACCATAACATTTAAAAAGGTTTAACATTGGCAATCTTGCTGAACATATTTGAAGAAACAATCCTTCATACATAAGTTTTAAGTAGTATTTGAACGAGTAAAAGAATTTTGTCAAATGAATACAAAATACTTTTTAAATGCAGTAAATAGAACCACATTGACACAATTGTGTTTTTGAATAGAATAATTGGATCCAGCAATCTTGAATGTTATTCAGGAGGAGTTTGTACAATATTTTTAATCAAAGACTGTCAAGAAATAAGTTTTTTTTTACTGAAGTTAATTTCAAAGTTGTTTTAATTCAAACTTGTTGTGAAATTCTATACGAAAACCAAATACATGTACATATATTAGTATTGACATTGAATGCTACTGCATGTTGTGATTTCTGTTTACAGTCGATGACTTCAATCTTCATTGAATTTTGACTACATGTGACAAATCTAAGGGTGTTTGATTAATTACATGTATATTTGAAAATAATTAATATATTTACATGTATATTTAAAAATTGCTAACTTTTCTTATTTAGATATTTAAATAGATAAAAAAAAACATAAAGACGTACATATTTTAATGGTCCTAACAACCAGAACGAATTTGTATTACCATATCGGTATTGGCTTCAAAAACTTTACAAAAATCCTTACAAACAAAGTTACATAGTCGGTTCCAGTAAATGATTTACCAAGCACTTTTCCTTACTCCTCACTTAAATATTAACACTAATGAAGGAAAAATACCATGAGTACTGTGCAACTATTTACTTAGTATTCGAGAAGTGGTGTAAGAAGATGGGATACCTAAAAATGCCATGGAACTTTTGGAAAATTTGAAATCACAAAATGTTACCAAAATCAACGGCATAAAATTTGCGACTTTTCTACTTTATACACAACCATTCTTCACGGTAAATTAAAGTCCCTGCTTTTTTATATCATTCACAGCTGCTTTTTCAATGAAAATGAAACTCGTAAATTGACTGACCTTTCCATTGGTCATTTACAAAAGTATTTTGTTTAAAAAAAATACATTCTGGTACACATAAGTGCTTTGAAGTTGATATTAGAAAGATTTTTGAGTATCTTATTGACAATATCATGTGGTTTTTGGAGACCAGGTCTTTCACCAATATATTGGAATTCCTATGTGTATCAATTGCTCCCCCTTATCAGCAGACCTAATTTTTTGTATTCATATGAAGCAGAATGTGCATGTCCAAAATCTTATATGTGAAAAAAAACACTTGATGTGGCCCTCAACTCGACATTTAAATCGAAGACGTCTATAGTCAGTAAAAGATGCCACGAAGTCTGACACATTTGTTTCATATTTAGATATTTAACTTGAAAAAGACGTTAATATTAATTCATCAATTAAGCTATATGATAAAAGTGATGACTTTGCTTTTGCATGCTTCCCTTACTTATGCAGCAACATATAACTTCACTTGCATACAGGATTTAATATCTCTTATTCGATTTGATACGCCAGGGCATGCTCTACGTATGAACAATTTATAAAACGAGGTAAATTTTTGACAAACAAGTTGCTGAAACAAGAAGATAGCATTTTCGTTTAAAGTGATCATTTCGTAAATTCTTTTCTATTCTACAATGACCTTGTCAGCAAATACATTTTATTATTAAGTCAAATCCTGACTGACTTTTCTCATACTAATTGTTCAGCCATTATGTACCAACTGAATTGTTGTCGGATTTTCCCGTTATTTCCTTATCATGATAAGGAGCAGACGGCGGGTGTGACCGGTCGGCAGGGGATCACTTTCCTCTATGGTACCTGATCCTACCTCTGATGTGTTCGAGGTCCATTTTTGCTCTGCTCCAATTTTGTATTGTTATCTGGACTATTGAGCTTGAATATGTTAGTCATCTCTATATATTTTTTACAAAAAAAAATGTTTGAAAAACGTTATGACTGAAACTTATATTGTCAAGTTCTCTTACTAACGTAGCAATATACATATCTTCATCACCTGCATATGTGGGTTCTACGGAAGAAACAAATGACCCTGAAAGCAAATAAAATCAATCATTGATTTAAATGCTCACTAAAATTTTTCATATAATCGTTAGGTCATTATTCACACATTGAATTGACGTGTTTTTCTGTTTGCACGATCACACCACTGAGGACACGGCGGCTGTGGCCTGTCGGTAGGAGAACTTGTCCACTTGTACCACTGAGGACACGGCGGCTGTGGCCTGTCGTCCACTTGTACCACTGAGGACACGGCGGCTGTCACCTGTTGGTAGGAGAACTTGTCCACTTGTACCACTGAGGACACGGCGGCTGTGGCCTGTTGGTAGGAGATGTTCACTTGTCCATGGTACCTGATTCCACGTCTCTATTTTAGAGGTTCCTGTTTACCCTGCTTAAAATTTGTATTATTTCAATGGATTTTAAACATTCTTTCGTAAATATATATCTTTTTTGTACAAATCACCGGCAAAGGAACACTATGAAAACACCATACCAACCGCCCTCACGTGCTCTTCGAATGTCAAATACTGCATTCCCAGTCTTGTTTTTTCTTAAGTCATTAGGTCAGTTGAGAGACACTCAGGTCAAAGCTAAATACACAAGGATGACGCTTGAACTAGATCTAATATTTCATTGTGCGTTCTCGAAAAATATAATATAATTAAGATTCATTTAATTCTTCCTCCACAGCACTAGGAATTTTTGATAGGTTTTCCATAAGTTTTGGACGGTCTAAAGCGACAATTGATAAAAACACAACATTTTCTATCGGAGAATTGTTAAAAACTTGTATAACATAAGTAGTAAATTTTGCAAATGAGATAAGCGCGACAACTGCATACGATCAATTGAATGAAGGAGAACCTAAGTTACAATGTATTGAACTGTCAATACAGTGACGTAGCATCGTTTTTATTTTCTGGGGGCAGAAAAAAAGTTTAAAAAACAAACATCAAAATGCTTTACTTCGACAAACCATTTTTCTTGGGGGAAGGGGGTGTAACTTGTTTCAGTATAATTTTTACTCAAACATACTACATATTACTCTTATTCAGCTATACTGCAACAAAGAGTCGTGGTCACCCGGACTTTCAATGAACATTTTTACAGTAAAAACTTTTGTCTGGAAAAGGGTACCGACCCCCTGCGCCCCTCCCTTTCCCCTGATGCTACTTGCCTGTTATGAATAAAATTGTATTAGAAGCACATTATCAGTAGTGTAGTTGTCACAGCTAACGGCAGTTATTATCAGGAGCTTTAAGCACAATAAATGTGCATGCCTCGGAGGAGTATACATCTTTCGGTCCGGTTCAGTTCCTTTTATGGTATAAAAAGTGCTTTTGAATTTTTACTCTAATATTTTTGATATCGTAAAATGTGGATGAAACGAACATAATTAACATTAATACATGCTCCCTCGATTATTTCCATATAACTGCTTTTTATACTTGCATTGGTGTCATCCGTATATGTAACCTAAATGGAAGTTAATTTACTGAGGTAAGTGTTATCAGTAGATAGTTGTTTGTCTATCAGTACGAAGATATTTAATATCTTAAACCTTGTGTGTTTTCCAGAAATGTAAATAAAACAAACGCAAATTATTGTATAATTATTCAATAAGGTACACCATAACGTAAAGTATTCAGGATTGATTGATCAACATGAACTGGAGTTGGACTCCTGTCCGTTCTCCTGAAAGTCCTCTTGCATTGTTCAACCCGACCGAAACATTATCACATACAATTTGTAAGGAAATACATTTTCTTTGTTCTCAGGGAATCGAGATATTATAGCATTTAGGAACAGGGTAAAAGATAGTTTTTAGACAGTTTAAATATATATCTTAGGCTTTTGTAATTTTCACCAACTATAATTAAAGACTGTGAGAATACTCATGAGTCATATTTATTTGAGATAATGTTTAAGATAATCAAGTGATAAAACTTTATGAATCATAATTTTATATGCACATGATATGATTGCATAATACCCCGGTAGTCTGCAAAAAGTTATTAGATTGTAAATAAAGTTTAATGAAGGTCAATACATAGATTTATGAATAATTGCTGACGTTTATTATAATATGTAAAATTAATAATCCGGATTATTTAAAAAATGCATGCAATTGTACTCTTTATAAATACATCAAAAAAGTGTAACTATAGTAAATTTGTATGCTGTAACTGAATATCGGTATAATTGGAAATCTAAAATTTGTATTACTATAAAATTTAATCAAATTAATACAGAGAATTGATTTACTAGTATCTATATTGCTTTGTTTAAAAAAAAAACAAAAAAATAAAAACCAAAAACAAACAAACCAAAAAAAAAAAAACAACAACAACAAACAAACAAAAAAAAGAAAGAAAAGAAAGAAAACTTTGATTATAGCAAGTAACTGATCTTCAGTAAATTGAACAAAAGAGAATTAATTAGAAAAAATGACCATGAATTTTACGCGATAAAGATTTTTCTTACCTTTATCTAACATATCAAATTTTACTGACTACCTCATATTTGCACCAAAGTTTCAATTTTCATTCTACTATCTTTATATTCCAACAAAAATGAAAAGAAAACAAATTGAAATTGTATTGTAGTTTGAAGTCTTTCTGAAATACTAGTAATATGATGAATTAATTTACTAGTATCTATCAAAAGAAAAGAAAACAAATTGAAATTGTATTGTAGTTTGAAGTCTTTCTGAAATACTAGTAATATGATGAATTAATTTCATCAAAGAAAAACTGGAGCAGATTGATTGTGTGTTGTTAAAGTCCCATTTGATTTTTCTTTAACTCATAAACAGACGTTAGTATATATCGATGAAGGGATTCAAATTTTGACCTTTACTCGGCACTGAGGACCATTGAGTAGTGAGGATTCTTTAACTTGCCACCGCCTGCCGCTGACACGGGGCCTCGGTTTTGAAGGCCTCATCCGAAGGACCTGCAACTTTCAATTCAAAGTGCTGAACGCATAGCGAAGGAACTGTTGCTACTCTTTTTATCGACTTAGTTCAGTTACTTCCAAGATTCGAACTCATGACTTCCCGATCGCAGAGCGAGCGCTCTGGGTGCATTGCGTTGTCATCGTGAAATATAAATTTTATTTACAATCAATGAAACAAAAAACACAATTTAAACATTTTATTCTATCCGGATAAGCTGTAAAGTTTGCCGATTTATACAACTTTTTCTGCACAAATAATCTCAATTTGGTAGAGCATATCTTTAATTCACGAGGTAGGATTTCCTACAAAATTATTCCCGTCTGTACGTCTAAAATAAATAAAGAAAATCATTTGTATGATTGATCATGATAACCTTTGTGCTAGAAAAATAATAAAGGACATGTCTTCTATCTGTTTTTGTTGGTCATGAAAACCACTGCATTGTCTTTCACTAATTAACAATTTTCAATGGTTAATTTAATTTAAACAATATTTTATTCACAGATGTTGTCGTGAATAGGATTGGGCAGCAGGCGCAGCCTATTTTAGCCCTCTCCCTAATTTTCAATGGTTAATGAGAATGCGACTAATTAACTATCATATTCATGTATTCATTAAATGAATTTCCCAAAAAAACGAAAACAAAAACAAAAACAAGAGGCCCAGGGGCCACATCGCTCACCTGAGCTAGGAAAAAGCACAAATCAGATCCGAATTGAAAAGTTTACTGAGGGGGGGGGGGGGGGGGGGGGGGGCTTGAATTCTAATACTACCTGAGAATGCCTCCTTATCATTACTGCATATAACTTCTTCATAAAGTTCTTGCAAAAAGATTTTTAAAGATTTTTTTAACATTTTGTTTGTATATATCATTTTGTAATAATTTGAATTTGACTCCTCATTGTTTCCCTCCCTACCCCAAAGGGTACTCTTAATTTTAACAAATTTAAATCTTCAATACATGAGGATGCTTACATGTCAATATGACTAATCATAGCTTTTATTTTTATTGGGATTTTTCCCTTTATTTTCCTATGAAAAACGTTGATCCACCATTGAGACCCTTCCCTACCCTTGGGGGTTATGATTTGAACAAATTTCATTCTACACTATCTGAGGATGCTTCCATATAAATATCACTAATCATGGCTTAACTATTCTTTAGAAGATGATTTTTTAAAAGATATTTTAATGTAAAACTTGGATCCCCCATTGTGGCTCCACCATATCCCTGGGGGTTATGATTTGAAGGAACTAAAATCCACATTACCTGAGGATGCTTCCATATAAATATCACTAAGCATGGCTTTGCAGTACTTTAAAGGATTTTTTTTAAATGTCCCAATATATTTCTATGTAAAACTTTGATCGGCCATTGTGGCCCCACCCTACCCCCGGGGGTCATGATTTGAACAAATTTGAATTTAAACCACGTGAGGATGATTTAACATGAGTTTCATCTTTCCTGTCCCTATGGATCTTGAGAGGAAGATTTTTAAAGATTTTTTTTCTATTTATATATTCCTATGTAAAAATTTTATCGGCCATTGTGGCCCCACCCTACCCCCAGGGGGCATGATTGGAACAAACATGAATGTACACTACCTGAGGATGATTTAAGATGAGTTTCATCTTTCCTGTCCCTAAGGATCTTGAGAAGAAGATTTTTCCTTATGATATATTCCTATGTAAGATTTGATCGACCACTGTGGCCCCACCTTACCTCCAGGGGTCATGATTTGAACAAAGGTGAATGTACACTACCTGAGGATGATTCAACATTAGTTTCATCTTTCCTGGCCCAGTGGTTCTTGAGAAGAAGATTTTTTAAGAATGCCATTAATTTTTCACTTATTCATAATTATCTTCCCTTGGAAGAGGGTGTGGCCCTTCATTTGAACAAACAAACTTGAATCATTTTACCCAAGGATACATGTACTTTGTAGCAAGTTTGGTTGAAATTGGTCCAGTGGTTCTTGAGAAGAAGATGAAAATGTGAAAAGTTTACAACAACAACGACAACGACGACAACAGACAACGGACAAATTTTGATCAGAAAAGCTCACTTGAGCCTTTGGCTCAGGTGAGCTAAAATAAAAATGAGAAAACGACAGTATTAAAGCATGAATTAAATACATGTTTATCTAGTCAGAAGTAAGATTACATTAAATGAGACGGACATAATTCGTCGTTTTTTAACTGACAACAATGTCTTAAATTTAAAAGAACAAGCTGTTTTAATTCATTATTAAAATTTAAAAATTTTCTTGCAGTTTCACATTATTTTTTGAGGTAATAAAATTATCGATTTTGTTCCGATTCAATCTGAGAAACTACACGATGCATGCAAAATTATTTGGAACTCTTTCCTCCTTATTGTGAAATGAGACCATTAAATATACACTTTTCTATGCTAAATATTATTTACAATCCAGTTTTCCAGCAATTGTATTAATGAAAGACGACGGGGGATTTTTTCATCATCTCTGGATTTGAGATGAAAATCCTTTACAAGAAAATGCAGTTGTTTTCATTTCTTAAAAGATAATTGACAATTGACATTTTAAAGCCAAAGAAATTGATTTAAAATATGTTTAATTATCGAGAAAAATTTCCTTTTTTAACACAAGGTCCACAGTGAAAAGCCCGTTGACCTCACACAAACTTGAAGTTTAAAAATATCATCTGCAAAACTATAAAATGGAAACATGCAGGATTGAGTCAAAATATTAATGTTTACTATCTTTAGTTATTAATGTATAACTATTCAAAAATCTTCAATTTTGCAGCCAAATAAAAAATACCAACATAGTGAAAATGTTGATTTATTAAATATTATTTCAAAAGTAATATCCTTTGGAATTTTGACTTAAGTATGTTCTCAGTTTATGGTTTTGAGAACTTTTTTTATAAACATTTTTTGCAGTTCTAAGATATTTTTTATCTGAACAAGATATGATGTTTTGTACTTACTGTTGTACATTTCCAACATTACTGTCATCATTTAGTTCCATGTTACCTGTTCCATTTCTTGTTCTCCGTTTTATGTAAAAGACAGCAACTAAAGGTGTGATTATTACAGCTACTAAGGCTGTGCATCCAACAAAGAAAACTGGAAATTGAAAAAAAAAGTTCTTTAATTAATGAATATGAATGATTGATTCATTATAAAATGAACTTGGTAAGATCTACAAAATTTTATTTATAAAAGTATAATATTAGGATTTGAAAATTATTTTTATGAATATTTCATCACAATCAAAGAATTTAATTTTGTACATTCGTAAAAATACATAATATCTTACTAATGGTAGCCGTAGAACTGCAAAATATTGATTTCCCTTCTTTCGATGTTTTAGCTGGGTGTTCCAAATCTGTAAAGCAAATAAAGTTAGGGAAAGAAAAAAACGAATAAGGAAGAAAGGCTTATTGTGTGAAAAGGTCATTGTCATCTAAATGTTAGTGTAAGGAAAGAAAAAATTAATATAAACTTTTGTTTTTTTAAACTAAAATTAAAGTTTAAGGAATGAAACTTATTTCTACTTATGTTATACGATATAATATAATGTGGGACAGTTAACGCTTTATAAACCGCTTCGTTAAATAAGCTTCATTCCTAAAATAGCTCCGGATCCAAAAATACGTATATATGTATACCAATCCAGATGTCCATTTTTTCGTTTGAATCATTCGTCCTGAAATTATATTTTATTTGCCAGCAAACTGGTCAGATATGATTATTATCATATGATATGTTGATTTATTATATACCTAAAGTGTATCACCCACTTTTACTGTTGAATTTGCGCTATCACGTGACGTCGTGATCCGATTTTCCGGATCACCAACATGTTGTTTTCTGAATCCATATCACCACTCTCTGAAACTGATGACGTAGTACGCAGAAAAATGACGTTATTTTTCTTGCGCGTTAAAAAGTCCCTTGTTATTTTGCTTTGTTTTATTGATAAAAGTTATGCAATTGATCTCTAAAGTTTTCTTTTGCTATATTTTGCTAGTTGTGAGGGGGTATATAATAAATTTATCATTATAACAGTAACTTGATCCGAAGAGCCGTATCACGTCTCGTTGACAGGCGCGGATCATCAGATCAAACTCGACGCTTCGCGTCTCGTTAGATCTGATGATCCGCGCCTGTCAACTCGACGTGATACGACCCTTCGGATCAAGTTACTGTTATAATAATATATATTTCTTAATTCAACATGTAATGAGATTTCAAATACATTTCTGTGTATTGAAAACTCATCTTCATCGTTATCAGAAGAAGGAATAACATACATTTTCTAACTTGTTTCCGTATCCTGTCCATTTTTAATCATTATCTGTTCTGTATTCAAACAAACAAACAAACAAAAAAGAATTAAAAAATCCTTCTAACAATTACTTACCATAGCAGAATGCTCGACAACTGGGATCCGAGTCTTGTTCTCGGCAAATGTCCTCGTTGCATTGTAAACACGATCCTTGATTTGTATCACAGTATTCACTCGGAAATCGACATCGTTGATTATCCTCGGGTCGGCCGCAGGGGAACGTGACGTTGTACTGGTCAAGATGAAGACATTCTGAGAAACTGACCAGAAGGAAGGCAACAATGACTCCTATTATGCAAGATTTCATTTTACTTGGATGGCTAGGGCGTATATAATTAGCCGATAACTTCTTCAAATTATTTACGTAATGAATTTCATTATTAATATCTATCTAAAATAGATAATTAAGTCATAACTAGAGATAGATTTTATATGGGTATATCTGACATTACATGTATCTAAATAAATACTTGATAACCACACGTGAACCTTTATATGTCATAGCTAAATATAAACGTTTAAAAGATTACATGTATATGTACAAAATAATAAACAATTGTTAATATTGTAATACACGTAAAATAGGAGTAGAGACTTCCTAAACATCAGAGAAGGGATCGTTACCATGGAAAAGTGAGCATCCCCTGCCGACCGGTCACACCCGCCGTGTGCTCTTCAGTGTATAAATAATGGACTAACAATAAGTATTAAAAAAGTCTGTCAGCATTTGATTCAATGATAAATTGTATTTGCTGACAAGGTCATTGTATCGACTATAGAAAACTTTAAACAAGACTGCCGATATTCTTGTTTCATTTACTTGTTTGATAATAATTTACTTCGTTTTAGAATTTGTTTATACGCTTTTGCTCCTGCGTATCGAATCAACTGAGATATATAAATTCCGTAAACAGGTGATGAAGGTATATTGCTGCATAAGTAAGGAAAGTTGACGATAGAAAAGTTAAAGTCATTACGTTTATCATAGAGCTTTTTTATTGAATTACAATTAATGTCTTTTTCAAGTAAAATAACAAAGTATGAAAGAGATGTGTCAGACTCTGTGGTATCTTTTATTTCAAGCTCCCAGGATATGTTGTATCGACATAAGAATGGAAATTACTACTGTTAATTGACAACACGTCGTTGATATATCTAAATGTCGAGTTGACACAACAAGTCACAACAAGTGTTTTTTTATTTTCACGCATACGATTTTGCACAAATTCTGCTTTATATCAGCTAATAACGGAGCGCAATTGGTACCTAGGTAAATAAAAGATGCAAAGAAGACGGTACGGTTTGAGCTTTATTGTGCCTTAAAAATTTCATGTTCTTGAAAAGTTATGAAATTGGCTTTAACAATAGTTGAGTAGATGAATACGAAAAATCATTAAAAAATATGACATGAAGAAGAGCCTTTCTTGAAATATGATGTCATTAATTTGGTATATTTTTGAGTTTAATGCAGAAAAGCTTCAAAATGACTAGTTTTTCTGCTAATTTTCCTTTAGAAAATAGTGTCTGCCACCGTCGCCCGCCTTAATTTTTTTTATATATTGTGCAAACAGCTATGAAAAAATAACATATCTCAAAATCATTCCGGGCGACGGTGGCAGAATATGTTTTCTGAAAGAAAATCCACTGAAAATTGAGGTCTTCTGCAACCTTTTAAGAAAATACGGGAAAATGCACAAGGTAATGACGTCACAATTGGCATTTAGGAGGTCATATGAGAAAAACCATTTGTTTGTTCTTACTGCAGAGAATTCCTAAGATTCAGAAAGAATGAATTTTAATTTCTTAGGACACTTTCACATTATAGAAAAATAAAGGGCTTTATTTGTATTGAAACTGTACCTTTTTCTTACGTGTGGTAGTAACAATGGACCATTGTACGAGTGGGTCCAGTATTACTTTAATAAATTATTTTTACTTTCGATTAAGATATGGTGTTTCAAAAAGAAGAAATATATTTGTGCATGTTAAATACACAATCATATTTGTATAAACTTTTCAACATTGGTTTTTTCTTTCTTTATTTCAATCTTATTGAAAAAAAGGTAGACAAGTAAAAATTGTATTGAATAACAACAGCAGCAATAACAATAACAACAAAAACAATAACTACAAAATACACGTGACATACATTCATGCGTTCTTAAGAATGTTTGTTTATAAAAATTCAGTTCAAGACAAAATGCATAGATTAAAAGAATAAAAAAGAATGATAAGTTTTGATGAATAAATTGTAAAATCTGAGAGCAAGAAACGTATGTTTTATTGTCATGTTGTAATTTTTTAATGGTGAGTAACAAATATCAAATTTAATGTGGAATTAAATTTAAACGCAATACAGTGTAATTAAATGAAATATTAAATTTTGAATGACAAGAATATACTCAACAGTACTCAAATGTTTTGAATTTACCAGTTGGCAGTAAATACAAAATTTACATGGCATTATGATAGTAATCATTAACAAAAAAATATAACATTCGAAATCCAATCCGATGTGGTCTTCGTCGAAATTCTCTTGCATTATAAAGACCTTAAAAATAGGCATCTCTTAGAATGGAATGCTAGAAATATAACTTTAGAGGTATGGATCTCAGTTGCTGATTTTTTAGGAAGTACTTCAAGAGTCCTTTATGAACACAACAATGGACACCAACCTCAGTGGTTATTATCGTCTGTCGGTTGTGTAATCACAAAATTGGAGATGGACCTTTATAAAGAAGAAAACATTACCGTATATACTCGCCTATAAGTCGGTATTTTGGGAGTTAAATACTGGTCTTAAACTCTATGTCCGACTTATAGGCGAGTCATAAAGAGACTGTTATTTTTCTGGAGGGTAAAATGTAGTATCTTCTTTGCATACCGATGATTATCGAAGAAAATGTCTGGATATATGTGATAATTTATGTATTCTTAGATTATATAGATTAAGTACAAGTATTTACATATTTAAATAGTTTTATTTGCATTTTAAGTTAGCATTGTCTTTTTGTTAGCTCACCTGAGCCGAAGGCTCAAGTGAGCTTTTCTGATCACATTTTGTAAGTCGTCCGTCCGTCTGTCTGTCTAGCTGTCTGTCCGTCTGCAAACTTTTCACATTTTCGACTTCTTCTCAAGAACCACTGGGCCAATTTTGACCAAACTTGGTACAAAGCATCCTTGGGTGAAGGGAAATTTAAATTTTTAAAATGAAAGAACATATCCGCTCGCAAGGGGAGATAATCAAGAAAAGACAAAAATAGGGTGGGGTCATTAAAAAATCTTCTTCTCAAGAACCTTTGGGCCAGAAAAGCTGAAACTTATGTGGAAGCATTCTTGGGTAGTGTAGATTCTAAATTGTTCAAATCATGACCCCCGGGGAAAGGGCGGGGCCACAATGGGGAATTAAAGTTTTACATAGAAATATATAAGAAAAATCTTTGAAAATCTTCTTCTCAAGAACCACTGGGCCAGAAAAGCTGAAACTTATGTGGAAGCATTCTTGGGTAGGGTAGATTCTAAATTGTTCAAATCATGACCCCCGGGGAAAGAGTGGGGCCACAATGGGTAATCAAAATTTTACATTGAAATATATAGGAAAAATCTTTGAAAATCTTCTTCTCAAGAACCTTTGGGCCAGAAAAGCTGAAACTTATGTGGAAGCATTTTTGGGTTGTGTAGATTCTAAATTGTTCAAATCATGACCCCCGGGGAAAGGGCGGGGCCACAATGGGGAATTAAAGTTTTACATAGAAATATATAGAAAAAAATCTTTGAAAATCTTCTTCTCAAGAACCACTGGGCCAGAAAAGTTGAAACTTATTTGGAAGCATTGTTGGGTACTGTAGATTTTAAATTGTTCAAATCATGACCCCCAGGGGAAGGGTGGAGCCAAAATGGGGGGATCAAAGTTTGACATAAAAATAAATAGGAAAAATCTTTGAAAATTTTCTTCTCAAGAACCACTGATCCAGAAAAGCTGAAACTTATTTGCACATGGAAGGATCCTGTGGTAGTGTTGATTTCAAAATGTCTTAATTATGATCAGTGGGGTAGGGTGGGGATACATAATGTATTACAAGGGGGAAATCTGGTAAAGAGCAGAATGGTCAAAGCTTCTCAGGTGAGCGATGTGGCCCATGGGCCTCTTGTTTAATAATTTAAGATTATTTATCAGTGTCATTTCGAAAAATATTAATAGAAACCAGGTTAAAACATTAATGAATTTACTTAAAATTGTCAGAAGATTTTGACAAAAATTACTACCGACTTATAAGCGGGTCAATGGCAAATCCCTCTAAAATAACGTAAAGAAATACAACCGACTTTTAGGCGGACCGACTTATAGGCGAGTATATACGGTATTTAAAAGTAAAATAATATTATCAGACGATAATTAAAACTTATATCTTGAACCACTGCAGTACAAAGTGATACACTGTGGTAGTTCAAATAGTGTCTACGTGATATTTGTTTGATTAAACAGTAGAGAAGGTTTAAACTGTTTAATCTATCACACTGTAAACTAGTCTTTTCCTGATTACCACATCTTGAACAACCAGGTAAAGTACTTTAGGAAATTGTATCTGTTGAACTTAATTTAGAATATTTGTTTTTAAGTTTATCTAAAATGTGAGATAAGGTGTTTTTTTTTTGGAAACAATTATGTGAAACTTAAAGAAAAAAAAATTGAAAAACGTCAGATTATCAATGGAGTACTCAAAAGAAATTTTTCATTTAAAAAAAAAACTTTCAAAAGATATCGATTTTAATCGATACACTTTGTTGCTTTTCTTGCTACTACTACTACTACTGGCATTGATTTTGGACCGTAGTAGCTTATAATTATCAATAAATGTCAGCTTCCCAATATTCCATTTCAAAACCTCTAATTTTTACAACGTCAAAATTGCAAAATGTAGACTTTTTTAAAATAAGCCAAATTAAGAAGCCGCTTATACTGTGAAATCACAAATTTTCATTGGAGTTTAATTTTCATGGTTTTTGGGGTATAAAAAGAGACCTACGAATTTAAGACCTCCACGAAATGTAATTTTGCACATATATATTACTACTGAACAATCCTCAACCACAAAATAAAGTCCCAATGAACCAATATGTTTTCTTCAATCCACGAAAATTTGACCCCTCGAAAATGTGATTTTTCAGTGGTAAAAAGTTCTCTAGGTAAAATTCTGAGATCTTATTTAACAAAGAGTAATTAATGTTTCAAAGGGATACAACTGGTCATATTTTCAAAAGCTTTATGTTTACTTTAAAAATGCTGCATTAATTATATATATAGTCTTTGTTTGTTATCGGAATTTGGAAGCATTAACATTAACTCACCTTACAGTACTAGTATTATTTTCTACGTTTGTCATACAAGCTTTTTTCTTCGATATTCGTTGGTGACATATAAACACAAGGCAGAAAATAGTAGTCATTAAGAAAACCGTAGCAACAATAATAGCCACTGAAATAAAAAAAAACATAACCTAGATATTCAAGCATAAACACGTTTGATGTTGATTGTAAAAAGAGAAAACAATGTCGTTTTACTTTACCGTAGAAAGGTGTTTTATATAAAGACACATGTATGTGAGATTCTGTTTTAACGTGTTGTTCATTGTCTTCCTTTTGGAAATCTACAATCAAACAGAAATGTATGTACGAAGACTCCATTTATTATAATTCTATTTTAAGTATCATGAAAAGTCTTACAAAGTCTTTTTTTAAGAGTGAGGGAAATCAAATTGTGCTGGGAACAAATTTTACCAACCGGAACAATATATGTTACAGCTCTGTTGGGATTCTTCTCTGCAGATGTCCTCGTTACATTCCAGACAAGATTCCAAGATGACATCACAGTATTCAAAAGGAATTCTGCACTTCTGCTCAGCACTAAATTTTCCACAAGGAAATGAAGCGTTCAGATGTTCAATTTGTTGCACAGTACTGCATGCAACAACTGACATAAAGAAAAACATGCAGCAGATTTTCAACAGCATCATCTTCGATATTATCTCACTATAACGTAAAAAGATGAATGATACTTGGTTATATGTAAGGAATGAGTAATCTAGATACACGTGGTACAATGAAAATATACCCCCAGACTATTTATAGATATTACATGAAGTACATATAATCTATGCGATAATTCTTAACAGATCAGTTTGGGAAAAGTTGAGGAAACACTTGACTGTTCTCAATCTAGCAATCCTGTGACATCAGCATACGTACTCATTCCTATATAATTGCGAATTTATTGAACTCCAAACTACTTTTGTCGAGGTACTTATTGCAGAAACAAAGTTTATCAATTCAGCACGTGTTTTTGTCGTGTGCTCATCAGATGGCAAATGAAGTGACCATCATTTTCATATTAGTCATATTTATGACTATAATTGTATAGTATCCCCAGAGTAATCAAAGATTATTTAATTTTTTTTTCATTGTAACTTCTTTTCTTTAAAAATAGTTCACAGGAATAAATACGCTTGGCGTTGCTGGAAAACTTACGACAAACCTCTTTAAAACACACTATGTCTTTTTACTGACTTCAGATGAACAAATTGCCCAATTCTGGTGCGATATGATGTCTTTGGTCTCCATAAATATAAAAAATCCTTATATTTTGTCAAATCATTTAGCAGCGCGGGCAGTAAGATTTATTTATAGGTGCATAAGGACGGGACCCCATTTTGAATATTCATCTCGAGTCCAAGGATATTTTTTCTTTCGTATTTTTTTATTAATTTATCTCTAAGTACACATTTGCAGTGTATTCAACATGACAAAAATATATGAATTGTAGCTCCTATGAAGAAGTTGTCTTAATTAAATCTTTAAAATAAAAGAAAATGTAAACACAGAAGTTCAAGCGGTAGCTATTGTAATTGATGGGACTTTGAATTAATTCTCACGCGCTCGTGCTTTATTTAAACATTATTCCCCAGAGAACTAGAGAAACACTAATACTGCTTATTATACTCGTATTTAACGCCAAACAACAACAAATGGTTGTTTTAATGGCCATGGGTTTGAACATTTTAAACATAATCCTCCAACGTGATGTAAATATTGATAGTAATGGGACTCTTAAATCAATTATTTTAAAAAGGTTCAGATTTAGGGATCCCTAATCTCTTAACTCTAATTTCATAAGTATTTTAAACTCTATCGTAAAATAGTCTGTGCGATAGGTCAAGCATGAAAAAGAAGTCATTGATACTTTGTCAAAATGGATATAAAATATTAGATGGATGTTGAAATCTCCCATTACTATCTATCCCTTTGGTCTTCAATAATTCATAGGTGAAAAAAGAATCAGATTATACGATAAGTATGTATTGGCCAAATTTGACAATGCAGGTAACTCTACAAATAATTATCCAACTTATACCAATAGTTCCCTTCCTCAGAGTGAATTCTTTAAAATCATATGTCACTTTAAATGTTTCAATATTCCAAACAGTCAAAATTAATTGGAATTACCTAACATATTATAGATTCCCAAAAATACTCACATGCAAAGAAATACAGATGGTTCCTATAAATGCTCTAACAAGTCTCATTTGAGATTAATGTAAAAAAAAAAAAATCTTGATGACAATACCTATTGTGACATTCAACCCGACACTAATACCCCATTCATACGACGAAAATTTGCTTATGTGTTCAAATTTACATATAAGTAAATCTATACACGTAAGTAAAAGTTAATTTGCCTTAATAAAAAACTTTAAATTGGGCGATAGGCGTTCTGCAAAGAAACCGATTATAGTTCAACATCTCGTCAAAAGAGTTAGTAACGTCATGAAACGTGATTTGCGCTTCTCTGTTGCGGAACCTGTAAGAGCAGAGATACATGGTAAATGGTTTGAAAACATTGACAATCTTATTTAAGGTATATTCAAATTATTGTTAGCATAAATGTACTAGGTGTCAAGTGTTGTGGATACGTTTAATGAATGAGGAATACGATACAAACCATGTATAAAATGAAAAGGTACTGTGAGTTTGAGAAATTTTCTTTAACGTTGTTTTTGACGTTACAATGTTTTTGACCGTGCTCCGTTGGGAAATTTACAGTACATCAACTTGGAGGCCATTATTAATTACCTGCTTGAATATGATAATGACGTGTTCGTATTTTCCAGGAGAATGAAAAGGATGACGAAAACTAACGGCGATCGATCTAAAAAAATCCTTGAACATTACAAATACATGTATGTAAATAGGAAATTAACACGAACACCTAGAAATTCAGGGTGGGATCAGTTGCCAAGGAGGATACTTACGGATGTTTACTTTCAACGAGTTTATTGGAATTCCTGTAACATTAACTTATATATTAGCAGCTTGCCTGGATTAAAAACAGAAAGGTAGAAAACGTCATCAAGAGCTAAACCGTTACGGTAATAGGCCCAAGCGATTGATGGAATGCTTGTTCTTATAGCTCTGGAGCATTCCCAGGGAGACAACATGAATAGTAAGGACACTACTTATTGATCCTACAAGGCACTTGTTTGCGACCGCAGCTTTATATTTATAGACATAAAATAAGATTTGCCAGAGAGGGTGCAAGATGCCCTCGTTTTTACAAATTCGAAAATTAATCTCGGAGAAAAAAAATGGCTCCTTGTTTAGAGATTGGGCTTCTAGTTACCATGTTTACTGACTTATATTTTGCACGTCAATGCATACACAGCCGAAACAACACTTAGAATGGATATTTATGCAATAAACAAAACAAAATACATACATATTTAAATTTGTTGTGTGTTCATACGATAAAATTTACACACATAACCGAATAATTTGCTACAAAATGTATGCAAAAGTTAAATGCACCTAGTCCTGACGATACATGTGTAAAATATACTGAGGTATGCAAATCATGCCGTATGAATGGGGTATTAAGATATATCGATGTCGTATCATCAATGGACAATTCAGGCTTTTATTCATATTTCCAATCGGTATATCCCAGTGAACTCAAAATAAACGATTTTACAGAGCCTGACATATCTGTTTTATTTGGATAATTTATTTGAATAAAGACCTTAGTGGTAACATAACAAAAAACTTGATAATAAATGTGATGACTTTCCTATCATCAATCTCCCCTAAATTATGTAGCCATACACCAATATCACCTTAATATGGGTATATGTCTCCCATTTGATTTGATACGCAAACTGTATTAAATATGCTCTACGTTTGAATAATTTCTAAAACAAGGCAATGTATTACAAACAAGTTGATGAAACAGGGAAATCAACTGTCTCATATAAAGTCACAATTTCTTAAGTTCAATGACCATGTCAGCAAATACAAATTTTTCATCAAGTCGAAAGCTGACTGACGTTCAGTGATTGTTAAGTAATTGTTTATAATCTGAATTGAATATGGAATTTTTTTCGGATGTCCGATCATGACAAGGAGCACACGGCGTGTGTGACTTGTTGACGGGGGATCTTTACTCCCTCATGGCAGCTGATCCCACCTCTTTATTTGTAGAGATCAAAGTTGCTCTCTGCCTGACTTGTATTGTTAAACTGGACTTATGAGCTTAATTTCTGTTTGTTGTCTCCTTATTTCTAGAATAAAGAGGGCACCTCATCTTGGCCAAGCTGATTTTGGTACATTGAATGATAAAATTAAATTTACATGTACACTTATTTCGGACAAATCTATCTTTGAGACTATTCTTCAATTACATGTAATTATGAATTTTGTCATGCAGTAATTTTATAGAGTGCTAGCTATCTCATTTTGATCATGCAAACAATGTTCTCCAAACTGATACCCAAAATAAATGCAGATTTTAACAAATGTAATCTATTTTAACGTTTTACTTACTTACCCTGTCCTGTTTGGGTTGAGTTTCCAGCTCTTCTACACCATGCATTCATTAAAACGATTTTCTAAGTGCATGATTTTCACTCTATGACGATTATGGTCTGACTTTAGAGACATAGAGAAAGTCATAACATATGTATCTTTTTTCTTTTTTATTGAACAATATACTTCAGAAACAAAAAAGTCATATACAATGAATATAAAAAATATATATCAAAATTATTCTTATTTGCTTTTGAAGCTTTATCACAGGAAGTTTGTTTCTTTTCCTCGACTTCGTTCCAAAATTCCATCTTTGATTTTCGAAAATTTTGGAAATGACCAAAGGTAACATTGTTACCATCGAAATACATTCTGCTGTAAGCCTGATGTTGTGTGTTGTATAACTGGCCTAATCTTGTTAAACCATCCAGTGAAAATAATCTGTAAATAATTCAATCGAAAGATATACTTAAAAGCTGGCAAATATTTTCATTAAGAGATTTTTCATCAATATGCATGCACGTACGTTTTACTTCATTATCATTGCTGTAGAAATAAATATTAAATATAGACAAGATAAATAGGTTGCGTCAATTTTCCTTGATTTGAAATTAATATATTTGGAATTATCAACTACTTGTATGCTTTATTCTCATTCAATAAATGATACTCCTCTATTGCAATAGTAAATTTTAGAAAAAGAGTGCTTACTCTGTTTTGACAAAATTGCTATATAAGGTCATTTCCAATTTGCTTGCTTCGATGTCTTTGTCGGTAAAATTTTGAAGTATGCTGCCTATCAGAGGTATTCCGAACAGATAAAATATGTCCTCTCCATGATCCACAGCTGTAACAACACAATAATTTTGTGAATTCAACAAAAATGGCTTCATATTACTTCTAATTCAGTTCAACTTCGTTATCTCGAACTCTGATATCTCGAATATAATGGATATATCGAAAAGATTTGAAAATCCAAACAACGTTTTCTTAAAGTAATTTAACCTCAATATTTCGGATCTTTGGATTTCTTGGTCCCGTCGGGTACGAGATAACGAAGGTTGACTTATTAGCACATACACATGTACAGTTTGGCAAGCCTTTATTTTATTGTACATACACCCATGAACCAGTTCTTACTTTTTTCATGCGACTTGTTTAGATTCATATTTTTTCTCTAACTATAATTCCCTATATTGATGATTCAAATTTGAACAAACCTTCCCAGTTAGCTTGATTGGGTTCTGGCATTTTGATATCGTACTCAAAAACATTCACTTCCGGTTTAACATCAGAGTCCGAGAGGAGATCGGACAGTTCTATGATACTGGCATAAAATAACATGTCTGCTTCAGCCTGTCAATACAGGTTATAATTTTAATAAAATTCCCAAACTTATGGTTTGATTTCAATTTAAATAAGTATACTTCTTTCGGAACAAAAAGGCGTTTTCTCTACATGATACAAACAATAGCAGGAAAATTATTTTTATATACTAGTATTATCAACAGAATGCTTTTATAGTTTCATTTGTGGACCCCTTTTATATGATAATGTTACAATTACATATTTTGAGAATTGAAGAAATATATTAATCTGAGTATATTTCTAGAGGTACCTCAACCAACCTCCTCCCTGGATCTTCAATGTCATTGTACACGGATCTGAGGGTGTCTACAAATAAAAATATGTTGATCACTGGTTTTTCCTTAATTAACAATATTTTTTCAAACAAAAAGCAGATATCATAAACGGAATCCAGTAGGTCCATGCAGCCGCCCATAAAATTGTTCTTTTACTCGACACCTACCAGATTCCGTAAAAAATGACTTCAAACAAATAAAAATATATAACAATCAAGACCTTTTTCCTTATCTGTTTTCTTACCTTTAAAATTACAAATCGTGGGATAAAATGGTTCATATCGAACTAGGTAACCCGGAAAATCTATCTTAAAGCCTGGACCTAAAAATATATTAAGAACTGAAATTATATTACCATTTCTTGAATTTTCGGGGTTATCCTTATCTGCTTATCGTGTTAGGACAAAGGAAAATACAAGTATCATTCTCTAGTTAACATATTAATTATAACTGCTATGACGGCTCACCCAGAAGCGGTCCAAAACTTTCGTCTGCAGTAAAGGATACAAGAAATTTGTTTCCATGGAAATCGCCATTTTGAAAAGAGGATCTCGGGTATTTTGTCAGAAAATAATTGTCTACAACAGCAGGATATGGAACAACACTGAATGGTAATAACTGCAATAAACAAGAGGTAATATATTGCATATTACAACAGATAACTGAAAACATGTTTTGCAAAAGTTGACTGGAATACAAAAAAAAACATATGTTGGCGGATGGGTAGTTTGCATTTTAAAATTAAACTGACAGAGTAACGTAACTACAAATTACCGTCGAAAATATGATCTCAATAGCTTTGATATCTTTGATATCTATTGTTCTAATGTCTGCTACATCTAGTGCATACTGCAGAATTGTGGCATTGATATTAGATCCGGGGAATTGGTCTGGTGACGCCATTGCCCAGTGTGCTAATGGAGATCCGCTCATTAAGATTGCATTCCTAAATAAACCTGAAGTAACCAATTTAAAAAAATTCATTCTTATAAACAACGGGGCTTCATATACTTTTTGAAGCTCATAACGTATTTATTACGTATTATAAAAATATAACTGGTTTCGTAGCAATATACATAGCAAAACTTTTACAGTAATAGCGTCATGCCAACATAACTAGAGAGACTTAAAAATATGATTCTATGAACATGAAAATTTATGCATTTTTTTTTTTAACTTGTGAATTTTACATTTTCAGTTTTACCGTTTTCAGTGCCAAAGAATGACTTATCATAGATGTCTTTTTTATAAAAAAAGGAAAAAGGATTTATCACAATGTTTATACATTTATTATAAAGTATTGGCCAAATATAAATCCCTCAGGATGTGAAAAAAAAAATTATAGAAATGTATTTTTTCAAAGATACCGTAAATTTCCCTAGATTTTGAAACTAACCTTTGGTGAGTGGTGAAACTAAGTGAAGACCAACGTCTCCTGCGCCTGCGCTGTGACCAGCAATGGTGATTCGATCCCGATCTCCATTAAAATAATGAATGTTAGAATGAATCCATCTCAAGGCTGCAACTTGGTCTAAAAGTCCATTATTTCCAGTAAAGTTGTGTTGGGGTGAAGACAGAAAACCTTCAAAATAAGCAAAACGTTGGCGCTGTATAACTTTGACATCGGAAACTTTTATAAATTGATTCAGTCAAGTTTTGAAAATACTCGGATATAGACTGATATGTGCAATACCTAAAAGACCTAATCTGTAGTTGAAATTGATGACGATGATTTGTCCATGGGCAGCCAATATGTCTCCCGGCAACATGGCACCCATCCCTGCTCTGTTGGATCCGCCATGAATGTAAAACATAACTGCATAGGTAACATTCTTTTCCAAAGACTGAAACAATTTTTAAGAAGGCTTCATCATTATTTCAAACTTAGGGAAAAATCAGTTTTTGGAATCTTTTAAATGAAATATGAAAACATCACAATCAGACAATGTTTGAAAAAGATTTTTTTCACGATTGACAGCTATAGTGGCTAGTTTTCACAAGTGTTGACGTCAATGACGATATTATTAATTATGACGTCAGTTTTGTGACGTTATATTCTCAAAATATTACGGGTGGAATAAAATGGTGGAGGTAAGGAATTTTGGAAATTTCTTTTAAAATTTATCAAATTAATAACTGAAAACCTTGGAAAATATTTTGTAGCATAATTATATACTGATGTGAATTTCAACCGGTGTTCAAGGTTCTCAAAATCTTGTTCTAGATTTAGCATTTCACCATAGCGAGAAGTCTAACGTCCATTTTTCAGCCATTATGATACTTTTTCTCCAGAGTCACCCCCCTTTTTTAAATATACAGAGGGATTTAGTCTACCCAAAGGGAAAGCTTCACTTAAGAGCATATATGCACTTCCCCTCGAAATATTATACTAGACTCGTATTTTGAACGGCCATGTTCCCACGTTGGTCTTGCTCTAGATTAAAACAACCCCTCACTATCCAAAATCTAAATTTGTCAACGTACATCTTCGCTAGCCAAGGGTTTCTGATACGCAAGCGAAGATGGTCGACGCATTGATTGAGATGGAAATTATGCTTTATTATCTTTTATACAAAACGGGTTTTCTTGCTGTCCATTTAAGTTTTTTTTATTTTATAGACACATGAGTACAGTGTACTCATCTTTACGAGATGAGGAAATTAAATTTAATTTTAAATAATTATAGAGATCGTTCAGTGTACACACTGATCAAACTGACAAAAACAATAATTACGATACCTTTGGTACATAAATATTTAGGAATAGGCAGTCCTCTTTTTGATAGTTCATATCAAAGTCTGGCATGTGCAGTTTTATATACCCTGCATTAATTTCCCCTTGATAACAAGCCGGGGGTAGTTTCGTCGCATTCAATGTATCCGTCCATGGGACATGTTCTTTAGGTCTCTGTAAAATAAATGATAATAAATAAATAAGGTAAAATAAATAAATTAATTAAAATAAATAAAACTATCTTAGAATTTCAACTGTTCAATGATTTTCCTTAAAAATGTTTCATCTTACATTATTTTAAATACACTGTACAATCAATTTACATAAAAACTTCATTGATCCGTTGTTTGTAAATAACTTAATAACCCAAAATGGTTTATTTGGATTTTCATTTTACTCTCTAAAATATATCTTATATACCTAACCTGTGTATAATAATAATCGCTGTAAACTTAAACATATTTTTCAGTCATTGCAATAAAATCTAAAATAACTAGAAAAACATTTTTTTAAGTAAAATTAACAAGATATTAAGATTTTAGAAGATTTTACAAAAAATAAATAAAAAAATAATAAAGATAAAAGTTAAATAAATGCAAATTAAAAAGTATTGATGCACAATGTCAAATACAATGCCCACAGAAGAGGGGGTGAGTCGGAACCAAAATTTTCAGGAAGGCACTACCAATCAAAAAATTCCTTAAAGAAAGAGAAGCGCCATCAGATATTATTATTATGGAACCTTCTCCATCCCTCACCCCTCATTCCTACTGCCAAAAATACATCTATGATGTCTAATTTAAAACACGGGTTTCCATGGTAAACTTAAAAAGCAAATTAACGTTTTGATAAATAATTAGAGCTTTTGATTTAATTATTTATTTTTGGTCGAATTCAATAGTAAAAAGATCTCTAGCTAACTACTTAACTTTTAGCATGACCCTGGTCTTAATTTAAAGTTTAATCATTATATATACCCTTATCATGCATTAATTAAGTGGAAGGAAAAATAAGTAGGTAGGCACTTCTTGTTTCCACTCAAAGCGTTAAGTTTCTGCCAAAAAGAATTCCTTCTATCACATCGCTATTTCTATAGGCATGCAATCTTGAGTTAATGAGGCAATTAGGAAACAAAATAAATTACCACACATAGACAAACAGACGATACCTGAAATCGGTTAACTCCAATTGGCGGGGCTGCATATGGAATTCCTAGGTATTCCTCTACGGGAAATCCGGCTACGCGCTCAGTTATTCGTCCGCGAATTTTCCCAGAATGCGATATTCTCACCGGAGATTCCATTGATGAAGAGGATGCACAGAGAAGGAAGCGTCCAAATAATATAAAAATAGATCCGATAAACTCAAGATTCATTTCTAATCTATACGATGTGATTTCCAAATGCAATATCGGATAGAAATCTTAATGTGTTGCACTCGATCGTAGCGGTTTTTTTTGTGTTTTATCCAAGTGGGACACTAAATATACTACAATACACAAAAAAGAAACATCAGCGTGTAAATGAAATGTTGGCCTCTTTATCAATATGCCTGTCTTTACTGGGTAAAATCATGGACATTCTCAGCCGAATCGTTTTTTTTCTGGGTTCACTGGCGGAAAAGAAAGAAAAACGGCAATATAGGTATAGCACTTAATCTCTCTAAACTTTATGTATGTAGTTAAAAATTCGAGACTGGGCTTCCATTGTTCACCGTATGGCTAATGGTCTCTGGAAAAACCATAACAACCATTAAAACTATAGATAATCCTATAGCTACAAATTAAAAAGTAGTGAAAATGTACGGAACTATTCGTATTGAAAAACCTGTGTAATGAAAAAGATGTTATATGTACGGGACAATTGTTGGTTTTCTGTAACTTGAGTACAAGACCCGAGAGCAAATCTTTGATCTGCCCTCTTCGATGCTTAAAATATGTGTGTATATACTAGGCACGAAGGGTTACGTACATATGTCAAACAAATCGCAAATAATTCTTGTATGTTTAAGTAAAATGAAAGTAAATATATCTATAATTTTGATGGATGAATTAATGCTCCATGGTTCTGCAGATACCAGCGTTAAATATATATTTTGTCTAAAATTGTATGTTTACATTGATCAGAAGTTTATAGCTTCTTGATATCCAAACTCTATCGCCCACGAAAATCTTTCCTTAATGATCAGATGAGAGAAAAGTTTTACATGATTCTTCAGAATTGATTAAAATTGTCATTTATCAAGAACCAAAATACCAAGCTGTTTTATATCCTGTGAGATTCCGATAGGCATATCAAACCAAGGATTTACAAGCAAACACTTTGTCAATAACTGTTTTCTTTTTTTCTTCATGAACTAACTAGCAGAGAAGGTCCCAAGCTAGTACATGTAGCCAACAAAAATTCAGGAAAAAATCCATTTCGAAGATTGTGAATCATTAACTGACAAGCATTGATATTGCAATATTACTTTTCTTGACATCATCTTTCGATTTAAGGGACGGTAACTCTACTTAACAAAATATTTTATGGTTTCAGAATCGTTCAAGAACAGCAGAAGTAGAAGCGAAATTCTTTTTGAGGTAAAATAAATATTTATATATCATTTCTGTCTGGAGTTTAACCTGAATAAAACTAGAGAATTGTTAAATATTTTTTAATTAAAAATGTCCTGGCTGACATTTTTCTTATTTCTTCCTTAATTTTCATGTCCCTGCAATTTTTTAACTTTTATTTCTTATTTCATGAAATTGGCCAGAAATGAGACCAATATTAAATTTGGCAGACCGAAGAAAATTAAAATGGGGCGCAAACGATTCTTCATGTGTGTGGGCGGGAAAAAATAATATTTGGACTGTTGGACCCATCATAAGATAGATCTCGTATAAAGATCATATTTACCTTGCAAGTAAATTACTTTAAGTTACTTTTTTTGAGTGTTGACAAAAGGTAAAACAGAGATAATTTAGTAAAAGGCGAAGAGAAGGCCAGGCCCGTGGGAGGCAATTTCAGTTTTAGGGGTGGGTGGTTGTGGTGGAACTACTGAGCAGAAATTTATTTTAAAGTCATCAGTCGATTTTAGAAGTATTGAGTAGGCACGATGAAAAAGTACCTATGTTTTCTGTAGTATAAACTATATATCGGAAGAATACTTTGGATTGCAACGTTAACCCTCCCCGTCAGTTCATGGACTAACGCCATAAAATTAAAACCGCTTTAGGTACATCAATGAATTTTAAAATATTTAGTTATCGTCATCTTTTCTATCTATAGAATAAATAATAAATCATAAATTTTATATTCAAATAAATTAGTAATTTTTTTATATGCAATAGTATGTCAAGGCGGCGCAACCTCGAAAACGACGTTGTATCTAAGAAAAGCTATTTGGATATGGACATTTGATACCTAAAAATCCCGTTAATTCGGGTATATGTTGGGAAACTATTGTTCCATAAAATTTGGAATTTTTACCTCATTCTGGAAGTTCTATGAAATGTTATTGCGAATTTTTCATGGAATATCTAAACAGATATTGCTTTGAAAATGACGTCATTTCCCAGCATTCTATAAAGTTTTGTCTCTGAAAAACTGTTATAAACCTAGGAAATGTTTAAACTGGCTACGGAGAAAAAAAATGCATCCAGATTACATGTTTTAATGCCAAAATAGATTCAGAGAAAAAAGGAATGCAAAATTAATGTCGATTTGTAGTCAAGGTTTGAAAAATCTATCACGTCAAATAATGACGTTTATCATGTGTTTTAGCTATATTGAAATCCAAAAAACAAAATATGCTGGCACAATCAAGTGAGGATCTCTCCCAATGTTTAAATCCATTTGCAATAATATTTGCATTGAAAGCTGCTGTTCATGACATTGTTAAGTCATAAAAAGAAGACGGGTTGAAGTCCTTACTCAGGTGTAGGAAATCTCATCAAAATAAGTGTACGAGGTAGAAGAAGCGGACATTGAAAAATGTTTGCATTTCCACTGCTCTCTCCCACTATGAGCATGTAGCCCTCAACTATCTTCATATCATTACACACAGACGCAACTGCTCTTGCTATGAGTGCAATTGCTCTATCACACTAGCGTAGAACAACCTCTACTACGTTTAAGTTGAGAAGTATATATATCAAATGTTTCGTGAAAGGAATAAATATAAGTTTTTAATAATGTTTTTGGGAAAAAAAGGAATTCAGAACAATTTAAAATTGCTGATTCATATCTTTGAAAATTTAATTTTGGTTAATGTATTTAATTGTAAAATAAAACTTTTTAAAAATTGAATAGAACTTCAACTTTTTCTTTTTTCGTATCATGCATATTTGTACAAAGAACGATAACTCTTCATACTTGGGTAATAACATTCAAAAAGAGAAAATTTCTTTAACTAGCCTAGTATATTTATTTCAAGAAAAAATAAATAGAAAAAGAAAAAAAAATCACAGAAAAGCATACTGGAGTAATAATCATTATAAAAGCATTCTCATTTTTATCATAGTGTTAAATTATTTATTTTTGTCAGAGGATTTCAATAACGTTGACGTCACAACTGCATCAAAACAAAAATTAAGAGAATGTGATGACGGCGCTGCTTGTATTCAGATAACTGTGTTTGAGAGGGAAATGCTTGTGATTTATTAGAGAAAAGGAGTATTAATCAGGTGTACTGATTTTAAAGCAGTATGTTTTTCTTTACTGAAGACAAGAACTGAAGATGCTGCGTCCTTATGTAAGTCAGGATTTCCTCTGATATTCTTGACAACATCAAAGAATGCAAATATAAGTAATAAACAACGATTATTTAGTGAACATGGCGTTATGAATAGCAATTGCTCTGCTGGCATATTTTCCATGATGCGCTAGCGCGCATCATGGAATATGCCAGCAGAGCAATTGCTATTCATAACGCCATGTTCACTAAATAACGTTGTTTATTTCTTAAATATTTGCATATCCACTGCTCTCTCCCACTATGAACATGTAGCCATGAACTGCGTTCATAGGACTGTAGACGCAACTGCTTCCACTATGACTACAAGTGCTCTATCTCACTCGTGTAGAACAATCTCTACTACACCTATACACCGTGTTGAGAAGTATATATATGAAATGTTTCGTAAAAGGACTAAATATAAGTTTTTAATAATATATTTTGGAAAAAAAGGAATTCAGAACAATTTGAAATTGCCGTTTGATATCTTTAAAAATTTAATTTTTGTCAAAGCATTTAATTGTAAAATAAAACTTTTAAAAAATTGAATAGAACTCCATATTTTTATATGATAACGTTGTCGGACGTCATGAAACTAAGCGGCGATGGCGCCGGGTGAACATATAATGTCGTTTTTATTTTATAATAATTTGGGAAATAATGAATACATCAAGCTAAAATTTTCAACATTTCTATATTTTTTGTTGTTTTATGTTCCCTATAAATTTTGTAAGCTCAGACAACATAGTACTAATTTTATAGCATCAGTCCACGAACTTTTTGATAACCCCTCGTAAGTTTATCTTTTAGAGTGTATTTACTGTATTACAATATTGCTTAAAATTATGAAAAATTCATCATACCAGGTTCCACTCTCGCTAAAACTATTTATTCACATTTCAGTACAGACACTTTGCAATGCC
>PRKT01000112.1:522525-536860 GCA_003671525.1 Saccostrea glomerata
CCCCCCCCCCCCCCTCCCCGGAGACTATGAAGTTTCGGAAATATAACATAAATATATTTTCAATAAATATTATTTATAAAAAAATCATTTGTATGGTCGTGTGTGTGCAGGGTGTGAGTGGAATTTTATACTTTATAATTTGTCTGCATGGATTGGAGAAATGTTAATGAATTTCAAAAATTTCTAAAACTGTATGCATAGATGTTAATTTACCTCGCATATTCTTTTTAAAATAGACTTTTTTATGATGCTCGTCCCTGATAATGAAAGGTTTATTCATACAAAGCAAAAAGTTAAAATCATCTGGTGATTTAAAAATGTTCCTTAACTTTAAAGTCTTATAAAACTTTGGCTTCTAAATGAGATAACCCTTGTGGAATGGGAGAAAAAAGAATTTGCGCACGTTTTATTTTTTTTATTCAATAGCTTTTAAAGGGACGAGTGTTTCATTGGATATCTCAACCACTTAGAATTTTTTATCGACCACTACAAGTTAAAGTTTCCTCTTGAGCAGTTGTGATAGTTTGTGCCATTTAAATATGGCTGATTGGCTATAAAACTATTTTTAAAATACTCAGGCCTAGCGTCCTTGGTTACCGATGATCCATGTACAGAAACTTGTCAATAATCGTGAGAATGTCAACACTGTGACCACAGCATGGAGTAATATCGCACCGGCATTGAGGAACGGTGAAGATGAAACCTAGTAGCCGTGAAAGAGACAGTGTTTTAAAGGAATAAAGAAGATGGATGACGCGACGAAAAATTTATTATCAGGACACACACGGATTGAGCAGATACCAGAAATTCCGGCGAGAACAGTTCGAATTTTTCTAAATTCTGCGGCTGAAGGTAAAGAAGTCTTAATTAATGAATTACGAGAACATGGTTTTGGAAAGAGGCTGAAAAAATTAAAATGAGTTTATCATTATTTGATTGATGATACATTGTACATGGCTTTATGTGTAAAACGTATGATCGACATAACATGTATGCTACATTATTAATTTTACTGAATGGCTTAATAGATTTAAAGCTTGAGAAAAGTTCTCGTGTTTTGATAACTTTTGATCTCTATTCATTATTTAACACAAAAAGTTCGATCTTAATACAGTATATTTAAACGTTCCACAAAACACTGAAGTGCCCATGTATAATCTTTATGAAACTTCGCTTTCTTTAACGCAACAAAAGACCCTTGTCATTGTTGCTTCCAAGTATAAGTGCGGTTTAATTTTTAAATCAATCTTCGAATATTTGAGTTTTTACATTTGCCATTGTTGGTAGGATGTTTTATGATAAATATTGACAAAGGAATAAATGGCGTGTTTGTTTTATAGACAGCGTGACCGAGAGAAATGCTATTGCTGAGAAAGTTTATCCAGAGCTGCGAGATTATTGCCGACAGAAATCAAGAATTATCAAGATTTTTTAAGAAAAAAATTTATAAATTACAAAAAATAAAGTTTTCAGCAAGTGATCTCCAAAAAAAAGGGGGAAAATTACATTTAAAAGAAATATACTAATATGCTTGATACTCTGTTATTTGTGATTGCACATTTAATTAAATGCAATTGTAGCATTGTAATTACTGTACGAACTGTTTAAAAAATTACTGTCATTGATTTAGGTGGTGGACCTAGACTGGGGCTCTGACCCAAACACTGTCAATTTGGACCAGACGTTCTACGACTTTAGGCTGCGCGAACTCAGAAGATGTCAGATTCTCTCAGCAGGACCCAGCTTTTTGGTAAGTAAAAAAAAACTTTTAAGAAACAGTGTTCACTGACTTATTATATATGTGAACTCGGCATATGAGAGCATTATGTTTGTTTTATCGTCTTGATCTCCCATTGACTAATTAGGGGTATTTAAATAAACACATTACAGCTGTTATGATTGATTAATCTCTAAAAGATTAATTAGCGTATAATGTGAAAGCAATTCATTAACGGGTTTAATGTGTAAATAACACTTGATTAATGAAATAATATTCTGCTAGATTTTCAGAGTGAACATGCAAGGCAAATTTATATACATAAACGCCAGCATCAATAAGGGACTTGTGACTTAATCAAGCTCGAGAAAAGATCTGTTTTGATGTGTATCGTTTCTACATACGTATATTAAATTCTTAGACAATGTAGAAACGCAAGTTTTGGCTGATTTGCCTTCCTTTCCAATTATCTTCACCAATGACACTGGCTATACAAATAGCTTGGTGTACTCTGCTCAAATCTTATGCCAAGAACAATACTCTGCTATCACACATACTCGATATATAATTAGGGCACGGGTATCGTTAACTTTATGAACCTGATTTCCAGACGTCATCGTGGTGGTCAAAGGCCTGAAAAATTCCTTCTCAAAATATCAGAAATTCGTAAAAATATTATTACTTAGTAAAATCATACTATTCGTTTATGAATGGGTGTTTTACACCATGTAGTCATATACTGTAACAGGAATTTCTTCCTTTTTTGTTAATTCATATTTTTTTGGCATGTCGGTATGTTAGGCAAAAAAAATTTAATTTCTTGGTTCTCAGGCCCTCCCTCATCTCTTCCAAGGGTGCCTCATTGACCCTTTTGATTGCTAAATCAATAGAATAAAAACAATGAATCACCTCCCTCATCATTTTTGAGGTTTTGTACAATGTTAATAGCTGCCTCATCATGTTTTGGGGGCAATAAAAAGGAAAAAAAAAACAGCCTCCCTCCCTCATCATATTTCTTGAAAAAAGGCCTGAGAATCAAGGAATTAATTTTGCATAGCCTTACAGTCGCAAAATAACACCCCACCCCCAAGAAAGAGAAGAAAATATGATGATTTAAAAAATATTCCATTAATAAAGGCATTTGTTGGACAAAAGTATGGCAAGGTTTGTCTTCAGTCCTCAATACCAGCCGAGGAGTTCGAGCTTTTAAGGATGTGGCTTCATAATCAAAAGAGTCGAGACACGAGGACAGCGCCCCTATTGGATGATTGGTACACTAAGGACTACAACTCTTTGCCACCAGTCTATTTCTTAAAAGATGCCGGAAAAGGAATTCCAGCTCTTTACTCGGTAATTCTGCCAGGAGAGACAAAAGTTTCATTACTATTACTATTATTTTCATTGAGTACATAAATTAAAAAGACAAATGTTTCTATAAGTCTTGTTTATATTTGATGTTTTTAAATTGTTGTAGAAAGATCACTCTGAATTCAACGAAGGGCTAACAAAATGGAGAGAAATAGAAGAAGAAATGATGAGATTGCTACAAAAAGCAGCAGAAGCCTGATACCTTCAAGGACTTATCGATGAGGGAATTAAACAAAAATACGTGTTGTCAGGTATAAACCGATCAAATTCTGCATTTAATCAATATTTCAATGAAACATGATGCAACAAATGCACCTTTCTTGAGCGGAAATCGATTTATTTGCCTTGCCATATATTTCTGTCACATATATACACAATAAATAAATAAATGATAACATTCGACCTATGAGATGTTAAGTAATACTATTTTCGAAATTTGATACGAATTGACTTCTAACCTATTACCATCATTTATTATTAGTTTTCTTTATTGCTGGAAATCAAATGTTCGTACTCATGTAACATATGTCCCTCAAGACCCATTAATCTATTATGTTTTAATCTGTTTTATAGCGACTGATAACCTAATGGTCATGGGAATCGATGAATTATCATCACCACAAAATAGTTGTTTGATTGCTTTTCGGGAAATTGCTGATCTGAAAAATTATGTGGACGACCCTTTAGCCAAAAAATATGCGGATATATACTATAACGAGAGAACAGAACAGTTCGAAATAGATCCGGTTTCTACTCATCTGATAAAAACGATGTCAGAGCGATGTTCAAAATTAGTTACTGTCAAGAACACAACATCTTATAGCGTTTTATGGCGCTATGATGACGTCATCAGCCCAAAACACCATAAAGAATATTTGACCAATCTGTGTTCTGACTTGTCATCAGCTTTGAAAGAAATGATTGACAAAGAAGTACCGAAAGTTGTGGTTGATGAAAAAGATGAACTTTACGACGAGTGCCACCAACACTGGTTGCGGTGCAAGCACATATCTGCAGATTTTTTTGGTCCTGATTTGGAATATGGGAAACTTGTTGAATATCTTCGTGGGGTGACGAACCAACCTATGGTCATTCATGGTCCTGCAGGTGTTGGGAAAACGTCTTTAATGAGTAAAGTCGCCTCACAGGTCTGTGTTTGTCAACATCTAGGTGTCATATTTTAATTTAAACACTCTATTTACATCAAATAATATCCTCTTAACGAATGATTCGAATGTAAATTCAATGAAATTTTTCTCAATTTAAATTCCATTTAAAATTTAAATGTACATGTATTTCAAATTCCAACGTCCTGTGATTTGGAATTTAAATTGATGTTTTGATTTTCATTTTTCCAGGTACACGACATAATGGCAAACGACAACATCTGCATAGTTAAATACGTGGGATACACCCCAAAAAGCACAGACATCCGGAATCTATTAACTTCGGTCTGTACGCAAATTCTGGTGGGATTAAAACGAGACCATGCGTCTGTAACTCGGGACTTTAAAGAACTGCAGAAATTTTTCCTATCTCTTTTACAATCAATTCCAGAAAACAAAACCTTAGTGCTTTTCTTTGATGCCATTGAGCGAATTCTCCCCGATCATAATGCACATTTGTTGACCTGGCTTCCACAATCTCTGAAGTCAAATGTGAAAATCATTCTCAGCGTCAACACTGGGGACAATGCAATCGCACAAAAATTATGCAATGATGGCCTCAAAAGTTCTCAATACCACGTAGACATAAAACCACTGTCAGTTCCTGAGGCTGACGGCTTGCTATGTTACTACCTCAGCCGTTATGGACGCACACTTACAAAGCAACAAAGAAGTGCATTTACCAATATATTCCAAAAGTGTTCACAACCTCTGTTTGTGTCCTTGTGTGCCGAAAAGTGTAAATGTATTCATTCTAGCGATTCTATTGACACTGCCGACTTCTGCACAAATTTCGATGACGCCATCAGTGCAATGTTTACAGCCTTGGAGAAGATGCATGGATATGAGCTGGTTTCTAGATCCATGTCTTATTTAGTAGGATCCGTAACTGGGCTCAGTGATTGTGAAATGGAAGACTTGTTGTCATTGGACGATTCTGTGACCAGTACTGTGTACACCAATCACAAACCGTCTCTCTGGAGAATACCCCATAGCAAGTGGCTGCGATTGAAAGACGACATTGACCGTTTTCTAGTTCAAAGGGAAGTAGACGGAGTGACCGTATATCGATGGAAAGACGAACAATTCGATCAAAATGTTAGAGCAAGATACTTAAGTGACGAGTCTAAGTCAAAGGAAATATATTCTTTGATCGCAGACTACTACTTGGGTATTTGGCACGGGAAGCCTAAACCTCTCTCGAATAATGAGACACAAACAAAAAGCCAATCATTTGATCGGCAAGTACCATCACAACCCCTTACTTTTGACAGCGATGGGCAGGTTCGGTTTAACAGGAGGAAATACGACCAAGTTCCCCGCCATTTATACAATGCCGAACGTTTAGAGGAACTCAATCGTCTTGTTTTGTTCAATTACGAATGGATCTACAACAAAATTAAAGCTCTGTCCTTGCAACACATTATAGCAGACTTTGCATTAAATCCTAGCAATGAAGCTTCTCTGGTTGAAGAAGCCTTAAGAGTCGCCGAGCAGGTCATTGAGAAAGACATCGACAACATGGCGTCTGAAATATCAGGCCACCTGCTACCTTACTACCAATCCCATCCAAACATCCGTGCATTAGTGCACCAGTGTGATACAGCTGGATTGAAACAATGTGCCTTGATACCTAACTTCCCCTATCTTCAGATACCCGGAAGTTCTCTACAGTTTGCTCTACAGTGTAGCGCCCCCATGGAATACTTTAGTCTTATTGGCGATGAGCGTTTACTTCTCACTAAAGAACGCGAAAGTTCCTTTGTGCACATTTTCGACATTGTTCTTGGAGAGAAAAAGTCCAGTGTTTTTGCTTCTAATGGTGCTCTTTACGTGACTCCAAATGGCAGATACTTTATCATTGTTGACCATGTCACAGAAAAGGCCGTAAAAGTTCACAACGCAGATAGTGGGGCATACATTGGCCAATTGATCGTGCTGAATCACATAGAACTGAAACCAAAAGAGAAATATAAATTGGGATCAATCTGTCTTACAAACGACCGAATTTGTGCCATTGTAAGCACCGATGTAAGCTACCTCTGCATTGCAAATATCGAAACTTGTCAGTTCCTACAAATTATTGGTCTTGATGGGAAATGTGATGTTTGTACGATATCACATGATGGAAAATACGTGTTCTGCAACTCCAACGAATTTTTATTCACTTACGATTTGTACACCTTAGAACTTCTGTCAACGTTTTCCATTGGATTTCGGCCAAGTTGCATTACTGTCAGCAAAGACGGCTTGAGAGCCTATTTGACAAATAGCATTGAAACAAAGCTAATGATTCTCCATTTGAATCATGGCAAAGTGGAAATGGCGTACAAGAGTGTTTTAGACAAATGCATGCCAGACGACACCATCATGGATCTGCGGGTTTCTCCTAAGGATGACATGGTTCTTGTTCGGGGACTGAACAACATCGTTGTCTACAACAGATCTAAAGAAAAAGTCTTGGCAACATTTAAACGGCCAGTAGATGTTCCAAAAGAATTCAAGCTTCCCAGAAGCCACTACATAGATTTGTTCTTCACAAACGCAGAGTTTACGCATGGTGGTAAATTTGTTATTGCAACAATTTTCAGAAATATCTACCTTTGGGATGTTGCTACAAGCGAACTTGTTACCACTATCCAAGCTCCTGTAGGAATAGTAAAGGAAATGCTATATTCTCCCAAACGCAGTCTTCTAATTACTCACATTGAACATTGTCATGAAATTCAAGTATGGAATCTGGATGACGCTGTGAAACCTGTTAATTTGTTGGATAAGTTAACGGGACCAATCTCAGACATTCAGTTCACTCAAGATGGAGAAACTGCGTACGTAATGTGCAAAGGTAGTGATGAGATAGGTGTCATCGAGATGAGAAGTGGTATAATGGTGGATCTTCTTACACACGAAAGTCCTGTAGTCAACTTTTCTATCACACCAAGTGGTGATTATGCTCTGGTTTCTCTTGAACCTAAGAAAAAGGATATTTGTACCAAACTTTGGAATTTGCAAGAACGACAAGTCATCAAAGAATTTGGTAATGCTTCAGGTTACTGTATTACACCACACAAGAGCAACTTCATTTTGTTTGTGTCTCAGCAAGAAGTTGCTTTCAAGGCGCCTTACTTTATAACCATGTTCCAGATGAGCGATGGTGAAGTCGAAGAGTTTACTCATCCTTTGGCCTTGCGGTTTGTTTTGGAGAAACCTTTCCTGACTAGCAATGATAAATACCTGATTGTTCTTACCGCACACGAATATCATGAATCTCGAGATGAATATGAAACGCCAACCATATGTACATTTTCAATGGACGAAGAGATGAAAGTCTCGTACTTCACACCAGACAGTTTTCGAGATTCTATCTTAATTGACTCCATAGTGGACATGCAGCCTTGCTTTGATAATCCGTACACGATTGCTGTAATGTATAGGTCCAAAGAGATCCTCGACTTCAATGACAACAGTCCGTTTGGCGGTCTTGGGGGTGGAGCCAGATACGGATTTATGATCCTTGACATCTGCAGTGGTTCTGTTGTCACGATCTGTGATCCATTCTTAGTACCAAGCTTCATACTCAAAAGAAAACTTCTATTTGATGAAAAATATTCCTTCTGTCTGGACGACCAATCAAATGTCTTCGATCTCCGTGAGGGTTGTTATATTGGACAATTACCAAAACAAAATTCTCCACCCCGAGTCATTGCTCTAAGTGGAACTGTAGTTATTTATTACGATGGTAGTGTACTATCTGCATACCGTCTTAGTTCCGGTGAGATAATCGCTCACTGTGACGTCCATTCAAATATTTGTTGCCTGAAGCTCAGCAGAGACCAAAGAACTTTGGTCGTTGGATGCGAAAACGGTTCTATCGCCTCTTACGTTTTGATAGATCCAAAAGTAGAAGATCCAGACATGGTTCTTGAACATCTCGGCAGCAGACAGTTAACGGAACCGAAAATAGTTTCGGGGCGTCGCAGTTCCATTCCTTGGGACAAAGTTGAGGAGGGTGGCAGTGCACCCCAATCCAGACCAGTGTCTGCTGTTGCGACTGAAAAGACGGATAAAATAATACTTAAAGAAATAGAACCCGCTCCTGCTTTCAGACCGAGTTCCGATACACTGATTTACTTGAGCACAAAGTCCAAGGCATGCTCTATTATGTAAAAAAGATTCAAAGAGGACTTTTGCTTTAAAATATTTTTTAAAACCAATTACTAGTATATTGTAGCATTTACTATTAGTCAAACATAGTTAGTCTTAATTATAATTATATATATGTACAATTTATTTGTTGAATCCAAATGGCCAAACAAGCGTCTGTGATCTATTTAGTAAGTGCAGCATATTTGTCTCTTAAATGTTTGCTTCTATGTTTATTGTGAATGTATTTGTAATGTATTTTAGGTACACAATTAAATAAATTTTTCAAACCAAAAACTGTTTCCGATTTGAGAAATGTCGATAACAATAAAGCAATACAAAAGGCAATGGAATTAACGCTGCATGATTAGCCTCTTTCTGAGCATATCGGAAAATATGTTCGTTGTTTAGCAGAAGCATTTCGACTTCTTGATAAAATCAACACAACCGGGCGAGAAACCAACGAAGTAATGCATGAAAAATACCTTTTTATCTGATAAGATTTTGTTTTATTGATCGAAGTATGGAAAAAGGCAAATATCGGCAAATAACCTGTTATTGGATGGACTTGTTGACACGAATTGGAAACACCATATTCGATGTATGACTTTCATCAACTAATGGAGTAATCGGACCAAAAGGAAATATTTGCCTTTCCAAGGAAAATGGAAATTATACTGAAACGTTTCATAGCATGTTGTAGTAAATTTGAAGAAAACAATTTTCTGTCAAGGGAGGATATATGTCATTAGTTTCGCTGAAAAGTAATTTCATGTGTAGTTTTATGCAAACAACAAGTTAATTTTAAGAGGAAAATTCATAAAATCTGTTAAGTAAATGCAGTCATGCTTGAAAAGTTGTTTTGAAATATTTTTAGTCATCATCTATACCTTTAAAAAAGAGAGAGAAAGAAAGAGAATTCAAAGTATAACAGTCCACAAAATAACATCGTAATGCAAAAATATGCCTAGTAAAAAATGAAGAGGTTTTTTTTTTTAATTGTAGCTTATGCACGTTTCAAGCTGCGAAATTGTCCAAGAAGGGAAATGTAGTTATGTTGTTCATGCACGTTAACTCTAAATTGTATGAAAAAAATCGGCTAACATCGTGCTATTTGCATAAATCGTATACGGTTTTATTCGTTCAAAGTTCGACAACTCCTACCAGCTCATTGTCTTTTTCTGTAGAAGCCACTTATTATACATAAAATCTGCCAAGGATAATGCCTAATTAAATCTATGTCCTTGCATCTATTGCTGAATTGTGTCATTTTCATCATAGTTCGACAAATAATTGTACTTCTTGAATGAAAATTATATTTCATTATCGTTGAACGTCGCCCCAATAATACTCCTCACACCACCAGATACTTGTATTCCCCCATTCACGGTTATCATCAATTCAAATGCCATCGTGTACACAGCAGTGTCTCTTGCAGCGCCAAAACAACTCGATGGCAAGAATCACGTTAAAAATTGGGATGGCAAAGAATTCTGTGACGGCGTGCCCAAAGTACACGCTGTTGCTCTGCGTTCTAATGTACATGGAGTAGAAACACCGGACACTAACCATGACAGTGCTGAAACTAACGTCTTTAACATGAGCGTTCAGATGACGCACATTTCACAGCATGGACGCCGGGTGCAATGGTAGCACAGAGACATTACAGGGTCTTTTGAAATGTCAACGAGGTTTGTGCACACAGACAGCATATTGTGCACGCCAAGAACGCAAAGTGACTCCTAGCACACTATTAGCACTTAGGCGGGAGCATCTATTAGTCAATCATTAATTAGAACTCCCTTGGAACGCAGTTGCACGTCACATAAGCTCTGCAGAAATCCAATAATAAATTGCCATTTTTTTTTCTAAATTCTCATTGAAATCCCAGAAATCAATGCTGTGTCAGCTCTGTAGGAACTCAGTTGGAATGTAAATGGATGTGATTTTTTATTCAATTTTATCACTGGAGTAATCAAATTCAACCTTTTATTTCATATTTTATTATTTGTGAGGTTTTAATCCGTTACGCTTTCTTTAAAGCACACTTCAAACAGGACAGGCTGAATACTTAACACAAGAAATTTTTCCACTTTGTTTTAACATTAAATTATTATAGGTGATCAAAACTTTTGTTCTCGAAGTTTAACTGAAGTTGATTGCATAATTTACAGTTATATATATTTGCCAGAAAATAAATCAAAGAAGAAAACAAAATAGTTAACTACATTTATTACATATAAAAATATCTTGATTTACCATTGTACAATGATAACATGACGTGGTTTCAGATAAAAGAAACATTTGCATATGAAAGGATGAACGTACAATCCTAGAATATGAGCTTCACGATTCACGATTTTCTGGGTTCGAGGGTCACCCCAAAAATTCAATAAAGGACAACATGAAAAAAATACTTAGGAACTAAATTCCAATAAATATACCTGTTTGCACCTGGAATTTAACATAAATTTATACAAAATCTATTCACAATAATCGCGTCAAAAGTGAACAAATTTTACTTGAAGATAATTGATTTTTCCAGTGTTACACGTTGCTTTTCAACAAGCAATACAACTTCCGCACTGACGTACTGTTTCAACTGTCCAGAATTTTTTTTATTCCAAACATAAAATTTTAAGTAAATTTGTACAAAACATTCACAAAAACTACATGATATATAAAAATAGGGTAAGTAAGGTTAAAAATTCGATGGATTTGTAATAATGTGGTTTAATTACTTCACGACGCAAAATTTACCCTTCATTTCCAAACAATCCGAGCCTCCTTCAAAATAGTGCACTGAACACATGTTTGTTTGTTTTTTAAATCATTTCAAGTCTTTAGACATGATCACACATTTACCAATATGGAATGTATGCTTCGGGTCACAAAGGTACATTTTCATCAATGACTTGAAATTGGGCACTACTTTGTCTACTAGACTTTCTGCTCTGCGTTTCGACATTAGTGACAACTTCCGGTGTATCCTCACACGACATTTGAAACACTGAGTCACTTGTCTCATCGCCGTTTGTCATCCTCATATCATTGAATTCATCATCTGTCTCTTGCACAGTTTCATTTTTTGGATCACTTCGAGTTTTACCCAACAATGGTTTAGCACTTGGCGGAACGTTGGCTACACGATTATAAACTCGTTCTCGTCTGTCGTTCTTGCGAAGAATGGACATTTCTTTGAGATAGCTCCTTAGCTGACTGTCTTGTTTGTTTTTGCGTATATGTGAAGCAATCATCATAACAATAGAAAGTCCGTAAATCATGACGACCGCCACGACATAATATAAGGCCCCGATATCATCGTCGTCCGTGTGGTAGCTATCCACCATGGCTTCAAATGTCTCGTTGGCCGTTTTTATCCGAAAGCGAAGTTTACTGGCTATGTCCATCATTTTCTACGAGCCAGAAAATGAAAGGAGAAATCATCTGCGACAAAAGGTCCAGAGAGACGCACTTTAGAACGCTCTGTTACTGTCAACCATAAATTCAATTTCTACTTTGTTTAAGCTGAACAATAATTTTACATCATCCTTTTATCCATTATAACACTGACGGAAAGAGCATAAACATGTCATTGTACTCAGAAATCACAGTCCCCATTCTTGTATAGAAATATTGGATGCGGAGTCAAGCGGCTTCTTGCCTTCATTAAGGTGATTTATTTGTTATCATTACAATTTTTCTACTCACTGTCAGCTGCTACATCCATTATTATTACTAACTCTAGAACTGTGAGACAATATAAAACATTTGACATTTACCGTATTACAATATTCCTACGCGGTCTTATATTTCCTATGTGACGGTATCCGGGTTACCAAATCTGACGGTTCTTCTGATCCAATATTCTTGTAATGGTCATCAGGAGAGCTTTCATAACATATCTGTTACATATCTGAAATACAGCACAATTAACTCATTTATCCAAGTTATTGTAAACACAGGCCTTAATTATATACAGCAGTAAAATTTCCATGTTCAAGATTTCCCTAATGAGAGATACCATCAAATGAAATGAACTTGTTTGCAAACTCAGTAATTTTTCATTATAATTTTCATGCCTCGTTTTGCACAATTTAGTAGATGGGTCTTAATCTTTATGACAATGTGGTTGCAATGGATATAATAACAGATTCCCAGATTCTCTCAGAGGACGACATAAAGCATACGCCTTTTCTGCAAACCTCAGAGAAAGAACTCGGTATACAGACTATATAGTTAAAATAACCACTACTTATGCGGTGTAATTCGATTCTAATCGTATTTAATTAAACCATGATATGTAAAACGATATTGTTTTTTCCACTGCAAAGTGACAAACAGCAAAGTATCGATCGATCGAAGAGGTTTAAAGGAGCGATTCTTCCATACATGCAACAGATCTCAGGTTGTATTACAAGAAAAAAAGAGCAAAATTTCTCTGTTTCAAAGAGACATTGAGAGCAGGTATTCTTTGATTTTAATGAGAAACTGACATGCAAGTATGCAACTTACATTTGTAAATATTAAGTTCTCAAATAAATTCTTTTCTTATAAAATTAACATTTCAACTCTCTTTTTTACAACATGAGGAATCATACTCCGATTTTTCTATACCCTTTCCCCTTACTTGAGATTATGGTACTCAAACTCATACCTAAAATTATATATTGTAAATATTAATTATTGCGTGCATTAAACCCTTTCGTTAACAGTTTTTCTTTTATAGAATTTTGCTCTTTTTACGAAAACATTGTGCAAAATTGAAATTCATCGAAACTTGGCACTCTTTGTTGGTTCATCAAAGGCCTATATGGGTTTATAAACTCTCTGGTTACCAAATCCACATAAAGTAAATTAAAAATGGTACACAATCAAATGTTTCTTTTACTGATGTGTTATAGCGAAAATTTCACAGATTTCAATTTCATTTTCTAATATTTTCTAGTTCCATCGCTATATTTTTTTATTCCAATATCAATTTGATCTGTTTGCAGGCTCTGTTTTTGCGTAGGCCATGTATAAATGCTTTTAGGTGAGTAAAGATACCCGTCCATCCCATGTCGTCTGCTAAACTATATCATAGAACACTTCCCCTTAACAAAAAGTGTGAAAAATCCTCACATGTATCCTATTTTTTACAAGGTGTGTACAAAAAAAACTTGAAGATTAATATGTCTAATCACCTGGATGCTAACCATCACATGAGGCATGAGCGCCTGTAATCTGTGTTGAAAGTTAAGTAAAGATTCTTCTCATTTCTTTTACAACTGTTTTTAAAATTTCATGAAAATTTCACAGATTCAAGAAGAAAATATTACTAAGTGATAGTCATGTCAAGGTCATTAGATTTTTTCTTGGCAATTAAAATTAAATATAATTGTTGCCAATTCAATTGTATAAAAATGGCCTAACATTTAGTATGAAAAACGTCAGTCAGCATTTGACTCAATGATAAAGTGTGTTTTGTTGACAAGGTCATTGCAAATAACTTAAGAAATGATGACTTTAAACGAGACTGCTGATATTCTTGTTGCATCGACTTGTTTGTCAGTAATTTACCTCGTTTGAGACGTTGTACATACGTAGGCATGCTTTTGCGTATCAAATCAACTGAGAACTAGTGCTAATTGTAACGGGGACCGTTACAGATGTTCCCCAAACGCTCCCCAACTCCCTTTTGGTGCCATATTCCCTGTAATCTCTATTAAATAAGAAATACTTTATGGAATTTAGACTTAATCAAAGTCTTCCCAGAAAAATACAAAATATATTTAAAAATAGGCATTGCACGCATGTTCATGTGCGTAACGACCATATTATCTTGTCTACACTATCTAAAATTTTAATATACTTAATATCAAAACATTTATTCCAAAAGTATTAAAAAAACACTCATTCGAGTGTATTTTTAATTTTACTCATTTCACGTGCACGCACG
>PRKT01000112.1:546076-629199 GCA_003671525.1 Saccostrea glomerata
AGGCTAAACAAAGCTTACATGTTACCTGTTTGAATGAAATTTTTCTAATTTAAAAGTACTAGAAAATGTACGTACTTGTTACATGTATTTAAGTGGCCCTTTATTGATATTCTCAATTACGGGTTCAGTATGGCTGTTACTTTATCGCAGGGGCAAGGGTGTCTTTAATTGTTGTCTAAACACAGAAGCACTGAGTGATTCAACCTGCAACATGACAAACTCTAACAGGGTGATAGTAAAGCTTAATACGAGGTTCCGTTTGGTGGCCGCGGGATTGTTAAAACTGTTATGTCCCCTATCCTCATAAATTAAACTCCTTTAGATCCGATGAGATTGGTTTATAATTTCATGGAATTATGTTTTGTGAAATTGAACTTAAATTTTTATTACACTATATCTGTCTTTTGATTAAGAGACAAAACATGCAATACCGGTATAATGATTTTTTTTTCAGTACCGTGGTACATGTATTCTTCAAAACATTATCACAGATAAGAAAAATCCACTGGCTGACTCTCTAAGCTTTTTTTAAAAGCTAAACTTGTTCCATCACAGTAGGGAGGAATTTCTCGATGTGAAGAGGTCACACATCCACATCCTTAATTATTACCAAAGAACACACAGTGGGTGGTGGAGGAGAAGAGTTTGTTAACTCGATCTCCTGTATTAACTCACGCTGTTTTTATTTATTTACCTTTACTATGATAATATCATTGTTTTAAACTTTCAAAAGATATTGCTATATAGAGGAATGAAACAAAAAAATCTAACAATTAAACGCGCAACTGATAATACGTATATAGTGTATAAATTTGCAGCACTCCCTTTGAACGTTATTTATTTATTTTAATCGGGGGTGTTACTTTATATGCATATTGTGTGCCTGTAAAACACGTTGGGCATATTCTTGAGAGTCTAGCGTAATCCTGAAAGACTGAATCTTTCAAAAAAATTGGTAACACATTACTCATCCTCTTGTTTTATAACGTTTCAAGCATCCAAGCCACACTGAGCTGTTCTCTAATGAATATTAATGAAATGTGCACAATGAGGATGCGTCGTATATTACGTCGATGTTGTATTCTCACTTGTATGGCACGCCAAATTCACAAAAATGAGATACCAATGAGGATGCGTCGTATATTACGTCGATGTTGTATTCTCACTTGTGCAGTTTTCGTTTTAACGTTTGTGCAATTTTCTCATTATATCGTGTAAATATTTTGTTGATTGGGTAGTTTTTGTGAAGTTTGTGTAAATTTCAATAACTTTGTGTATATTTTCTGCACTTTGTGTAAGTTTTGAATTACTCGTGTAATTTTTGTTTAAGGTCGTGCAGAAAATACTTTTGAACCAATCGGCGTGCCATAAGAGACCTCTTCATTTCAATTTCGAATTATGTCGAATATCATTCTAGATGAAAAGGAAACTCTTATTATTAAATGTTATTACAGAAAACATATAACATGAGGAAATTCTCTAAAAATTATAATTTTTTACGTCTCAGCTATAATCTATATTACAAGTGTGTACATGTACTCATTTTTCAATGACTAAATTTTTTACATAAGTCGGAGATTGCTTTATGATCATGGGGTAAAACGTCATCGAATAAACCATGATTATGCGCTAATAAATAAAAAATAATTGAACAGTTTTGATAGCTATTGATTTAGAAAGATTCACGTTAATGTTGTATATTGAAAGAAGGAATTCATATTGGAATCATTTGAATAAATTACTAAATTAAATATCTCCTTGTTCTTCAAGATGAATATTTTTTCCATGGAATGGAGATGTATAAATGTAGTTGTAAAAATCTCTCCTTAAATGGACTCATATCCTCCATAAAATAATTATATGTATGAGACAACGAGTATTTTGCATATAACAATAATCAGATAGCTTTTGACGAAGCCTGGAAGCGTCCTGAGAGAATCGGTTTATGTAATGTATTCTTCTCTCTATCTTCTCTTTCAAATAAAAATACAGAAAATGTATACATGTATTGTACAGCTACATTTGTACCATGTATTAGAATATGTGAATAATAAAAAAAGAAAAACATAAAATTTTAATAATCAACCAGAAGTCTCTGATGAGACTGTAGCTCTATGGTCTGTACGCGTAACAAAGGAAAAGTAGAACTTGGATTTGAAACTTAGCAACAGGCAGCAATAAATAGAATTATGCATCTTATTGTAGTTTACTTTTGAGCCGAGTTATATTGAAATCAGACGAAAACTGTAGGAGGTGAACTGTTTTAAAGGAATTGCACAGAAATTTCTATTTTTAGTAACCAAGGCATCGAAATCAAAAACCGATGCACTAAATAATGTATCTTAGTGTAGTCTTCTTGTGTGCAAATTGAGTTAAATTGAAATCATACCAAAACTGTAAGGGGAGTAGCATTTTGAAAAACTGAGTTGTATCATTTTGAAAAATAAACCCAACTTTTTTTCGCAACAGTGTTCATCTGACTCGAATCCATATAAAAACGATTTTATTTTTTAACCAGTGTAGTCTAATTGTGCAATTTTCGTGCTATTGGAATTTGAATTTAACTTATCGAGCAATATTCTTAAAGACATAAAGGTTGCAATTTCATAGAAATATCCATTTTAGGCATTCCCCTTCATCAAAAAATCTCTCAACGCTACTCCTAGTAAAGTTTTGACCAAATTAAACGTTCACAAACAATTACAAGATGGGACATTATTCCGTTTGTTTGAATTCTTTTGAATTTCTATATACTTTTTGACTTTTTAATATAAAAAAAAAACCCAGTAACTGTTACAAAATTAATCTTTACTTCAAATTAATACTTCATAATACATGTAAGCATTAAGGAACATGCTAAAATCATGATGTCATGAACAAAACTTATCGAACAAAGAACAGACAGAAACAAAGAAAACCAGTGCTTTCCTAATACAAATCTCTCTAAGACAACTGAAAATAAACACTAAGTTTTATCCGTTATTTAACCTTCTCTTTGTTTATTACCTGTACTTACGCACACATATACTTTCTTTATAGTTCGAATATATACATGCAATGCATGCATATTTCAACTATTCTTTCAAATATAATTTGCACACGTGATTCAAAGGGTGTTCATAGCATGACACATCAAAAGACAAGAAACGCGTTGGTTATGTACCATGTTAATGCTGCGTATTACTGTACATTTTTAAACTCTAGTCCTGAGATGACTGCTTACCCTCACCCACCATGTTCTTAGTAGTGATAGACTGGATCACAAAACAGGTCTTCGAAGGTTTTCCGATGACCTTGCCCTACTGTTCCACTAAATAAAAGACTTCCCGGAAACGACCAACAAACTAAATGAAAATTGGAAAGATAAGCCCAAAATTAACAGCAAGAAAACAAGTTATGAAAGGCAAAACAAGAAAATGTGGACCATTCGCAATTGAAGGCGAAGAACTAGGAGAGATGGAACGGGTCCTTCATTAGTAATATAGGTGGTTCAAACAATGATATTAAATCCAGAATATTAAGCAATTCTCAATGCTCAAGACGGTCTGGCTCCGGGATCATGAAACTGTCTTAAATTTAAGTCAGAATTTTGTCTTAATTTCAAAATTTAGACTTAGCTAAGATCGCGTACTTAAGTGGATCACAAAACGATCTTAGCAAAAACTTAGTTAAGATTTGTCTTAGCAAAAAACTTACCATAAAATCTTATTTGTCATAGTAACGAGGAACTCTTTAGTATGAAGGTAGAAAAGCCATTTGTATAGTCAGAGATAAATAAATGTCTCTTTATCATGTTTATAAAAAATAATGCATTGTGTAGTGTGTACCACGTTTGAAGGGACATGGCGCCACACCACTTCGCACAAAACTTAGATCCACTACTGCGAGGAACTCTTCAATGCGTGAAGGTACAAAACTTTATGGTCTGCTTACATTGAAAACAGAAATAAGATCAAACTTAAAAACTTAAGACTGTCTATAAGCAGTCTTAAAATTTAAGACAAAATTCCAGTCTTAATTCTAAGTCATTTTTTTGTGATCCACTTTAAGATCAATCTTAAATTTTAAGCGCAAATTTTTGGAGTTAAGTCTGACTTAAGACTTAAGACAGTTTCATGATCCCGGAGCCTGGAGACTAACAGCATGATAACAACAAAAAATCCAGGTATTTTGCCAACAAATGCCTATTACCCATCCGTAAAGTGACATGGCCAATGAAAATATCCAACGAATTCGAACAGCTACTGGAGCGTACCAGTCAAGAACCAACATCCCCCAGGTCAAGAACCGAGCATGGCCGGTAATTGATCGGTCATTCGTGGAGAAAGTCCTAAAATAGCATCACTAAAGAGGTATTAGACTGTAATCAACAAGGTTAAAGAAAAAGAGGGCAATCATTACCACTGTATACAAAGTGCTAATCGAAAATCTACTTGATTTGGGTCACTAGCTATATTGCTTTGGGTACTCTGATGCATTATGGGTAAAAAAGAAAATTCTGCAAGCAAAAATGGGTAAAAGTAACCTTAAGAAATTAGGAAACTTATTAAACCTTTGTAGAATCAATGTAAATATATTTGAGGAAATTTTTAAGTTGAAACATGTTAGAAATTCGATACCGTTCTCATTTACTAAGTTAAAATGCTATTTTCACTCATTTTGAATTATTTCAATTGTTCTTAATTTTTTCAAAGTATATTCTGTTGTAAAAGTTATTGTATATAAGTTTTCTCCTCAATTCACCCACGAAACATCATCTGATTTCTATACATTACGCTTTTTTGAGAAATTGAGCTATTCTTGTTTTGAGTGAATGCTATTATATGTTTGCAACATATTTTTGCGATTGCTATACTTTTTTCGGATCCCTTTTGTGATTTGCATGAAATCAAGATTTATTGTTTTTTGATAAAATTATTGCGATTTTAACAGTTTTGAAAACATATTGGCATTTATAATCACAAGAGAAACATTTATCAGTCAAAAGAAGTTAAACAGAAATAAATAATTATAGAATTTGATGAAATGTTCAATCATTGCTGGTGTTTGTGCTACATTTGATTTGCATTTTGTCGCGATTGATACAGAAATGCTATGTTTGATTTGCCTAGAATACTTCTTGAAGAATGGTGGCGGGGATATAATCCAAAGAAACTTTCTCCAATTTATGTCTTTAAATAACTTACAATGTATTGATAAATACATGTTATATATTTTCACTAATGTTTTAAAGGTATGTAAAAAGGAAAATAAAGGCTTCACAAACTACTAGTATTCGAACTCTCTCCAAAGCTCATGATAGGCGTGAGACTGAATGCGTTAACCACTATACGCTACGGTGTCTTCTTGTTGGCTGTGTGTCAGTTTGTTTCAAAAAATGAATTTTGAGACAAAAAATATTTTTCCACCTATTATTTAATTTATCCTGGTTCGTTTTTTTTTTTTTGGCTTGCTTCTTTCACCCAACTGTAAGACCTTAGTTTTTATACTAAATTTGATCACGAAATGCTCCGTTTACTTGATCAATACATAGGGCTCACAGCGAGTGTGACCGATCAACAAGGGATGCTTACTCCTCCTAGGCACCTGTTCCCATTTCTGGTATTCCGGGGGGTCCGTATTTATGCCCTGCTCATATATTTGTATTTGTAAATTTTTCGACATAAATCAATGCTCATTATCCTCACTTTTTTAATATTCTAGAAATATTCGACTTTTAAATAGAATTGGTCCAGACTCCATTTAGAAAAAACACAGTGGGTTTACTTTTCCGTAATATAAGCACAAAACTTAGTATAGAAACCTGACCAATTCATATTCAGAGATAAATTCTTATTGCTGGAATCGTTTAATATTAACGTACCCATTTACCACTAAATAAGTTTAAAAAACAATTTTCAATCAACATTTCTTTCAGTACAATACTATTATATGAATCAAATATGTTGAAGATGACATTACCGACAACATAATTGTAGAAAAATCAAACTTTTTCGTCATAGAGCCTTATACACTTTCTCTCTCTCTTTTATAAATCTATGATAACGAGATTATAATGCAACTTTAGTAATATTTCACCTATTTTCACACTATCATCAGATATCAGAACTTAAAGCTAAGAATCAGAAACAGAGTCTATGAAAATTAAAGAAATTCAAAAAATATATAGTTACGGAAATTAATTGATTATCAGGGATATGCTATGATTTTTATGAAAAAAGATCCATGCATTTCTTCGAGAGATGTGGTACCCGTTTGTTTTCTTTTTATTTCATGAAAACATTTTTTTAATATCCCATGCAATCTCTTCTTAACACTTATTTGGCTGAATTGAAATTTGTAAATGAACGAAGCGGCATTAAGATTTGAAGCTAAATGCGTTTTAATCATTGTGTTTTCTTATCAAAACTTTGAATGCATATATATACCACTAAATATTTACAAAACTATGTGTATATATCAAGTCAAAGAGTTGAAATCGATCTTTAAAATTGTTCAAGATTTTACAATTTGGTAAGCGGCATTAAAGTTTTTTCTTTGGTATGTTTTTGTTAATGAACGACTGTCATAAGTTGATGGAAAAAAATGAGAATACCGCTATATATGGAAGAATGTAGCTTGTCCACCAATTAAGCCGACCCCTTCCCCAACCATAAAGTAGGGTTTTTGTGTCAGGATCTTTAAATGTTATGGACAACAATGTAATCCCCTCCCCTTCCCAAAGAAATTTATGCTGGATCCATCCTTTATTCCGGAATTTTAAAAAAATGGAACTAAACATAGTGATTAACGAAATAAAAACGTCATTAGAGTTGTTTCCATTAGAAAATAAAAAGATACTTTCACGAAAGGCCACACTACTTTTTCTATAATTTATACAAATACATATTAGTACACTCACTGACTGAGCATAAAACGCTCAAGGTGAGCATATGACACATGAACCTCCTATAGACTGGGCCAAATTGGAAATGTAAGAGGAGTGTGGGGAAGAAAATATTGTACAAGACTGTTGTAAACACAAGGTAACGACAATAAATTATTTCACAAATTGCACTAGGCCTAATTGCTATATGTATACTCGAAAAAAGTATAGCTGTCATGACAACAAAGATAGCCTTCTGGATATTTTCTACGCAAACCAAAAATAGCTCCGGAAAAGTTGGGTAGGTGCAAATTTGATGTGATTGTCAAGATATATCGAAGACCTTGTGGTCAAATTTGATAGCTAACGTTTGATAAGGATTTATATTAAACAAAACAATAAATGTTTTATTGTAGTAATGTCAAGAGTCCATTCAAGTGGCTAATTAGTCAAAATATGACCATCAGATGCGTGAAAAACGCGTGCTACCGATGTTTAACGAAGGGTGGGTGTCACAGAAACCTAATAATCTTTAAATATACCAAGAAGAAGTCTCATATTGGTTGAAGTAGTTTTATTATTAGTAAAAACCGTATATAAAAGACATTTTTTGTCTAAATGTGCAGACAGAAACTTCGAATGATCCAAACAAATATAGCTAGTGACCCAAATCAAGTAGATTTTCGATTAGCACTTTGTATACAGTGATTACACAGTTGAAGAACAAGATTGAAAGAGCTTGAAAACATTGGACCGACCTGGAATTAGGCAAAAAGAACAGCCACAAACAGAGTTAAGTTGAGTTAAGTGGAGAGCGACTAATACAATTTATCATTGAATCAAATGCTGAATGACTTTTTACATACTGATTTTTAGGGCGTTATTTACACACTGAATTGACGACGGATTTTCCCTTATTTCCCGATCATGACAAGAATCCCACTACTTGTGTTTTGGAGGTCCATATTGCTCTGCTCCTATTTTGTAATGTTTTATGGCCTTTTGGGCTTGAATTCTGTTCGTTATCTCCATATATTTCATTCAGTGTATACATACATTTTTAAATATGGGATTTTTGATATAACTTGATTTTGATTTTTGAAATTTAAGAATGAGCGACCGTAATTGATGAGATCAAAAGTTTTTAAAGGTAGGATTCTTTTCATATTTCTTGTATTTGAAAATTAATTAATTTTCACAGAATCAAGAAGACAATATCAGTACGTGATGGTATCAGCGAGATTAAATTTGACCGTTTTATATTTAAAGCAAGGTCAGGTCAAGGTCATTATCTTTTTCCATGAAATTAAGAATAAAAAAAATACTGTTGCCAATGATGTGATGCCTACTTCTTTTTCAAAAGTTTAAAGATTGTTCTTTTTGCATAAAAAAATATTACTATATCTGGTCTGTATCATGATATTACCTTTATATAAATAATTTTACTTAATAGGATATTGGCAAATCTGAATCTTCTCTGTTTTTCTGAATTTTTTAAGATATATAAGTTATTTTCATATGCTTCCTATATTTAACTTTTTTTATTTTCACATTTAATAAAACAGTCTTACAAATGTTCAAAATGATACGAAAACAAAAAGTTTTGATCGTTTACTAAGAGGGAAAAAATACTTTTTATGGATTTTTGGCTCAAATCTGCACTTTGAAAGGAAGCGTGTAAAAGTTAATGTAGTTCTAGTTTGTTTGAAAATCATATTCATTTGATATATTTTGAAAGTTTAGTCCTTTTTTATTAATATAACGTACATTTGAAAAATTCTCCAGGTTTTCGATTGTGTAAAAATTGTAACTTAATTCATTGTTCTATTATAATTTTAAGAGGCAGAAAAGAAGATATTTTCATACGCCACCATTCCGCCAAAAAATAGTCTCTGCTAGTTTTCAAACGCAGTTTACCATTTCTATTTAAAGTTGTACAATTGTGATGAGGAAAAAAAAATATGGCCTTTTAAATCCCTTACACCCAAATATATAATACATATAAGCAAAAAATACTTTGAATGTTTCATCTAGTTAGAAACCAGAGAAGAATCCTACCTGAAAGAAAATTAAAAACAACATTTTCCTTACACATTCTTTGAAAACAGCTGATTTCTTTTTCTGACCCAATCATATCCCAGGTACTACGATTTGAGTCTGCATGGTACATCTGCATTTGCTCGCATGATTTATTTTAGTGTTTTCGAAATATTCCAAAGAAAAATTTAGTGAATCCCCAATGATTGCTTGAAATGACTTTATTAGCTCTCTTGTAAAGGACATTCCGAAACAACATACTGAAAACATAATTAACATGTATATGCTACTTAATCACAAAGTAAATCTTGTCTCCGAAAGATAAGGAAAGGATTTGAGTAAAGCATTGCAGTTGAGTAAGAGGGAATTTTGGTTATGGTAAAGCCTAGTGAGCAAAAAAACCAGAAGTCTGTCGAGACTGAAGCTCTACTGGCTGTACTAATATCAAAGGAAGAGAAAAGTACTTAAGCAGTTGGGAATTGAAACTTTACAAAATCAATAAATAGAATAATGATCCTCTTTATGTTCTTAGTGTAATCTACTTGCATCCCCATTATATTATAATCAGACTAAAACTGTATTTGGAGTAGCATTTTGAATGAATTTCACAGAAATTTCTATTTTTAGTAACCAAGGCAATAATGTTCATCGAAGTTAAAACCCGATATGCAGAATTGTGTATCTTATGCCCTGTTCACACGACGAGTTTAATTCACAGTAAATTAATGCGATGTAAACTAATGCAAATCAAACTAATGCAAATTAAATTGCTTTCACAGGAAGCTAATGAAAAGTAAACTAATGAGAATTAAAATTTTACTTCTACAGTCAGGCATCAGTAAGGCAATTGTGATGTCATTTGAAAATCACGTCACCTTATGCAGAAGCAGATGCATTTGACAGAATGCCACGGGGTCTGTATACCCATTTCAGTGATTAACATATTTTTAATCAGTTTTTCACTCAACAAGAGGCCCATGGGCCTTATAGGTCACATGAGCATTATGCAACAACTTTCCAGTTATTGAATTTTATTCATGTTTTTAGCCAGATGCTATGGCATTCACAATTTTGAAAGAGGCACCATTGATCATCAAACAATACACTTAGCAGTTGCTTAGCTTGAAATTCACAATTCTGCAAGATTAGGGCCCTTGCTCATCATAACTACATGTATATTGGTAGTTCATCTGCTTCATACCCAGACACAGAGAAGAAAAATTTCCAAAGATTTAATGTATTTTCACTATATAATCAATAGAGCCCCACTCTTACACCAGAACCCCTGATCCTGGGGCCATAAAATTCACAAAACCAAAACTGTAGGAGGAGTAGTATTTTGAAAGAATTTCACAGAAATTTCTATTTTTTAGTAACCACGGCAACACCATTCATCCAAATCAAATACCGATATATAGAATTAAGTATCTTAGTATGGTTTACTTGTTTGCCAAGTTCTATTGAAATCGGACCAAAGCTGTAGGAGGAGTAGCATTTTGAAAGAATTTCACAGAAGTTTCTATTTTTAGTAACCACGGCAACACAGTTCATCAGAATCAAAAACCGATATACAGAAGTATGTATCTTAGTCTAGTCTACTTGTGTGCCAAGATACATTGAAATCAGACCAAAACTGTAGGAGGAGTAGCATTTTGAAAAATTGTTAACAGACAGACAGACGGACGGACGCCGGACGCATTACTATCGCATAAGCTCTTCTGGTCTCTGACCAGTGCAGCTAAAAAAAATTAATCAATTTAATCAAGTAAATTTAAAATAAACTTGATGTACAGTACTTTAAAACTCTACAAATAGTTCTTGCATATTTTTTTTATTTGTTACATACATCTTTACATATAACATGCACACGTATAGTGTACGAAAACAGAATAAAAAAAATACAGTTCTAAATGATTCAGGAAAACCTGGATGTCAGTGCAATATAAATGCCCCTGTTCATAAGCAATTTTGTAAATATTTGAATGTTCCATGATACAATTAAGGTAATTCCACCCTCCTATGATGTCATAGGTTTTTGCAAAAATAATGTCCCATATTGCTGCTTTATCTTAATTAGTTCCTATCATACATCGTAAAGTAATGCGTTACATTACCAATACTTCAACAATTTGGGCATTAAATTACCATTACCATTACTCTTTTTTCTTACAGTAATGCATAACATTACCATTACTTAGTTAAGTAATGCATTACCATTACTTTTGGGGGGTTTTAAAAATAGAAATTCATAAAATTGATTCCAATGAACCAGATTTCGATAATTCACGGCTACAGAAAACTACATTTAAATTGTTAATATGAGCCAGGGGCGGTCTCAAGACCCGCGAGCTAGCCAGCTCAAGAGAATATATTACTCGACTTTCAAGTTGGTCAGCAGACATCCATCCAAGTAGGCGACAGTGATTGACAATAAAAAACTTTTACACCATCAATATCACCAGTCCACCAGCAATAATTAAATTTGGCACCACTGCAGTTTCTGGAACCCAGACATGAAATACTTGGCAAGTGATGGGGTTCACCTGAAGACAGCAGCTGCGACCACCGGTTCATGAAGAAGTACCTTCAGAACATAAAAAGTGCTGCCCTCCATGCCTCCCATCTGATTGGATGGGAGAATAATGATAAGTAGTACATTGCACATATGATGATAGATTGTTATGCATCAGTGTTTTCCATTTATTTTAAAGTAAAGGATTAGAGATCACAAAATCTCTGTGGATCTTACAACAAATTGTTATTCTAAAGCGACAATTTTGTCATTTAAAGCGGTTAATTTACCTGATTGCCGGCTCATAGGGAAAACACTGAATGCATGTGATAAAGATTCTGGCTAATGCCGCAATATGTCACATGTTACACAAAAATATGACATTATATTAGTGCTTATTTAATTTCAACGTAAATCTCGACATGTCTTTGCACATTATGTTACATGAATTAATAATTTGCTGTCAATGTCAGCACTTGTCAAAATTTTGGGAATCGCCAATGGATTCCATCATATTATGTGAAGGCTCCAATTTGTTTTTCTTAATCTTCCCAATATCCAATGAATGTTGGGACGATTTGTTTATTTATTAAAAAATGGTTGCCTATCAATGTTTTTGTATGTGAAGGCTCCAGCTGTTTTGTCAGTGTCAGTACTGGTCAGTATGGGAATCGTCAATTGATTCCAATTGATGTTGGGAATCGTCAATTGATTCCAGTATGATTATGGGAATCGTCAATTGATTCCATCATATTAGTGTAGGCTACCGTTTGTTTTTCTTAATCGCCCAATATCTGATGAAGGTTGGGACGATCTGTTTCTTTATTTCAAAAGAGGAATTTGTTTTTTTTAATCTTCCCAATATCTAATGAAGGTTGGGAGGATCTGTTTATTTATTTATAAGTGGTTTGCCTATCAATGTCTTTTTGCATGTGACTGTGTGAAGGCTCCAGTTTGTTTTTCTAAATCTTCCATGTAACTAATGAAGGTTGGAAGATCTTTTATTTATTTATAAAAAAAATGGGTTGCCTATCACTTTTATGTCACGGTTGATGAATTTTATGATGACCATGATGAACTGACCTTTTTTAAGCTGAGCTGACACTTGTATATGATAATAGATTGGCAACACGCATTGTGAAGAGTTCAATAACAAATGATAAAGATGAAAAATGTAAGCATGTTTGCTCCTATTTACCATGTCCTTATAGCTTGGTGGCAAAGAAAATCATTTATTTTATTATATTATCACCTATGGCAATTACAACTGCTTAGATTTATTGTAGAATAAAATGCCACCAAAAAAGAGGAAAATGTGATGGGTCCGAAGCCTCCCAAAAAGGTGAAGTTACGCAGTCAACCAGCTCAATTGCTCTATGTGGATTCAGTTTGGGCAATTTGGTGGATTCCAATTGATCATCGACTCAAGTGGCTGCTCCAAAAAATCAGCTGGCAGCAGCAAATCATAGACAATAGCAACAGCCTTGACTCCCGGCAATGCTTCTACAAACAAGATCGCTTCAAAGGCTGCGCCACTGCACCGCAGACTTCTATTACATCTTCTACTGATTTGAATAGTTCCTATTTGGTAAACACCCCTATAACAGTTGCATTGCTTTCCTTATAACAGTTGCATTATTTTTCAGGTTTTCGGTGGCAGATACATTTAACAGTAACAACTAGATTCTGTCCCATTATCAGTAGACAAATTAAAAAAAAATAATTAATAAATAAATAAATAAAATCTTTAATGATCATTTTATTGACCTCAAAAGTTTACTTCTAAATTTCAAAGAGAAAAATATTTCAATTCAGATAGAAAATAATGTTAATCATTAAATCCTCAGTCAACTAGTTGTAATTGCAATGGGAACCATTTCAGATGTTCACTAAATGCTCCCCCAAGTTCCTTATGTCCTTCCTGGTGTCTTATTCCCGGCAAGCTTCATAAAATAAGGCAATCTAGTATTTTAGTCATTTTAGGGTTTACACACACTCAAATACATGCACATACATAATGACCATATCAAAATGTTTACACTTTAATGCATCCATTTTAAAAGCAATTCATCATAAATAATTGAAAATTGGCTATATTAAATATATTAGTCATTTTACTCTTTTCGTGTCCTTGCAAGTGCATGTATGTGCAGATTTACCATGTCATTTGGTGAACACTATTAAAAGTGCTATTATATTCTGATTTTTAAATCATTTCATTCTCAAAAACATACGAAAAAATATAAATATATATAGATAATTTGGCGATATAATGTATTATCAGTAAATGAAGACATTTTGTGAAAAATAAGTTGTGCAATGTGACATTAATGAAAATGTGTTACAGATTATATCTTAGAGGCACTTATGGCTAAGCTAGACATAGGAGATGATTTTTAGAAATATCCCAAAGCACCTTCAGACTATCATTTAACAATCAATATTATTTGATAAATGTTAACCAATGGGTGCTAGTTCATCTTGTCAGTTTTGTTTAAGTTTTAAACAGGTCCTTGTAATGGTTTATGTTGGAATAAAAATCAGGCCAATATCTCAAAATGTCTCTCTGATGTTACCCGTACGAAATTTAAGTCACGTATTTTTAAACAAATCCAGGCGTATTTTAATTCTAAAAAATCCTTGTCGAAATCTCTATTGAAATGAATATATAAAACCAGGCGTATAATGTAAAATACGGGCGTACACGAGGCGTAATCCTCCCGTATTTTTGGCCGAAATATGCAAATGAGTACGCCTGGAAATTCAAAATACGCCTGGAAATTTTAAAAATAGAATTACGCCTAGATTTCAAGCATACCCCTAAAAATACGCCTGCAAAATAAATACGCCCGTATAAAAAAATACGCCTGTACAAAAAATACGCCTGTACAAAAAATACGCCTGCTTTAAATAGATTTGAATTAAATATTATATTATAGCTATGGGAGCTACAACTATAGCATGAATATAAATGTACAATAAACTTTTAATTAGTACAAATATTTTTAACTACATATAACATGTATAAAAAAGATTAGACAAATTAAGCTTAGCATACATTATCTTTATTTTCTTAATATTTTTCAGTGTGATAAAATGTGAATGAGATTCAAATAAAGGATTGTTGTTAAAATTTAAAAATCATAATCTTCAATTTACTATTTCAAATCATAGTTACATGTTAGAATAATTATTAACCGTTTCACAGCATTTAAACATCCAAGGCTGACTTTTATAGTAACAGTTGAAACAGTCTCCAACAATCACAGTGAAACACAGTTTTGAGAATCATGTTGATTAATCTTGTCATTTTCTTTACTCCTAAATTGGCATAAAAGATGCAAATCACAAGCAATTCCGTCATTCACGCTTCACATCACATTCCCCAATCACATTTTCATAGATTGAAATATTCACAAAAAGAAGTTTGAATGTTCTATAACTGGCATTGCAAACAGTCATCTTCTTCCTGATGCAATCTTCCAATGGCTGCAGTTCACTGGCATCGGGATTGCATTTTTGGAAAGCTATGCTGCTGGTCAACTCTTAATATTGCAAGATCTTTTCTACTCCTCTTATGACCATTTCATCATTCAATTAATTTTCCAAATGTGATATGGATTTAAATGTAAATCATTTTCTGGAAAAAGAAAAACACTAGAAAGTAATTTATGTAATTCAAAATACTACTGACCCAATTTCAATCATTAACATCTGGCTCTGCAAATCAAAAGCAAATGCAGCTGTCTTATTTTCATAGATAAATAGTTTCAATGTTAAGCTATGTTTTCAAAATAATTACCTCTTCTACACCCTCTGTGCTTTGTTGTGGCTTTCTCTAATCTCATTGTTCTTGGCATGACCTGCCTGGTGGTTTAAAATTGGCGCAAATACTTGGATGCAGATGCTGTTGTTTACAACCCCCTAGTTAGCTAAACTGTTTTATGATTTCTGGAAGTTCTACTCCATACAATTTGTAATTTTAAAGAAAAAATGCTGTTTTGTTTACAGAATATAAAAATCAAATTTCATCAATGTATAAACAAGGTGCATTCAATATATGAATTCACTTATTTTAAAGATGTTAGGGTGGGAAATAGAACTGCTGTACACAAACCGGATATAAATTGATAAGCCGTTCTTAGAAAGGTTTACAGCATTACAGATAAGTCGTTCCTATATAAACATGCTCAACACATCTGTAAGTAATTAGCACAATCCCAGCAGGTTAGGCTGAGGGAAGTGAAAGTAGATGGTAATGTAATAGTTACTGAATATACTAAATATAAATCAATATAAGAAAAACATTTAATTGATGTAATAACATGTATGTTTATAGCCTGACTAGTGACTAAACAAATCATGAAGTTCAAAGAATATATACTATTTACTTTACAGTTATCATAGTTATTAAAATCATTTGTGTTAAGAAAAATAATATCAATTTTAAAAAAAGAAAAGGGAATGACAAAAGTTAAGGTCCATATGGCATAGTAAAGTTCTAAAAAAAAATCAGTTTAATTTATGAAAATTATAATTGCTTTGATATTTAATCCACAAACTAAATACAATATTGCAATGTATTTCATCATGCAATACTTTGGGTTTTTTGTTTAAGTTATGTAATATCCTAAAATTTTTTCTTATGCAACTCAAAACTTTAAAAAAAAGAGAATGAGTTGACTAAGTTTTTTGGCTAAGTTGAAAAATCCACCAGAATTTTCAAAAATACGCCTATTGAAATTTTCTAAGTTTTAAATTCCTTGTGCCAAAGAGACTAAGTAAAAAGTACGCCCGGATTTAGATTGTACGCCTGGAAAAAAGGAGACGTATTTCTGGCTAAAATACGTGTACGCCTGAAAATGACCCGTATTTTTAAGAATACGTCTCTTGTACGCCAGGATTTGCAAAAAATCCAGGCGTAATACGCCTCTGAATTTCGTACGGGTAGAAACTTCAAACGTTTACGTTTGAGAGTATATTTTCCTCTAAAGAAACAAAAACTGTCTTCTCAATAACTTGTTTGACTATATATGGAATTGAGGTAGATTCTATTCCTATAGGAAGTAAATTATCTAAGACATGAGAACAAACTCATTAATATTAGACAAATGTTGAGAGGGATAGTCCAGGATAAATGTTCAAAATTTGCCTGTCAAGTGGTCACACCTGGTCGTGCATTGTTTGGGACTCTTTATAGATTTGACTCCTGAGTTCAATTGCAAACCAAACCATTACATAGAAAATCAACTACTAAGGAACATGATGAATTATGGCAATGTAGCCTTTTAATATGGATCATTTTTGTGGCAAGTCAATATTTTATCAGTATTAGTGGTGTTCTTTACAGAAGCTACATTTATAAGTAGATAGATGCATCTGGTGTTTTGGGTTAAGAAACTGTATAAAGTTTAAAATGGTCTGCTAAATCTTAGTTAGATATTCATATAGATTGTCAAATTTATCTTAAAGTTCTTCCAATCATTTTGCTAGTAGACATCTGGGTCCCATATTTCAGCTATCAGAATTTGCCTTTTAGCTGATAATACAGCAGTTATACCTTCAAAACTCATAGTTTACTGTTTTATCTTCCATCTACAGAAAGAATTATTTGCAATTTTTAATTTTATGAACCAAATACTCCTCTATGGTAGGAAAGTTGTCAAAAGAGCCCAGAGCTTCCAATCACAAAACCCATCTTAATGAATTAGTATCTGACTTATTTCACACTTTTCAAGAAGCAGACACAAGAACCAACTATCAGCAGTCTTCCTTCTTGCCTTGAACATTTTTATGCACTTAGGCAAACTCGTTCCTATAAACAACACATACAACTCAAAAGTAATCAAAGACAAGCCATAATATTCTTTGATGATAATTCACTTTAGATAACAATGAGATTTTCCAAACTATGAATGATAGGCATCCAGTGATACTTACTTTAACAGCCAATGACTTTAAATGTCAATTTTGTCCAGTTCATGTCTTAAAAGTATACATGACTTAACATAAACACACATCTAGTCCTTTATTCACCTTCAAATCTGATGAATCAGTTAAGTACAGTTCTGTGGGATTCCAATCAAAACATGCAATATAAGTTTTCATTTGATTGCTTTACTTTGGTCATAGTTTTTGTGTTTGTACTGCAAGTTTTGTACTGCTAGTGGCAGCTTAGAATGGTTTATCTGAAAATGTAATCCAACAACTCGGTCGTTGGCACTCAAAAGACGTTACATTAAAATAAATGCATTCAGGTTTTAAATTCCACCCTTGATGTTAAGAATTCTAAACTAAATGTTTCCCTTATACATGTACTGTCATTGACTATGGTAAGAGAGAAGTGAGCATATGGTTGTTTCTCTCCAGAATTTAATTAGGATCTGATAAACTTTTTACATCCAATTTCAGTGATTTAACATATAAATCAGTTCCAAACTAAATGTTCCCCTTAAACATGTACTGCCATCGACTATTGAAAGAGAGAAGTCAGCATATGGTTGTTTTTCTTCAGAATTGAAATAGGATCTGATAAACCTTTTACATCCATTTCAGTGATTAAACGTATAAATCAATTCCAAACTAAATGTTTCCCCTTATACATGTACTGCCATCGACTATCCAAAGAGAGAAGTCAGCATATGGTTGTTTTTGTTTTTTGTTTTTTTTTCCCAGAATTTAATTAGAATCTGATAAACTTTTTACATCCATTTCAGTAATTAAATGTATAAATCAAGTCTATTAGGCCAGCTAATGGTTGCTGTGATAAATTGTAAAATTTTAAAGCATCCTATCAAAAAAAAAACAAAAAAAACAAAAAACAAATTTAAACCTTCCGAGGTCAGCATTAAGCTGCTTAAATAAAATAGTACTTTGGTCAGTGATGTTGCAAAGTGTTCGCTTTGAAAATTAAGTGCTAGTTAGATGCACAGTTTACTCTTCATATTGGCCTTAAATTTGCGAGCTAATATACTTGAGGATAGCACCCAGCTGCTCATAAAATTTATGTTTGTTAGTTGGAATTCAGCTTTAATTTTGGTCTTGAGAATTGTGTATCAGGTCAGCCTATGTCTGTTTACAAATTGTATCATGTCATGAGCTTAGAAGTTCAAAAATTTGTGTATCAGGTCAGCGAACAGCTGCTTATAAAAACTGTATGTTAGTTGGAGCTCAGCAGGATTTTGTTCTGAATTTTGTGCATAAGTTCAGCATATAGATGTTCATTAAATATTAATTGTAAAAATGAGCTCAAGTTGTTTATGAGATAGCATATGGTCTCTTTTTTAGTCTCGTTAACCTTATGTTATTCACAGGTTTTGTAACCTTTGTCCTTTATATTTTGTTACTTATTCAGATATAACTTTGTGCTTATGTGGGTTATTAATGTTTATGCTTATTTAGTTCATACGGTTACATGATATTCAGTTCACAATGTTATTATCTGTTAAAGAACACATGTTTGCTACAATTAATCTGTCTTTGTTAGCAGATTGAACACTTCAAAGTATCTTGATACAGGTAGATTGGTTGTGATGGTTTCACATTGATGTGTACCAATGTGTTCTGTTGCTTTTGCTATTATTGCTCAGGTGTAATCTTTACTGTTATTATGTTTACCCTTAATTTGTTATACATGTACTATATATGGCTGCAATTCGGGTACCAAGTTTTGAAAAATGCATAGAAATTTTTAATCAAAGGAACACTTCAATAATTTTTATGAAAATAGCAATGAGATTTTATAGTGAGTATGTACTTTGGAATTTAAACACTGTACATGTACATTTTTTAAATCAGGTTGTGTTTGAATACATGTACAATGTATATTAATAAATTTAAATGATTGACATGCACTGTATGTTTTGTTTAGTTTTTTTTCCGTATCCTTATTGGATAATACATAATTGTAAATGAGTAAATTGTGAAAATTTTAAAAGGAGAGCTGGTGAAAATGACTTTTGTATTTTACTGATAATTTTAGAAGTTCAACAATTATGTTAAATACTCTTTTATGGGTATTAATGTCCTTCTTTTCTGTTTTTATTTTTAGAATGAAATAGAGTACATTTAAGACAAGGTGCAAAATTGAAATTTTACAATTGATGTAAGTTTTGCTTTTTTGTTTGTTTGTTTTTGATAGGTGCTTTAATTGCTTTTTTTAATTATAAAAAAGTGCTATTGTTGGGATGGTATGAACTATGATTTTTTTCTGGCACTGGGAAAGAAGCTATTTTGTGAGAAATCTCATTTTTTGTTACCTTATTTATTCTTGTGTATTGTTTTATTATATTATTTAATAAAATCATACTTGTATCAATAATTTTCTGAAATTCAGAAAAAAATTAATTGGACACATTTTATAGAAAAAGTCAGAGTTTACTGGTATATTAAAATGAATTACGAAAAATTAGAAAAAAATAATATTTTTCCATTTTATTACTTCATACGTATCTGTACATTTGAGCACATCACTCTCTCTTTTCTGATGTTTTCTATCATGCATGTACAGTTGAACTTTATTATCTTGAATATCAATTTCTGGAATACCTTGGATCTGTGAATGTGATTTGGAAGTCCAAATTAAACATATGTTTTCTTTGTCAGATGCTTTCTCATATCTCATTAAAAACTATTTCAATATCATATTTGCAAGTGTTTCTGAAAAAAAAAACCTACCAACCAACCCAATATTTTTTATCCTGAGTTGGGAGAGGGCAAGCAAACATATTTTTAAAGATTGATGGCCTAGCTAACTCCAATCTATTCCCCCATCTCTCTTCTCTCTCTCTTGATTGATTTCTAAAAAGAATACTGGCCACCCTCTTTCTCATTATATATTTTATGTTTTCTAGTACCCAGTGATGTACCAGAAATGGATCCAGGATTTTATGCTTGTGTTGATGCAAACTGCACAGCAGTGATGGTCTTTTGGAAAGTAAGTTTTAAAAAAACCCAGTTATTATGCCTATCAAGATTAAATTATATAAGATAAACCTGTAATTACAAACAAATTAATGCAATGATCTGTGGATGAATTTCACTAAATATATTCTTTTAGCCAATCGATGATGAGAAAAAAAATGGCATCATAACAAAGTACAGGATAATAACAGAGATAAATGGTACACAAAGCCAAAAACAAGAAATAGAAAATCCCTCAGCGATCGGCTATAAGGTCACAGTGGACAGAAGATTTGACACAAAGATTAAAGTGAATGTAGCCACGGAAGTAGGCTATGCCACTAAAAGTGACGCTTCTGTTACTATCCCTCCTTTTCATAATCGTACGTACATTAGGTTTTTAGCTTACCTGGTCCAAAGGATCAAGTAAGCTTTTTCTGATCACATTTTGTCCATCTGTTTAGCTGTTGGTCCATAAGTACAATATTAGGTTTTTAGCTTACCTGGTCCAAAAGATCAAGTGGGCTTTTTTTGATCACATTTTGTCCATCTGTTTAACTGTGGGCCCATCTGTAAACTTCACATATTTTCGGCTTTTTCTCCAGAACCCAAAATCAATTTATTTCAAACTTGCCAAAAAATATCCTGGGAAAAAGGGATTCAAATTTGATCAAAAAAGGGACAATCCCACTTCTTAGCGGAAATAACCAAGAATATGTAAAAATAAAATGACATCTTTTACATGGAGAGTCTTTTTCCTTAAGTTTTTAAAGTATTAGCTGATTTTATAATTTTAAGGAAATATTCTGATTGGCATTAGTTCACTTCACATTAATTTACTGCAAATTAAACTATCCGTGTGAACAAGGCATTAATTTTGAATGCCTATTTGAATAAAATTAGCCAAAAATGGTATGTCTTAATTTATTTGTTCCCAATAAATCTTAAAAATACAGTACTTCTTTGTTGTTTGATAACTATTTACTCATGTATAGCATAATTTTAAGGTCACTCATCATTTCTCACTGTCTACATTTCAAAAGTGTGTCACAGTGACCTACATGTACTTTTTAATTAAAATACCCAAGGACACACAATATTTATCAACTGACATAGTTTGATGATTCTAAGCCTCTAATTTGAGATTTAAGTATTGCTGTATTATTCCAAAAGTAGGTCACAGAGACCCAGTTTCAAGTTCCAAGGGTGGAAGATCCAACACCTGATGAATTAAGCCAATTAGTATCTGAAAAGTTAAAGCCACGGAATTCCAAAAATAGGTCACGGTGAACCCATTTTGGTTTATACACTACTAGGACTCAAGATGTATAATTACACTGTATAATCAATTCTTTTCAGCTTAGATCATCATCAAGCCCCGTTACATGTACTTGTTAAATGTAGTTGCTGTGACTCTTGGCCTTTGGATTGTTGACCCAAAAGATCATCGAGTATTGTGCAGTTTATAAGAATAATTATAGGCCCTAATAAGCCTCTTATTTCATCGTAAATTCAAGACAAAAGCCCAAAAAAATGATAAAACATCTTTATTATAAAATTTGAAGGCATTCTTTTGTCTTCCAAAAACAAATATTGCCAAGATAACACAGTAGAATGTGATGATAGATATAAATGTATGTAAAACAAAAGTTTGAAATTATATAAATTGTGACCATTCATTATTTTCTTCCATGGCTAGAACAAGGTTTTTGCTCTCTAAACTTAGATAAAGATGTACATGTACCATAAATGTCAAGGTTTATGGTTCTAAACCAAATTAAATCAGGAATACTGAAAAGAATAGTGAGATGTTGCATTTATAGATGATGCCTAATGCACAAGGCACAAGCTGCCCATAATTTACTCACTGTGTGCACAATGGTCTATCAAACATGAAATGCACCTTTACATATAAAATACATATAAAATATTGTATGTGTACTTTAAAAAGTGGGCTTCATATTTTAGAGGCGCCAAACAACGATGCACTAATTCATGAATACTGCTATGAATTCTGTTATAATTACAATGCTCAGCATGGACATGTGTAGCGCTAGTTCATGATTACACCAACAATTCCGTACCCATTGAATGCGCTAAATTTTGAATACGCCAAAATATGTACAGATACAGTAACTTTGACCGACTGTTGGTTATTTCAGATGAATGTACAGTGGAAAAATGGGGTAGGTATTCAAGAAATTTTTTCCCCAAGACTGTTGATCCAGTATGACTAATTGGAAAGGCACATTAGACAAGAAATGTTTGTCAGCACTACAAATTTTTCGCTTTTGTTTTCCAGGAAAGTATTAAAAGCAGCAAGTTTTTGTGTTTAATGGGAGTAAAACAAACAAAGAAAACATATGTTTAATTTGGACTTCCAAATCACATTCACAGATCCAAGGTATTCCAGAAATTGATATTCAAGATAATAAAGTTCAACTGTACATGCATGATAGAAAACATCAGAAAAGAGAGAGTGATGTGCTCAAATGTACAGATACGTCACCCAAAATCAATTTATTTCAAACTTGCCAAAAAATATCCTGGGAAAAAGGGATTCAAATTTGATCAAAAAAGGGACAATCCCACTTCTTAGCGGAGATAACCAAGAATATGTAAAAATAAAATGACATCTTTTACATGGAGAGTCTTTTTCCCTAAGTTTTTAAAGTATTCGCTGTTTTTATAATTTTAGGGAAATATTAAGGGCTAAAATAGGCTTTGCCTGCTGCTCAATCCCATTCACTTTTATTTTGGAATAAAATTTTGTATAAATGATAATAAAAAAGATATTATATCATTACAATTTTTAATTTGTAGGTCCCCCCTATCCAAAAAATATTGTTGTACAAGCTTTGAACTCCACCTTGCTAAAGATATCATGGACATCACCCAAAATTCCAGATGATGTAAGGATGTATACCATCACAAACTACTCCATTATGTGGTGTAAGGGAGACCACACTGGATGCAAGGTATATATTTATTTTTATGCAAGGGAAGACAATCTCATTTTGAAATTGGGAAAATCAGTTTGGTCATCTAGAAACTGATGTCTTTTACTTGATGAAAAAAATTGATTAAGAAAGTTAAAGATGATTGATATAATTTATCACCATGAGTACAATATTAGATTAGTTGAATGTTAGTTTGAGGGTTTTAATAACTGTTATTAATTGAGTAGTTTTTTTTCTCTAGTAGAAAGCAGTAACTTTGCTCCATGGGGATTTTGTTCGTCTTTTTACTGAATGTTGTGTAGAAAACAAAGTATGCAGTTTTTTCCCCATCCAATGCATATTTTCAGTTTCAGCATGTTTTTTTTTGTTCTGAATGTAAACTAGTAACCAGTAACCACTTCTGGGGCATTGTGAATTTTTTTGCAGTTTGACAGCAAAACTGTAGGATATGAGGTAATTTGTGTAACAATTCTTGGTAGAAGTTTTTCGAATTTTATACATTCTGAATAATACAACTTAACTCCAATCTTCTACAGAGTGCAGTGCTCTGCGTTCTTTAACAAAGGTGCATGCGTTTTAATTGATACAAGGATTGGGACCTTAGACTCTTTATGGAGAAATTCAGATGATTCTTTGTTCCATGTTCCTCATACTTTTCTTTCTCCTTTGTTTTTAAGCTATGAATTTCATGAATCTTTTAATGCCTCACAGTGTTCTTTCATAGCTTGGAGAAATTAAGAATTTCATTTCTTTTGGTTGCACGTTTTCATTTTTTTTAAATTTTTTTTTTTGGTGAAGAGGAAAAAGATTTGGGCTTGTAGAATGCATTCAGCACTTACAAATGTTATACATGTATATAGTACTTGAAATTTTATTGCATTTGATGCATACATTTGTAATGCATACACTAATTACAGTACAAATATTATGCATAGAACATACAAAAAAATAAACATATTTTTCCAGTTGAAATTTAAGTAAGTTACACAGAAAAGTGTAGCTCAGCAATTACTGTAGACCAAGTTTTATTTGCTTCCTTGAATTTCGAGACTTTACTTTGTGAATATTGCTTCAAACCATTAACTATGCCTTGTATTTGTAGAGAATGTTTCTTTGGTTGCGAAAATTAATCATCATGATTTGATTTCAAACTGAGAAATCGCAAAAATAGGTGACGCAAATAAAAGTTGGTTTACAGAAGCCAAATAAAGTCATAGCTTTTATTCCCCCCCCATTTCCTATACTCTTTAGTTTAGAGTTTGGCTTTCATGGTAACAGCTTTCCACTATACTGCCTTCCTTTAGTAGAATTTCTCCCGACATCTTTGGGAAATTTCATATCCTGTCATATGGTATAATATATTATTATTGTGAGTGTCCTTTGTACTTGAACACCTTTTTCTTGTTCAAAGCCTATTAAAATATATAAGTAGTTTGTTGTTTGTCTGTCTGTCTGTTTGTGGTGTCGGCCTTCCTTCCTCAATGACAAATGTAATAAACATTGAAAACAATTTATCATATTTCTGTCACAAGTCATCTACATAAAATTGTTTTTTGTTTGGGCTGTGAGATGTGTCAATATTTCAACAAGACCACAATGCGTGGACTTTTTTTTTCTACCTGTCTTCCTTTCTTATCTGATTATATCTCATTCATCCATATATATACACAACTTTTAAGCTCATGTTAGCTAAAATCATCAAGATAGCTTTTCTGGTAGAAAACATGTCAAGAAGTTCTTCTGTCTTTATGTATTTCATGTATTTGTATTTATGATTTTGGAGTTCTGGAGTTACTACAAAAATATAGCTGCCTCTTCTCATGACATTTTACTTATGCATGATGATAGCTTTGTGGTCTTAATTAATATAAGAGAGCTCTAAAATTTTTTAGTACATGTACATGTATATTATACAATATATTTCTCATATTGCAGGGAGAAATAAATACTGAGATAATAGGTGTTGAGAAAGGACAAAGAAACTACCAAAAAGAGCTGCATGTTACTGACTCCTTCGAGAAGTTTGCCTTTGGTATTTCAGTGGACGCTTATATGATTAAGACGGGTCGCTTCATCAGCAGTGGAATTAAGTGGAGCCAGTGCGCTTATGCAATGGATGCTGGTAGGTATTACTGTTAATAAAACAGGCTCTATAAACAATCCCCTTATTCACTACAGTCAAACCATGTTATTTTGAACTCAAAGGGAGTGGAGAAAATCCAATTATATGAGATATCCAGAGAGTAATACTTGAAGAATAAGGGATAAGGACTTCCAAATCACTTAGACATGTCTATAGTATTTGAGACATCAGTGTTAAAGATACTGAAAATTAAGAATGATATTTTCTGAGATGCAAGATAGAAGATATGAAACTTTACAGTGAAAGATCACAGTAGAGAAATATTTTAATCAAAGTCCAAGATAGAATTTTTAGCTCACCTGAGCCGAAGGCTCAAGTGAGTTTTTCTGATCACATTTTGTCCGTCATCTGTCTGTAAACTTTTCACATTTTTGACTTCTTCTCAAGAACCACTGGGCCAATTTTAACCAAACTTGGTACAAAGCATCCTTGGGTAAAGGGTTCTTCAAATTGTTAAAATGAAGGGCCAAGTATCCTTAAAAGGGGAGATAATCAAGAAAAGACAAAATAAAAATATAGTAAAATCTTTGTCTCAAGAACCACTGAGCCTGTAAAGCTAAAACTTTGATGGAGGCATCCTTGGGTAGTGTTAAGATTCTTAATTGTTAAAATCATAACAGGGGAGGGGGGTAGGGGGCCACAATAAGTCTAACAAGAGGGGAAATCTGGTAAAGAACCCAAGTTACTCAAGTGAGCAATGTGGCCCATGGGCATCTTGTTCAATAACTTTTGAGTCTCTTTTTAGATTTCTTTTTTTTTTACACAAAAAGAAAAAAAAAACACTTTTACCACAGTTGTTGTAAAAATTTTCTTGGTAAAAACTTGATTTTTTTTTGCAGTGCCAAAGGAACCAGTTGACATAGATCCAGTATTAAGTGATGAATCCAGCAACAATACGATGCTGTTTACATGGAGTGGCTACAGCTGTAGGACTCACAGAGTGGGTCCTGTCCAAAATTTCACCGTGGCAGTCTGTACTATAGACAGCAATGAAAAATGTGAAGGTTAGAGAGTGTATTCATTTCATTTAATTATAGTCAAATCTCATATATCTTGAACTAAATGATATCCAAGGATTCAAGGCAAAAAAGGATAAAAAAAAAGTAGCTTGGATTTCCAATCGATGGTTTTCAATTTATCAATGTATGAAAATTCAATAATTTAACATTTTCATCACATTACACAAATATCTGAATTAACAGTTTCTGGATTAATCAAGTTATACTGTATTAGTACATTTATTGAGAATTTCAAACCTAACATTGATTATGTTTAACAGTTTTGATTGGTTGTTAACAGGGACACCAATGACTATTGTTCTGAGTGGAAACACCACCTCCTACAGAGTGACAAACCTGATTGGTGGGAAACTGTACAAAATAACAGTGACTGCTGCTTTTAAGGGAGGCAACTCACCCACAGCACAGTTCAAGTTCAAATCTACAGCATCACCTGTATCAAATCCTCATAACACAGGTATTCATCTCTTTCTTCAAATATATTTTATTAATAAAAATATATGTTATCCTTATGAAAATAAATTGTATGGAATTTAGAGGTAATTTTTTTTCTGAGCATTTTTAACATTCATCTTGTAATGCCAAAATCTGAGAATTAGGATACTTCTATATTTTAATGTTTAAAAAAAAATAAACTTGGATCCAGTTTATAAATCAAACAAACTTTGCTCATGGTATCAACTTTTAATGAACGGGTACATGTGGATTAAATTAGATTGTTCTTAATCTAAAATACTAGTACTTTCAATGTGTATATATCTTATTTAATTAGATTTATATTTTTTTCATTTTGGCACAATGCCTTGTTTGCTAATCATTCACACCATCAAAATATGATATTTATAATGAGAATGATATTATTCTATAACTTACATACCATAATATGTCACAGCTCTTGTATTGGCATATCCTTAAACATAAAAAGAAATGACCGTCAATGACCAAATTCTCAATCTGCATGATTCATGGTAGCAAAGACTGGTATATTATCCTCACGCAGCAAATATAATTAAATTTTAAGATTGAATGCTGTATATTATTCAAGTTTCCTGTTTGGGGGAATTGTGGGTATAAATGTAAAACTAATCACTGTCTGCTTTTGGATAAATGCTAGCTTTGCTATCTGCTATGATGATTGTGCTTTTAGGTGGTGCCGAGGGCGGCGCTCCGTGGGGAATCATTGCGGGGATAGTGGCCGCTGTCATTGCTGTGGTTATAATCATTATTGTTGCTTGGAAAATAAGGTAGGTTTACAATGAAATATGCTGTCTGTGATATTTTAAGATATCTCATGTGGACCATCTATATAACTATAGTTGTTGCTGGTTTTGTCTGATGAAGAATTATTATCAAAAGTTAAAGTGAAATTCTTTGAGAATTGGTTTGTAGTAATTGATATGCTTCATACACATTAATTTTTTTTTCTAATAAAAGTTCCAAGGGGAGAATACTTTATGTACATGCCTGTATATAATTGTCAGTCTTTGTTGATGTTCTGTTTGTATCTGGTTTATTGTAATGTGATGCTTCTTACAAACAAATGATATGTTTTATTGGTTTTAGTCTTACCTGTTCTCTACGGCATTTTGTAAATATATTAATGACACTGCATTCATGACCCAGAGATTTGATGAACGATATGTGATAGCTAGGATTTGAGATGATAGGATTCTGAGATTTTCCTATGTGTTGCATGGAAATATTAGCTTTCCTGTTGCTTGTTGAGCTATTTGGTCCAATGCTTATAAAAATAAAAACTGCATTTTTATTGAAAACTTCTGTGTTTAGCATTGGGGATCCAGAGGTGAAATATCAGAATGGCAGAAAGTTTAAAAAAATGTCTCTTATGTGTGTATTTCAGAGGTGCTGTTCACTTGATCAAATATACAAAAGCTGCTGAAGCACATGGTTCCTTAGTAAGTTAACTGGCCACAAAAGCTGGGGGTCACAGGTATTCTTGGCATGTCAAAGAGAGGCATGTCCAATCTTGTTTTGTCTTTATCAACCATTATATGTTTCTTGTTATAGTTTTGGTATTGGGTTCCATGTTACAAACCTGTAAAAATTTGTCATTAGATATACGGACTCCTGGTTTGTATACCAGTATGCAATTGTGTTTGTTATTTGTTACTAAAGAGAAATTTTCAAAGAAATTGCTATATTCCTGTTGGAAATTGTCGGTATGAGAATGGAAACGACGTGGGTGAATGTATTGCATGATATACCCGGTACATTACATGTGGTGTTGGGTGACTTGAACTCTTGAATGATGGTTATTATTGGTTTATGAAAACAAGTTTTTAAAAGATTAAAAAGGTTTTGCATGACCAAAAAAGTTTGCTTCAAGGCCCTTGGGCCTCTTGAACTAAAATTGATTAAACAATCATAATGTAAACTTCTCTTTGAATAATTCAACACTGCTTCAGTAAGATGAAGTGATTTAACTTTCATTTCTAAGTGGTAAATGTATAAATGCTGAATATTTAATCAGTGAAAAATTTATCTTGTAATGACAATTACCATTGTTGCATAACAGATTGTAGAATTATTGACCATGATTTCTTCCATTTCTAGGCGTTGTTTAAAAACACCTGATGTAGAAATTGAAGTGCCTACCGTAAGTTTCTTTTCCTTTATAATTCGTAATTCAATCAATATTTGACATTATACCCCTTACTTAAATGCCTTTCCTCTGTAAAAATAATTTACCAATTAGAAAGACAATGTGGTTCATCTTATTTTATTTGTGTTGCATTTATATACATTTCTTTATTTTCCTACAGAAAATTAATTTGAAACCTTGATAACTGTAGACAGAAAAAACAGAACACTTTCAAAGACAATTAATTTGAAACCTTATTGTAGATAAAAACCAATGGAGAGATATCTAGACTACCAGAGTCTGCAGTCACCGAAAATGTGCCTTTGCTTCATTCTTCTGGGAACGAGTCATCAACACCACCAACCGTTCCAAACGGAACAGTGATACCAGCCCAGATGCACGATAATTCTTACTACGAGTCCAGTGAGAACTCCTCCAAATACTATGAACAGAAACACAGTGATAATAACACTGAGCATTTGTACATCCAGAATGATTCTGGATTACTTGAAGGTATGAAATCCAGGTCACCTGGATCTTCACAGACTGCTGGGGATAATAGTTGTCCCCCTTATGTTGGTGGTCAAGGGTCATCTTACATCGAGCACGAGGTGGCTCTGGGACTACAACCTATTCAGCCCTCCGAGAGTGGTTTAGGTTCATCTGCTTATTGCCATTCCGGAGAAATTGACTCGTACACAAAAGCCGGTGACATAATTTGTTCTGTGAATCCGACTGATAATACTTCCATGTATGTTCCGGGTCGTGCATCCGGACAGGATCAGAGTAATACATCATCAAACAGTTTTGATGAATTCGGCTATTGTAAGAATTGATTGTTCGCAGATCTGTGTTAATATAGGTACCATGTGATTGTTTGGTTTTTTTTATATGTAAGAATTTCAGAAAAAAGGCAAAGGCATTCCACTTTGATCTGTCCAGGATAACTTCTTCTCAGGGTTTTCAGCAGATTTGATTTTTATATGTAAATAAAAATGGTAATCCATCATATACATGATATAAGAGTGAACCATTTAGAATATATCCCAGAAAATGCAGAATTTAAGAGGTCAAATTTTATTTTATTTAGTAAGACTTACTCATTTTGAAAAAAAAGAGAGTGGAGGTCAATGTTCGTTTCTTTCAGTTTAAATTCCACAAACATAAACTTCATTGTTAATTTTTAATGTACAATTGCCATTCACCCTTGCACGGCATAGTGGCTTTTTTAAATCATGAATATTTCTTGTCACAAATTGTTAATTTAATTGTATGTACGGGGTATGTAAGTCATAAATTTTCTCATTCACCAGAATTAATTTGCACGGATTGATTTAAAAGTGATGATTCATTAAGTTTTTATGGATAATTGTTGATTACAGTACGAACCACTGGATACTGTAATGCTTATTAATTCTACCTGTATAAGTGCTATACATGTAGATTCTTAGATAAATTAATTATGGCATAATTTGTAAGAAGCATAACTCAAGAATTAAAATTGCTTGCTTTTATTTTTATGATGCTGAAATCCATGTAAAATATCTTTATCGATCGTCCACTCTTCTTACTGATGTGAAAGAGCCATTTTGCAGCAAAAAAATAAGGAATCTACAGTACTTATAATTGATATTGTTAACTTTAAAACTAGTAGTTTTGTCCTTAGGAGATGCTTTTTTTCTGATCTGTTAACTATTTTTCAAGCTTTCTTATCTTTTACCATTACATTATGTTTGTGATATTGATTTTAAAAAATTCTAGTTGTGCCATAATAATTACCAGAATATAGTTATACATGTATCTTTTCATATACACTTGCCAAAGATAAAAAAAATTAACAACCAGTATTTATAATTTAATAACATTTTGCCTATATAGTCTGAGTTTAGCATTCACAAGGCCTTGTGCCAATAACTTAATAGATTTGAAACGTGCTACATATCAGATGTCTTTTTGATTTTTTTTTTTGCAGTCATATATAAAAAAGCATTTATAAATTGTGTGAGCTTATGCTTAGTATTTTTTTTATTTTCTACAATAGTTCCTTAATAGCATGAACACTTAAGAGGTTGAAGTATACTGTTACATATATGTGGTATAGCAAAGGGAAAATTAGGGGGGGGGGGTTACACACACCTGTCTTTGTTAGCAGATTGAACACTTCAAAGTATCTTGATACAGGTAGATTGGTTGTGATGGTTTCACATTGATGTGTACCAATGTGTTCTGTTGCTTTTGCTATTATTGCTCAGGTGTAATCTTTACTGTTATTATGTTTACCCTTAATTTGTTATACATGTACTATATATGGCTGCAATTCGGGTACCAAGTTTTGAAAAATGCATAGAAATTTTTAATCAAAGGAACACTTCAATAATTTTTATGAAAATAGCAATGAGATTTTATAGTGAGTATGTACTTTGGAATTTAAACACTGTACATGTACATTTTTTAAATCAGGTTGTGTTTGAATACATGTACAATGTATATTAATAAATTTAAATGATTGACATGCACTGTATGTTTTGTTTAGTTTTTTTTCCGTATCCTTATTGGATAATACATAATTGTAAATGAGTAAATTGTGAAAATTTTAAAAGGAGAGCTGGTGAAAATGACTTTTGTATTTTACTGATAATTTTAGAAGTTCAACAATTATGTTAAATACTCTTTTATGGGTATTAATGTCCTTCTTTTCTGTTTTTATTTTTAGAATGAAATAGAGTACATTTAAGACAAGGTGCAAAATTGAAATTTTACAATTGATGTAAGTTTTGCTTTTTTGTTTGTTTGTTTTTGATAGGTGCTTTAATTGCTTTTTTTAATTATAAAAAAGTGCTATTGTTGGGATGGTATGAACTATGATTTTTTTCTGGCACTGGGAAAGAAGCTATTTTGTGAGAAATCTCATTTTTTGTTACCTTATTTATTCTTGTGTATTGTTTTATTATATTATTTAATAAAATCATACTTGTATCAATAATTTTCTGAAATTCAGAAAAAAATTAATTGGACACATTTTATAGAAAAAGTCAGAGTTTACTGGTATATTAAAATGAATTACGAAAAATTAGAAAAAAATAATATTTTTCCATTTTATTACTTCATACGTATCTGTACATTTGAGCACATCACTCTCTCTTTTCTGATGTTTTCTATCATGCATGTACAGTTGAACTTTATTATCTTGAATATCAATTTCTGGAATACCTTGGATCTGTGAATGTGATTTGGAAGTCCAAATTAAACATATGTTTTCTTTGTTTGTTTTACTCCCATTAAACACAAAAACTTGCTGCTTTTAATACTTTCCTGGAAAACAAAAGCGAAAAATTTGTAGTGCTGACAAACATTTCTTGTCTAATGTGCCTTTCCAATTAGTCATACTGGATCAACAGTCTTGGGGAAAAAATTTCTTGAATACCTACCCCATTTTTCCACTGTACATTCATCTGAAATAACCAACAGTCGGTCAAAGTTACTGTATCTGTACATATTTTGGCGTATTCAAAATTTAGCGCATTCAATGGGTACGGAATTGTTGGTGTAATCATGAACTAGCGCTACACATGTCCATGCTGAGCATTGTAATTATAACAGAATTCATAGCAGTATTCATGAATTAGTGCATCGTTGTTTGGCGCCTCTAAAATATGAAGCCCACTTTTTAAAGTACACATACAATATTTTATATGTATTTTATATGTAAAGGTGCATTTCATGTTTGATAGACCATTGTGCACACAGTGAGTAAATTATGGGCAGCTTGTGCCTTGTGCATTAGGCATCATCTATAAATGCAACATCTCACTATTCTTTTCAGTATTCCTGATTTAATTTGGTTTAGAACCATAAACCTTGACATTTATGGTACATGTACATCTTTATCTAAGTTTAGAGAGCAAAAACCTTGTTCTAGCCATGGAAGAAAATAAAGAATGGTCACAATTTATATAATTTCAAACTTTTGTTTTACATACATTTATATCTATCATCACATTCTACTGTGTTATCTTGGCAATATTTGTTTTTGGAAGACAAAAGAATGCCTTCAAATTTTATAATAAAGATGTTTTATCATTTTTTTGGGCTTTTGTCTTGAATTTACGATGAAATAAGAGGCTCATTAGGGCCTATAATTATTCTTATAAACTGCACAATACTCGATGATCTTTTGGGTCAACAATCCAAAGGCCAAGAGTCACAGCAACTACATTTAACAAGTTCATGTAACGGGGCTTGATGATGATCTAAGCTGAAAAGAATTGATTATAATTACACATCTTGAGTCCTAGTAGTGTATAAACCAAAATGGGTTCACCGTGACCTATTTTTGGAATTCCGTGGCTTTAACTTTTCAGATACTAATTGGCTTAATTCATCAGGTGTTGGATCTTCCACCCTTGGAACTTGAAACTGGGTCTCTGTGACCTACTTTTGGAATAATACAGCAATACTTAAATCTCAAATTAGAGGCTTAGAATCATCAAACTATGTCAGTTGATAAATATTGTGTGTCCTTGGGTATTTTAATTAAAAAGTACATGTAGGTCACTGTGACACACTTTTGAAATGTAGACAGTGAGAAATGATGAGTGACCTTAAAATTATGCTATACATGAGTAAATAGTTATCAAACAACAAAGAAGTACTGTATTTTTAAGATTTATTGGGAACAAATAAATTAAGACATACCATTTTTGGCTAATTTTATTCAAATAGGCATTCAAAATTAATGCCTTGTTCACACGGATAGTTTAATTTGCAGTAAATTAATGTGAAGTGAACTAATGCCAATCAAATTAATGCGAATTAAAAGTGCATTCACACGACAGCTAATGCGAAGTAAACTAATGCGAATTAAAATTTTACTTCTGCAGCCCGGAGTCAGCACGGCTATTATGACGTCATTTGCAAATCACGTAAACTTATGCAGAAGCAGATCCATTTGGCATAAATGGCAAAGTGTCTGTATACACATTTTAGTGATTAACACAATTTTCCTTCGTTTTTCAGTCAAAAATATCACAAGTACCTATAGCTGACCACCGACAAGTGGCATTTGACTAAATTTTGCCATTAAGCATGCGTCGGTATTTAATTCGGATTAGCTTCACTTAGCGTTCACAAGGAGCTTATGGGAAGTAATTCAATGCGCAGTAAACTAATTTGAATTAAACTAATTCGCATTAAATTCTGCGTGTGAACCCTAAGCGAAACTTATTCGCATTATCTTTAAGTTTAATTTGAATTAAACTCTCCGTGTGAACAGGGCATAAGTATAACTTGCAAACATTGAGTGTAAAATGCAGATTTTGAAGCTTCAAGTCAATTACAAGTACAGTATGTATGCACTTAAGTTGTCATGGTAAGAAATTTTTTACATTTTAATAACTCATGCATTTAGTTACGAATATCAAAATTCCATAAGCACCAATCCAAACATAATGAGTTTACGGAACATATAGCAGACATAATTTAAGCTTACAAATGCTGCTTTGAATAGATTACATCTACCAATAAAAAAAAAAAACAATTCAAATGCCAGTCATGAGGTTCACAACCACATATTTGCATGTATCAAAGTTCCATAATACCATGGAATCATTTTAATTAGTGGGGTCAAAGTTCATGGACAAGCAAAATTTTACTTGTTCATGGGACCTAATTCTGTAGGCAATGTTTATAAAGAAGATGCATTGAAACAATACTTTAAAGAAATAATTATCCTTATATATAGTATGGTTAATTCACAGGAAAGGATGACCAACACAACCCTACAACATTGGTCCACCACGAACAAGGATGTTTCTTCAGTAAATATTCTACACAGATAGCAATCAATTCAGTCGATAAATCATACTGCATGATTTTGAAAAACATAATCTCATCGAGGACATTGTTTTATTACAGCCTATTAATACATTTGTATATGTTATCAAGTTTCACATTCTAAATTCATTAAGTACCCTATCTTTTCAGATATAGGAATTGCACCAATGAATCTTTAATCAACTTTTCTTAGAATTGAGATCTTTACACTTTATTGCTTCTTGAAAGAAAAATTCTTTTTAAAAGGAAAAAAAAAACCTTCAGATATATATGAAATATTTCTCTTTTAAAGAGATACCCACAATCCAACACCAAGTTATGACCACATTCATGTAAATTCACTGAACATGTTTGTGTCGATCTATATGTAAATGCAAAATTTCTATATTAGGCACAATTAGAAAAGAATATAATACAATCCAATGCAAAAAAGTAAAATTTCACGAAAAAGTATGGGATTGTTTATAGTTTTTTTGTTTATGAAACTCTGCATGTGTTGTACACTTCCGACAAAAAAAAAATTAGGCAAAAAATATATCACAGCTTTGAAGACACATAAGGTTGTCTGTACACTAACATTGTTCACAGCATTGAAGCCCATAGATGATAGCTACAAACATTGACAAAGTCCTCCACGTGATGCTGGACACTCCGTACAGGTAGATTGGGGGATTCTAGTGTGTCCACCTGGCCCATCAGGGAGTCCCTATACACAGCACCTAAAAACTGTTGAAAATTTTTTTTTAGAAATCTGTATACAACTTGTTCTCCTGATTACAGAAAAAAACAAATACTTTATATTGGCAAGTTTCTTTACACAGTGTGATATATTGAACTGGCTGTTGGATCATTTGCCCTTTTCAATTTTTCACCCTTACACCCATTATTGTTTTTTTTGATAGAGACAAGGTTGTTATACACAGGCTTATTTATAAGTACATTTCTACATTTGTATTACAATTACAAAGTTTAAGGCTTAATCTAGAAATCTAAGGCTAAAAACATACTGTTCTATTATCTCTGGCATTTGTCATCAACATGGAAAACATGTCCACATAATTTGGATTAAGAATAACCTGCAACAAATAAAACAATCCAAGAATAAAATCAAGATAAAGTCTATTACTTCAAAGATCCATTCAAATGCTTCATTTACACTTCAAACAAATCAGAAACCATACACTTACAGAGAATGGTTTAAATGGCATCATTGTACCTTTCATACTTTGTTTACCTTAAGTGTTTTACGATGATTTTTTTTTTATATGTGAAACTTACAATATATTGCACTTGTCCATCTTGTGATGAGAAACATCTATGAGTATCGGGATATTTAGTCTGGAGTTTCTTGAACAGACCATTGTACCACAGTAGGTTCATGTTGAGGAAAGGAATCAGCTGGGAATCTACTGAGTCTAAGGACACCTGCACCGACATTCCAAGGAGCTCCAGAAATTCCTCAAATTCCAGCTTCTGCAGCTGTTGATATAAAACATTACCCTGAGTTTGTACACAAGTTATAAATTATTACCAGTAATTTGATGTTGTTCTATTGGCCATTTAGGCAATTTTTAAAAATAATTTCTATTTTTTTTTTAACTTTAAGGAATATTTACCTGTCGAGTTTGGAACAGTATGTGTACTACATTTAATCAACACAGAAAAAAGAGAGTCTGTCCTACATATGCATAAACTGCATAAACAATAATCAGGATATAAATATTTCTTCTTCGGCACAGTATATAAAATTCATAAGGATGGTTTGAATTTTAATTTTAATTTGCATGAACTTGCAATGTTTTATCTGGCAAGCCATGGGTTCGTTCATTCTGAAAGTTCAGTTTCCTTACATTATCCTTTTCTTCCAGTTTTCCACCAATCAGCATCCTCTGCCACAAAGAGTCCTTTCTACACTTGACCTCTGACCTCTCAATCATATCATCTATTTTCTGCCTGTATTTATAAAAAGGAATCAAACTTTGTAATATACAGTTGTTAATTGTTGAGTTATAAATTTTATATACGGTACATAAATTAAGTTGTTGCACATATGGATGTATGACTACACTTCATCTATGACTTCGAAGAGAACATCAGCTACATTCCATTACTTTTAATTCATCATTTTATTTTTCAATTTTGTTTTCTTTTTATACATTCTATTCAGTAATTTTCATCATAGACAGTTTCAATTTTTTATTGAACAAGCACAGTAATAAATATAATGATAAGCACTGTACCTTGCCAGCTCTCTTTCATTTTCTAGCAGATTGTACAGGGACAGGTTATGAATCTTACTCATCTTCTGGAATTTCAGGACCTCCTTCCGAACACTGATGTGTTGTTTGACAGGAACCATTTTTGAGCGATCTACAAAGAAAATGTAAATATTAAATGTTCCATTTAAGACAGTTTTTTTGGCTGAGATGTACATGTACCCCTATTGGTGCAGACCTGGTCAGGTGTATTATATTTGACATAAACCTTATAGTCAATGCATGTAATTGCTTTATCAAATGTTTACCCCCATTTTATTTTCGCCCCTTTCGCTCTACCCTTGATTGGGTGAATTTAAAACGGTGCAAATTCAAAGAAAACGGTATAATTTCTTAAACAAAACAATGACTGGGCGAATTTAAAACGGGGCGAAAATAACCCTGTATACAGAAATCAGATTTAAAAAAAAAAATTTTGATAACTGTAGTCAGTAAAATATTTTCTACCTAGTACCTAAACAAATATAATCTAAACAGAACAATATTATGTTTTGACATCTCAATCACTGTTGCATTTGCATATACTCCATTCAAAACACTTAAATTTTGATAAACTTCCTTTGAGGTTCATCTCAAGAAATATGATTATGACAACTCAAAGGGAATCAAAATTCCTAATTACTGTAACATGGAAATAATATAATGTTGACAAAATATTGAATGACCAAAAGAGCTTAAAACAAATTACCTGAAAGTTCCTGAAGAACCATGGCCTTGAACTCTCCTGTTTTGGTTTCTACAGGGTCGCTAGGAAACAGTTCTGACTGACTCGTCAGCAATATGAAATAGTTCAGTTTCAATGTATGTCTGTCTGTATCACTGTACGGACTTTGCGTAATGACCAATCCCACAAAGTAATCTTCATGATTTGGCTTGTTGCTCTTTGGAGGTAGAGGGATGTGAACTGTTTTATGGGAAACCAGGGCATACTCTGTTGCCTTTACAAAACAGAATTCCTGGAGGAAAAAAAAGTAGTTGTAAAATTTATTTTTTTTTAAACAATTTGCCTACTGCGTTGAAAATAAAATATTTTTTTTTTAGTTCATATTGGTGGTTAAAAAGACATTTTCACATAGTATGAAAAGATTGATATTTACACTGTCAATTTCTGGGTCAACACTGGGGACCATCTCAAACTTCTTTAGGTCATTCAGTTTGTTATTCTGTACCATGAAGGTATACAGGTCACTTCCATTAGTTGATAAATTGGAAATTGAAACTGAATCTGCAAGAAAGCAAGAGAAATACCATCTACATGTATATCGTAATACAATGATCCATGAAGTTAAATAAGGACCTTTTATTTAATTTTTGGCCCTTTTTTTCATTTAATTTCATATATCTACTCTAGGTTTTTGTAAAAAAAACAACACAAAACAAAACAATTGCTCTGATTATTTTACCTTCACAATAACTATTAAAGTAAGAATACATGTATTTAGTCAATAAAAAGATGAAATTTACCTTCCATCAGGTAATTTCTGGAGAATTTTGGAGGGTATGGATACACCTGTGAAAAATCTCTCAGGAATCCTGTCAGATGATACTGAGGCCTAAAGAATGACTGAGTGGCCTGTACTGGCTGCATGCATGACTGAATACATCGCAGATGGAAGTCATGTGCAAATGAATGCACATGTATCAAGTCTTTGCATTTTTCACATTCCTCAACAAAAAGTAACTTCAACTGCAAAGGCAAAGAACAAATTCAAAAATTCTTTGATTATTAATGTACTGTATTAACCAAAGGATTATTTTTGCCTTGTGTTATCTTTTCTCCAATTACACATTTGCAAACACTTCTGAACCAATTTTAAGTTTTGTTTAAAGGGAGATAACTCTGTCCCTGATAAGTTTCGCCCAATTTGAATTTGACTAATGATGAGTAAAGCAGAAAGGTCAGTGATAAAACAGGGTCACTAGAATTTAATTTTCAATGGCAGTCATCTTTGACTGAGCTCAGCCATTCTTACATGTTTATTGATGGGGATTCCAATCCGAGTGTTCTCACAGACAAACATCTCCACACAGAAGTACTGCTCCCTAAAACTCAGCTCCATTAACATGATCCCTGCGGGCATTGCCTTGTGAAGGTAGCACGTTGAAGACTGTGTGTGGGGTGGATGAGTATCTTCCTCGTGAACCGATAGCTTCTCATAGGAGGACCTCTTCTTATGTGTTCTAAAAAACAATTTATGTATTACAGTTTGTCATCAACAAAATTTAATATTCACTTGACTTAAAACAGCATTCCACAATCACATTCCAATCACCAGAGGCCTGTTCAACAGAGCAAACACTCACAAGTGTTCGCCAAAATTCCTTACACTTCTAGCAGAAATGTTCACAAGCACTTGCTCTGTTAAAGGCCTCAGAGTTTACTTCTATTGAAGTAGACAGGCTTACACAGGAAGAAAATAAATTTTCTTTTTTCAAAAGAAGGCAAAAACAAATTCAATACCCTTTTGAGTGAAGGTTTGGTTGAAGGGTGACTGAGATGAAGCCCAGTGACTGGACATATTTGATGTACTGATGAAGGAAGGTGTGTCTGAGTTCTATATGCCACGCCTCCTCCCTCTGAAGCCTGGGTTGATTGACAGGTGAGTCGGTGGGCGTGGTCACAGGCCTCTTTTTTAAGCCTTCCTGACTATTTGTCCTCATGGCTCTCATACTGGACACTGACTGGCCGGAACTATGTCTTGAACGCTGAATAAAAAAATACAAGAATTTCAGTTATTTTATCGTAAATGTGTTTACATTTGAAATTTAACCTTAAAAGTATTCTTGGTTTTGCTGTAATAATTGTAAAATGTAGCAGGAAGGTTGATAGCAAGCTCCATACATAATGATGAGCAAAAATAATGTCTGCAGACAAAGTCTATTCTCAATCACATATTTTACTATGTTGGTTAATCGTATAGATGCTCCTTGAGACAAAAATAATAGGTGACTTTTTGAGTCTGAGAGTTAATAATGAAGCAGAAAATTTAGGTCATATTCATCAAATGGGACATTTTTGGATAGAATACCCTTTGCAATCAGCTTGGAACTGACTAACTCAAATAAATCATGTACACTGAACATTTATCTACAGAAAAATAAACAGCTGGACAGGTAGAAGGACATTATTTCAGTATCATTTAAAAATTATTATGCTGGAACTCATAGACTTTATATCTGAAAATGAATCATTACCACTTTCTCTGTTGTTGCGGAAACCGAGAGTTGTCTTTGGGTGACTTCAAATTTCTTCATGACCTTTCTTCTCCAGACAGGGTCAAACAAAAGGGGCGTGGCACAGTAGTGTAGTAATCTAGAGGCCTTCTTCAGAAGGTTGAGCAACTCTTCCTAAAAAATTAATTTCAAAATCTATAGTTGTGACAGTCCAAGTTTCATCAAAATAGTATCTGATAAGAGAATCTTGTTATGCAAGACTTACTAAGCTGGTGGAAATTGTAACTAAAACTTTGACTGAAACAAATCTAACAAACTGATTAATGATTGTAAGAAATTTAATTATGCACTATAGTGTATTCTAACCTTAATAGGCACGTGGGCAGTTGACTTCTGACTCCACAGTAAATACAAGTTGCGTAGTTTTTCAAGTTTCTCCAAATCTGTACAAAGAAAATACCAGTTCAAAATAATAGCAAAGATGGAAGCACTCCTCAAAAAAGAATGGATCCATCAGTATATTCTGGTATATAAAAAATTACCTCTTCTATCTTGTAATCTGAGGTCCTGGGCCTGGAAGCATTGTTGTTTAATTATATCAGACATCTTGTAAAACTCTGTGTTCTGCAGAGGCTTGGAAGGTTTAAGGTCTTTATAGACCTCATCAAACGCACGATAGGACGTGGTGACTACAGTGGTCATACTGTTATGGCGTCTTGCCTTGTCACCTGGGGGAGCTGTACATTTTATCAAGTCATCCAAATTTGTGCTGGTTCCAGCAAATGGATTCTTCTATTGAAGCAATAGCAAAAAGAAATCACTCAAAAAACATGTGTTCATCACAGTACTGCTCATTGACAGATTGAAGATTTATGTTAATGGATAGATTCCTAAATTCATTACAGCATTTTCAAAATTCTTGCACTGAACTGAAATAATTCAACATACATGTACATATACATGTCATGATGAATATGCTTTAAGCATTTACAAGCGTATGAATTATTATGAAACACGTACATTAGAAAACTTCAACAATTTTTTGTAACCTTGTTTCTCTTTGGGTCATAGAATGAGCAGTGACTGAACAGCCCCATCTTCTGGGCCACCACACTGTTTAACAGGCTGACCCTGGCATTCTGCCACTGAACCAGACGAGTGGTGGACTTAGTCAGGAGATTGGTGGAGTCCCCTGCCCAGTTGTAAGTGTACAGGACCAGCTATCAAAGAAAAATCAATTAAAAATATTCTTTACAATGAAGAATGTTATTAGGTATTCAATTTCTTAGCAATAAATGTACTGCTGAATAAAATGAAATTTTGTATTATTTTGTTCTTCATGTAAAATCAATCCGTCATAAAGCACTGAATAAATATAAAAAAGACAAGTTCTTAGTTCCACTCCTAGATCTGACATTTCCTGATAAGGCTCTAGAAACCATGCAGACGTGGAGACCAGTCCTTCTGATGAGACCGTATAAACCAAGGTCCCTTGTCGCAGGAGGTGCTGACATGAAAAAGATCCCTCCCTGCTCAATGGCCCTGAGTGCCGAGCATAGGACAAAATTTGCAGCTCTCCACCGGCAAGTGGTGTCATCTCCATATGAGTGAAAAATTCTCGATAGGGACGTTAAAACAATATACAATCAATACAATCTAGAAGCCATGCTGACCTTTTTGTTCTTCAGAAGAAGGAAGAGCAGCCTCTGTCTGGGTATAAACATGGTGGACCCTAGAGGACTCATCTCTATAGCGTCTGGCGATGTCTGGTCAGTCAAAGATTCCCGCCTTGTTTTCTCCAACAGATAAGGAGCAAACCTCTGGAAGGACTGCTTTGGAAAAGCTGTGAACAAGAATCATTTTTATCAACCTGACATCATGACCCAAGAAACTACACTGAGCTTATAGGAAAAATATGCCACAGTTTTATGATTGTTTTACATGAACACATTTTGAAACATAGGATTTTAAAGTAATATCTTTTAATTCTACTTTAATCACCATGAGACAAACTATAAATTAAATTTTTCAGGATATTTTACCTTTCTCCTTCTGACTCTGCTTCATATTGATGTCTGCTATTTCATCCTCCCCCATGTCTTGGATACTTGCTTGCCATTGGTCAACATTTCGACCAATGACAATAAAAGATACATCTGAGGTATGAGATGCAGTCCAGTGTTTGTAATCCAGAGAGCTTTCCTTGTATGTTTCCTCGGTCTTTATTCAAAAACAAACAGGTGACATTTAAGTGCTCTGTACAAACAGTATCATTTCAAATATACATGTATACTAAATAAAATTCAATGCAGATGTTTCATAATACACTGATTTGAAATTGCAATTTTGACATTTACATTACCATATTTTTGATCCTCTGTTTAGATATACATGTTGGAATGACTATGTCCCTCATTTTAAGAAGCCTATTTTTCCCTTAATACTTTTAAAGGTGAAGTTGTGTTATATTTTTGAAATGTCCAAATGCTGGAGCAATGGAATTTGCATGATTATAATTTAAGCCATAAACTACTTACATGTAAAGGTTTTCTACAAGGGTTGTACTGCACCCAGCGGCCAGACTGCCCATGATGGTCAGGGTCCTGTCGAAAGATGCGGGGGGATACGTTTCCTGAGGTCACCGTCTTTACAAGACTTTGGAACTCCATCAGAAACTGATCCAAACTGAGTCTGGATAAAAAGGTTTGCTCAAGTTTATATACTGCTGGGGCGCCTGAAATAATAAAATTTTCGACATAAGATGTTATTCATAGTCAGATTCATAAAGGTTAATTAGTTTAAATTTTTACATAGAAATGAAATGTTGGTGTTAACAACTGAACTCAGATTGTGCTAAAACATGTGTAACACAACAATTAAACAATTATAATGAATATGTTTTAATGAAATTGTAGGTATTTTATTGCTCTTTTACAAACTGAAAGCTCAAAATTCTGTTGAGTAGTTTTTAAACAAGTATAGACCCTTCTAGCTTTCTTGAAATCAAAAAAAAATTTCAAAGCTTTCATTGAATTAAATTTTAATTACCCCCGGTACACAATATATAAATGGTGCCTGTTTTGGAGGGGAAACAGTTGAAATTGACACCCCAAGGAAAACCATTGTCAACCAACGCGTCAGCGGAGGTTGACAATGGTTTTCCGTGGGGTGTCAATTTCAACTGTTACCCTCTAAAACAGGCATCATTTATTTTATTATACTGAATGTCTTCTTAAATTAAGTCAGCAAAAAAAATCGTCGATCATCTTTACATTCACGTTTAGAAAGCTTTCAATTGCAAACTCCTCGCTTCTTCCAAAAAGATTTACTGACCTTTTATTGTTTGTTTGATACACTAAGAGTCTTTTATCATATAAAGTTTCGTTACTTCTGCACTCGCAAGCATGTTTCTTCTGTTGTTTTCAAGTAAGCTACATCGGACGCAAGCTTTTATTGACATCAAGTTTATTCCGGTTCTTTCAAACGCGCAACTGACGTTTTGAGAATTCTAAGGTGAACCATACGCGCATAATATCCACGCATGTGGCATTACCGTTGTGTTACCCGTTGTCACATGCGTTGCTAAGGCTGAGGGTAATAGAACGGATTGTTAACTGCGTCTAAACCAATTAGATTTTAGTATTTAACATGAAAGTATAATAATAATCAATAATGTTGCATTTATTATCAAGAGCAAACCTTGTTTATGACAGTATTCCAGCCACCTGCCCATCTGCTCTGTGAAGATTGGACACAGACTTCCTCTTTCTCCATCTTCATACATCTTTATCGCCTGATGGACATCTGATCCCTTATCTGTTATACTGCCACCTGGTGTTGGAGAGGTCACAGGGGAGGGAAGACTTGGAAACTCAAAGACCTTGGGAAAAAACAAAATCACTTAGTAAACAAAAAATTGAAAACATAGGAGAAAATACTGTAAATCACTTTATTTATTGGTGAGAACTTTATTTTTTTCGCGTATTTATGCGAGACAGTGTGGTTGCGAAAATTTAATTCTCGCGTAAAATAGTATTTCTTAAGATTATATTGAGCAAAAACCAAAATTTGTGAAAATTTTGTCTCGCTAATCAAGAGTCAATAACTATCTCATGAAAATAGGTGTCGCGAAAATTTAGTGATCTACAGTAGTCAGGGATTATTCCTTTGGAGGAATGTAACACAACATATACATGTGGTAAAAAGATACAATAAAACATTTCCATAAGGATAACTTTTCAACTAGGATGACACTTTGTACCTTGAAGTATACAATCATAGTACACTATAAAAGAGGAAAACACTTTGTACCTTTGAGGAGGAGTCCGGTGGAGGAGACATTAATTTGCTCCTTGAGGACCCAAATGTGTCCTTCATAAACTGCAGAGGAGATGGGGCTGTCTTACTGGTACTGAGAGATTTAATGGAGATCTCCATCGAGTTCTTCCTGGAGAGGGCTGAATGCCTCTTCTCAATGGATTCTGAAACTTACAAAAATACCACATAGTGAGTATGCCTCAAGGGTGTGATTTCATCTTTGAAAATTGCCTTTAAAATTTCTTTCATATTCTGTACAAAATTAAAATGGAGAACAGTTCTATAATGAAACTGAGGTCAAGAAAAATTGACAGTTTGGTGAAAATAGCTCAAAATTTTCTCAGAAATCTCAGCTTTGAGAAAGTTGGTATTTATGCCCATTGCAGCCTCAACATAACAAGGTTGTTTTTTCACATATTATACATAGTATACATTTAAGATCCTCACCTTTGGTTATGACTGGTGAAGACGGGGCTGACAGGGCTGGGGTGGGGAGAATGTCATGGAGTTGATGGGGCACTTGGCAGATGGAGGAAGTAAGAAAGTAATACTCCATTATGACATCATTAAGGGCGTGTTTCATTGCACCAATCAGTTTCTCTTTCAAGGTGTCAAGGTCAGACGAACCTCTCTCCCAAATCCTGAATTGTACCAGAGCTGTAGGACCTAGTGGTGTAAATTCTTCATTACAGTGTATCATTAAATTGTCTAAAATTGCATATCATGTTCAATTTAATGTTCCATACACAGATGCACTAATAAACTTTCTTAAAATGTGTTAATATATATAGTTCTAATAATATGTAATTCCAATTAAATTTTGCACAAAAGCCACTCACACATTGACACTGAACTGATATAAGCCCATATCACAAAAATTAAAAAACAACATTAATGTCTAAGAAATTAACAACAAAAAAATCTAAAATCTGCACAGTCCATTGTACATGTAAATACCTGGTATACCAGCCCTGCTTCGGCGTTTTGGACTGAGAAGGGCAGTGTAGGTGAGGGAGTCAAATTCCTCCAAAGTTTCTACTTTGCTGTAATTTGTCCGGGAAGGCCTAGGACAGGTTAACAAAGGAACTAGATTTCTCTGTCCGTCTATCAGAGACACTCTCACACAGGCAATTCCTAAAATTCAAATACATGCAATTAAGCTTTTATTTATACATGTATGTGGCAAAACCTTAATATTATAAAACCTCCAGTTTCATTTGCAGTGAATTGGAAAGTTTTGCACATCAAAATAAAATCAAGAAACAATAACTTAATGAATTATTACATGCATACTATTTTGATTATTGGCAATATCATTATGTTGATAAAATTCTTTATTTTACTGTATTTAGACTTGAGAGCATTCTGAAAATGACATGTTTATTAAGAAAAAAACCCCCAGATACATGTATATGTATATATGTTACAATTAATTTTGTGAAGAGTATAAAAATATAAACAAAAGGAAAAGGAAATGATTTTACCTTTCCCTCCTGAGGGTTGAGGTCTGATGTACAGAAACACCTCAGCATCTGGTATAGGATGTGACATGTTACCAGTCTTATCCTAGAGAAAAAAAAATGTCTTGCTGTTTGTAGGACAGGACACGAAACAATACACTTTATCTGTTATTTACATGCATTATATCAGAGTTTCCTATACCATAAAAATTTGAAAAGAATTGTGAAGACATTTGCTAGGAATTATATACAGGTACTTTACTATAAGCATAAATCTGCTATTCCCTTTTTCATACTAGACAAATTTGACTGTCTATAAAGTACCTGGAACCTGTGCTCTGGTTTGTTGTCGGCGTAGTTGGGGGCGTGTGAGAACTGAGACATGTTCTGTCTGAGGTAGTACATCAGGGCTGACAGGGGGATCGGGAGAATACCGGGGATTGTCAGGAAAATCTCCAAACTCACGTCCTGGTTAAACTTCTGTATGAACTGTAAAATCAAAATACAATGTTGTCAAAAATCTTTAACATATTTTTAACGTGATAACTGGTAATTTGATAACTGGTAATCATAGTCCAGTTAAAATTTGTTACATCCTGGTTCTTAAAATTTACTTCTTATAAACATACACTGTACTTGAATTTGCATATCATGTTACTTTGTATTCTGAAGACAATATATATTCAAAAGCATATCTCTGCTTGAATTTGCTAGTTTTTCTGACTTTCAAAGTAAATCTTGGCTTCTTGACTTTTGTGACATAATTTTCTAAACCAATGTAAAATATCACTTGTAGTCAAAAGTATTTCATACATGAATATCATGTGGCATCAGTTTAATATTAGGGTTTCTAATGAGTTGTAGAGAGATGATGTCCAAGACAGCATCATCTAGCTTCTTCTGTAACATGTCCATCAAATGCATTTGCAGTGTAGTACCTAAACAGAAGAACGCCACACAAAATTTAAATGTATGAAGTTGAAGTCCTTTTTTTCTTTTGCAGCAACACATTTATAATTAGATAAGTTATGTTTTATGTCAGAATAACTTGAGAAAAAATAATCAACTGTGGCTGAAAATGTAAAGTAAATGCAAATTTTTCATTGTACCTTAATTGTGGAATTTACCAGTGATGTTATCCTGATTCAAAATAATGTACATGTATTACAGACTACCCAGACAGAAATCAGAAAAGGTTAAGCAGCCAACCTAAAGCTAATATCTGCTGTAATAACAAATCAAAATAGAATTCCTAATTTTACCAGCAGCCTGTACTCCAAACACCTCCACCTCAATGAGGTCCTGAGGTGACCTCTGGGTGGAACTCCCTATGGAGGTCAGAGAAACCGTATCTGGGTCCTTGTCTGGGGCCATCTACAGAAATAGGAGTCAATAAATACAGTCAATACTTGTAATTTCAAAATTTAAGGGGCAATATAAAACCTTGAGTGTTTCTCATAAGAAAAATAAATCACATCAAGAATATTGGACATTTAGTTAACTGATATGAAGTATTTTCTTGCAAAATTAGAATAAAGAAAACACCTGTACCTCCTCTCTTCTCCCAGCAAACATCATAGAGCTAGCAGAATCTATAAAATAATTAAAAAAATTTTTTTTACAACAATTCTCAAATTATTTAACCTCACAACAAAGAGGTATGTACATTAGCAACTACAGCAGTTCATAGAGTAAGATGACCAGAGATTCATTTATTTCTAAATATTAGGTAATATTTATGCTATTAATTTCTAATACACTGTAATTCCAACATTCTCATACCTAAAGTGTTTATTTAATGCTGGGGACCCAAGTGACTTACCACAAAGTCCCACATCTTCAGTGCTGATACTGGACACCTGTCTGGACAGATTGCTGGACAATTCCCTCAACACCTCCCTCAGTCTACAAAGTAATCATCAAATGACGTACGTTTCTTTTTTTTAACTAGTTATTGTGAGATTCACAGTTTACTGTCTAAAGGTTGTGTTACCTAAAAAATAAAATAATATTTCTAGCCTCTGTATGGTCAGCATGTATGCCATAAAATATAAATTAGTGCTTGGCATAAAAGAATAGGTTACCTCAGTCAAATTGTAATACTGTTTAGCAGTAAAAATCATACCTCAGGTAGTATACAGAGTTAGAATCATCCAACTCTTTGATCACAAACATGTTCTTCCTGTTGTTCACAGAAAACTTGTTCAGGACTGTCCTCAAAGCTTGAACACCTGAAAAGAAATGTTTTGTAAATAGCTGTGCCAATACACCTCATTAAAATTTGTGGTGATTGAACAATGTATACTGTCTTGCTGGTAATTCAACCTTCTGATAAGAGACTACTCTGACTGGCATAAAATTACTTAAAATCATTACTTTTACATATACATATGTTTGTCAAGTAAAAATTAGTAAATATTCAATATTTAAATATAAGGAAGATTTCCTTTAGAAAATCATTTGTATTAAAAAAAAAACAGTGTGTCAAAAAAAAAACAAAATCAAGCCACCTCTGCTGACATTGGACCTTCCTGTTCCCGTTTTGAGCCGAGGATGGACGATGAATCTGTAGGTCATCACACTCTCACACTCAAAGTGTCCGGGCAGGTACTTGTTCTCGGCGGCTAGGTACTGCAGCCCTGGGTAGGTCTCGTCTTCATCCTCAGAATGGGAAGATGGTGGCTTCCCAGGTACAGTGTCCACATTCCAGGACACATCTTCATCAGCTTCGGCCACAAGCAGATTTTTACACATTCGAGTTTCATACAAATCATTCAGGAGCAGTAGCTACAAAAAAAAACATAAAGTTACTCTACTTGTACCAGAAGTAATGTATTTTTTTTCTAGCTATTTTAAAGAAACAAAATCTTTCTCATTTGATTTTTTATGGACTCTGTGTTGAAATGGTTAGGACAAACCTACAAAACTCAAGATTCCATCATCAGTTACACATGCATTTTACAGAAATGCATCTAATATTGTACATGTAAATGTGTGCTTATACTATGCTGTTTTTCTTTCCATTGATCATAAATATAACTGTCCAAAATTTGAAATATCCACCTGATTGACTTTTCGACAGAGTGACTCAATGTTTTTCTTGACATTAGACATTAGTTTTCTTTGTTCCAGGAGATCTTCACTCTCACCAGCTAATCCAGTCTCCCTAAAATAATTAAAACACAGTGAAAAGATGCAGAAAAAATTCTATTTTTCTTGAGAACAAATCTCTACTTTGATGGAAAGATACAAGTCCATACAATAAACATATAAAAAATTGGGACTCATCAATTATCCGATGAGTGTAATTTAAAATGATTTCCTCTTTTGGAAATGTACATCAATATGCATTAGATTTAAGAATGAATTCTTTCATTAAAATTGCCGTAAGTAATGTTAGGATATTTGACCTTGAGTGATAGTACATGTCCACCCTATCGTCCTTGACCTCCAGGATGAGCCAGAATTTAGGGGTGGGGTGCTGGAGTCCACTCACATCACTGAAGGCTGTGGTTCCCTCCTCACTGTCACTAGTCCCTCCATCATATCCTGAACAAAAAACAAACATGGCCAACTAAATGTTACATGTTACTGTACAGTGTATGTGTGCTTATTTTAGTGTTAAAAAAAAGATCATTGGGATGAGACGATTTGTACAACTACACAATAGCATTCATAAAATTACAAGACAAGTCCTAAATCGAGATTACCATAGGAGTAAACATTGAAGCATATTGAAGAAAAGTTCAAATACATGTGTATTAAATTAAATTTGTTGAGATGCACTTTAAAATAAATTGAAGTCATTCAAAAACAGAGAACTTTATGATTTACCTTCCTCTGTGTAGCTTCCTCTTGATGATAACCATGAAGGTGTTTGTGGAACTGTGGAGTTTTTACTCCTAGGTGTACCATGGCCAGAGGGAGCAGAGGAATGCCTCAGTCTGCCCAGGGATGGGAGTTGAGGAGTCCCACCGAGTGGCTTGGATGGAAGCTGGAGCACAGAGGATACAGATTCCTGTCTGCTGAAGGTTTCTGTCGTCTGCTCATTCTGAAATCCAGCAAAACTGGAAGATTTTCTCAGGAAAGCATCTGGAAGATCCTCATTGTTGCTTTCACTTCTTGTTACAATTGGGTTGGAGGGCTGTAAAGGAGCAATGGTTGACAGTTGTCCGTCTGGGTTACTGGAGGGACCTGAGGCACTTTCAGATGTTGTGTCGTCGGTATTGCTGTCCTTCCTGGCACTAAAACTGAATGCCTGGCCCATTGAGGATTCTTTAGAGTTTCTCCTGGAATCAATGAGTTTGGAATCACTCAACAGTACATTGCCCTCAGATATATGTACCTCCTTTTGACGAAGTTCTACTGTTCCATTGGGAGAGACCTGCTTTTCAAAAGTGACTCGATCAAATCGAATGGCTGGTGAGGGGTACTCATCACTACCACTGATGTCTGAGGAAAACTGCCTCATATGACCTGAATTTCTAAAGGTCTCAGGGGAACAAAATCTGGGGGATACATAAGTTCTTAGAACCCCTGCCTCCTTGGATAAGAAACTGTCCTCTGTAGGATCGTTTAGACTATCCAGAGAAGCATTTTGAGTTGCAGGTGATCCCTCTTTGCTCAGCTCCACTAAAGCATTTTTCAAGGCTTTCACATCGGGCTGATGTCCTAGACAGTGACTTTTCAACCTTACTGCAAAGTAGTAGTCCTCTTCTTTGATCAATCGGAAGCCATGCATGTGTAATCTCTCAAATTCCTATACAATGACGAAAAAATTATAGGTTGATGATGCATGAAAAACTGCAGCATAATTTTGGATACTTAAATTCATACAAAATATGTAATCAATAAAAATTTTCTAAACATGTTGTATAACATCAATGGTAGACCATTTCCTCCTTCTTACACCAAAGATTCAGAAACATACCTAGATTTAAGAAAATAAAAGAACTCCTTATTGGTTTTGGTAGCTTGTTCATATACTTTTGAAAACATACCTCCCTAAATTTAATCAAGCTGACATCAGATCCATACACAAAATGTAGTGGCACACTCTCAAATGAGCAGGTAGGCTTTCCTTTACATGCGGAATTCTTGATGTGTTCTGTGACATACTGTAGGGCGTCCTTCCTGATTGGGTTCATGTGTCTCAGGGAAGAAGCTATTTCATCCTTTAACAGCCATTCAAGCTGAAAGATGGCAGTTGTAACTTAAAAACTTATAAAAGTATTAAATATTAATGCCATCCTCATTCATAACAAAAATGTTTATTAAGTACATACTAGTTACATATCTCTCAAAACTCCCTATTCAGTAATAGAATGTAAGTTCGTTTTATGGCATACCTCCTCCTTGCACTTAGTAATGGCATTGTGTTGCTGTACAGGTAAATTTCCTAAAGGATCTCCTCCTGACTGGTTACTGAAAAAAAAAGTTCTCTTCCTTTTATTCGAAAGAGACTTTTAGATACTGTAAACCAACTTTTATTCGCGTGCGAGAAATTTTTGCGAAGTTCGCAAGAACCTCGTCATCGCGAATATTTCTTAAAGCGGTTCTTAAAGTGTATGTGTCTATTAACCACAAATCCAAAAAGGCTTGATCGCAAAAATTAATCGTCACGAACTAGTTTATCCCTGGTCAATGGCGAAATAAAGTTGTAGCGAATAAAAGTTGGTTTACAGTAGTTTAAAAGTTTTGCTCTGAACTTGCAAGTTGCATTGATATTGATTGAATTAATGAAATGTTGAAATGTTACTGCAGTAAAATGTCCATACACTCTTTCAATGTTTCAAAGCAGTAACTTTTACAATGGGCAAAAATAAGTTTATTGACAATGTTTAATTAGATCTCCTTACAAACATTCACAGCCATTAAGACCATTTCAAATGTACAATAAAGTTTAGTATACTTGACGACATTCAAATTATTCTTACCCTGGATCAATTGAGCTTATTACTTCTGCCTTTTCACTTTCAGAGACTCTTGGTGATTCCTCACTCCCTACAGAGTTATAAGACGACATTCGGATGAAGGGGATCCGTGAAGTCTCACAGTCATCCGACTCGGATTGGTAAGTCAGACAGTTTATATCCAGAGTTATTTTTAGATCAGCCAGGTTTACCTCCATCAAAGAAATTTCTTCTGCATCACACAACTCCTCTAGAACAAAAAAATAGACAATTTTCAATACTCAGTAAATAGTTTGAACTTTTTTGCCTCCTCTCCTCCCTTCAGACAACATTTTCTGTTCTTGAGTCAAGAACTCTTGCTATAGGTTCTGTATATCTAGCTTTAAGACAGATCTATTCAGCAGTCTAACAACCCCGACCCCGGAAGAAAGGAAGGAAATTGAGGTTGTCTTTAAGCTACAGATTTTAGAGTTAAATTAAAAAAATAAAGCAATTTACCTATACATGGCACCAGTTTCCTGACAGAAACATTTTCATTCTGGATTCCACTTTTCACAGTACATGTAAAATGTAAAAACAATGGCACTGAGTCATCTTCATTTTCATGAAGTTTCAGTTCCTCGCAGAAATCATATTCTGATTCCTCAAAAGACAAAGTTTCATCAGAGTCCCTCTGGGAAGCAATGGAGGCAAAATCCGGATTGTTTTTCTGGTCCGAGTCCTGCTCAGGTTCCTGGAAGCCAATACTGTCATCTAGTAGTTCTTCTGTTGTAATGGCCTGTTCTTCTGCTGTTATGGTCTCTGTACAATGAATTCACATAGAGAAAAACAATTTACAGACGATGGACATACATTTACATGTACATCAAAAAAAGAGAATACTGTATTTACTTGTACTTAGAGATTATAAATATACATGTACCTGGTACAGTAAAACTTTATCTAATTTGGACATTACTGCTTTCATAGAAAATGACCAATTTAGGCAGTAAACAAGATAATATATCAAAAATTGAATATGATTTACTGAGATGATCAGGAAATTTTCACTTTTTTTTCAGAATACACAATATGCTGATAATACAAGTTTTACAGTACTGAATTTTGTCAGACTTACCAGATTTAACAATGTCAGAGTTGTCTGAATCATTCTGTGAAACAAAAAAAAATTCTTCATAAATTGGATCAAGTACATAATATTAAGAATATATTATGGTTATCTTTTGAAATTTAAAACATTTAGCAACGGGAAACCAAGGAAATCTCAAAAACAAATATGATGACATTTCCAGAAAATTTGTTGACCAAATTCAAAGGATATTTATCATTTTTTTTATATGTACATATGATTGAATGTTAACCACTTAAAAAGGCTAGAGAAAAGAACAGTAATTTTTTAATTTTTACGTTGTTTTCCATTGGTACAGAGTCTGGACAGTAGAAATAAAAATCTGGAGCAGACGGCACCACTTTGAACCATTTATTGACTATGTCCAGGAACTTTCCCCTAATGATGTCATGGAGGCCCTCGTAATATTCACATTTATCTGGGAGGGGTGGGGATGTCAGACGAATTCGGCCTCTGGGGATCTGCAGCACCGCAGGGAGAGATGGAAAGGTCAGCAACTCACTAACGAAAATATACAAAAAATTTTCAATGAAATTTAAATCTCATCAAAATTAATCTAATCTTAATAAGCCCCCTTATATTCAATTAAAACAAATGATGAAAATATCTTACAAATGTTTGAAATCTTCTTTAATCTCCATATTTTGAGTTACACTGTAGCATTTGAAGGAAAAAGAAATAAGGTTCCATTTTCCAAATTCTTAAAATTCAGAGAACATATGTGTAGACTGTAGATTATCAATTTTGCCATTTCATACCCATCTACTTCATCAGCAAATCTGACAGAAGTCTGTCTTTTCAGGCCATCTTCTTTGTGTTCTGTTGTTTCCACCAGCGCTACTGAGGTCTTGGCATCTTCCACAAGCTGCTGAAAGTGTCGACAGGAAGTGTGAAGGAAGGAAGTCGTATCTATCTCAATGGGGTGCGTCTCCTCACAAATGTTGTTAATGGCTGCCTCTATGTCATGCCGATCTACCAGAAAACCTTGCTGTAAACTCTGAAAGACACCTGAAAGCAGAATCAATTTACCATTGATGTAGGTCATTAAATTTATTGAATTGCATATTTTTATGGTCCCACCAAAACCTCACTCCTTCTTCCCCATTTCACTTAAACTAAAACGGGAACAGTCATTTGTATATGAAGAATTGATATAAAGAATAAAATGTAATAAAAGTATACCATTTAAAAAACTGCTGCAGTAGTACTCTCTTAAATCAGTGGACTGTTGTACGAGATCCTCACTATCACTGTTTTCTGTTGAGCGGCGCTCGTGATGGATTCTAAATGTTGGACTCGTTCCTCCCTCCTCTGGTGTTGTCTTGTTAAAGGCACTCAAATCTACTGATGGCTTCTTTAGTGCTGGGCTTTTAAACTCCTCATCCACTTGAAAAGTCCAGTCTTCAAAGATGTCTTCTTTGTTCGAAAAGTTCCAAGGGTTGACGAGAGAGTCTGTTATATTCTGCAGATGGCATTCATAAATGTAAACTGGTATAACATATGATACAGGTTTAGATTTTCCTTCCTCATTTTGTGTGACTTTATTGTCTGTTTCATCTTCCATGTCTTTTTCATCCTCCACCTTCTTTTCATCTTTATCCAAAGACATCTGCCTTTCTATCTTTGCATTTTCTAAAAGCTTCACTTTATCAGGCACCGCCTCTTTCATCAAAGTCAGTGAATTCTTTTTAGTCTCTACACTAGCACCATGTAATTTCAGCAAATCTTCATAAGAGGCTGGCACAAACTTGATGAAAAGCTTATTAGAACTAGCAGACGACACGAAGCACTTCCAGTGTGGAACGTCCTCCAAATCAGCTACAGCTTTGGGTGACTTATTGGGACTCTCTGGTTGACTGGGTACTTTGTCTATGGTATGTTTTACCTTAGTGACATCAAATGGATATGGATTGTTCTGAACATCTCTATCCCTGCCCACCAGGAGCTGGAGGAACCTCCGAGAGTCTGTGATGCTGAGGGGGATCTCCTGCTCTTTCCTCCCCTTGATTTCACTGAAGAACAGATTCAGCAGCAGGTTGTTGGAGCCTTTGATGTCTCTGAAGGTTTCATCTGTCTCTTTTACTGTAAAGCAAATAAAAGGTCACTGGGTAGATTTTTTTTGGTTTAATATTTCTAGAATATCAGTCTAATCATGAATAATATTTATCAGTTTTGTAAACCTGTGGTGCTCAGAAAATTTTGAATTTAAGCATTACTAAAGATACAAATCAGAGTGAATTTTTATTTCAAATTAAATATTCTGATGTACTGTACATCAATTTTAACTCACAAGAACTTTACTTTAAATCATTAGGTGAGATTTTAGCTCTACTTGATCATTCTTGCATATATTTGTAATATCAATGATTATAAAAACCATAGCTCACAAAAAATTTTCTCGATCACATGAACCATCTTTATGAACTATTCATGAACCAGTCACGAATACATTGTGAGTTTTCATGAACGATTCAAAAAAGTTCCTAAAATTATGAATTTCATCTTGGGGTAGAATATCAATAACAAAGCTTTACCAAGAATGAAGGAAGAAAAGAGAAGTTCTGCTTGCTGACTCTTAGGCACCAATGACAGAATGTCAAACACCATTGGCATCTGGTGAATGTTGGGTAAAATCGGCCCCCTGTGGCACTCGTCATCATATGGGGAGCTGGATGCAGCATTGCTGCAAATGCTGAAAGTGTAAGAAGTTATCTGTAGCCTGTATTTACTGGGAAAAAGTGTATATTGTTATCTGTAGCCTGTACCTTGTTGTAATTATTACAAAGCCATTTATATGTTTATAACTTAATACATCAAATCTATTTGTCAAATGGTGATGCATGCATGTTTGTTAATTTTAAAGAGTTCACTGTGAAATCATGAAAACTTGTAGGGACCAATTTTCATGGACTGATTAAATTATAATAATTTGGTAAAGATTTGGTAGAGCTATGGCTTCAAAAGTGCATCCCTTGTGACAAGACTTTTATTTGGGTGCCAATATATTTGACCTCTTGACCGTAATCAACCATCGAGTTTGACCCACTTTTGTAACAATTCACCTAACTTTACTTTGGCCAAAACTCTTGAAAAGTTGGTGGCTTAGGGCTTTGAGCCTTTCATTCTTCATAAGTGTATTTATTACGACAAATCTTTTTCATGGGTAAAAGAATTTTTGCCTTTTGACATTGACTTTAGATTTTGACCCACTTTTTATAAAATTTAACCTTGGCCATAACTTTTGAACAGTAAGTAAAAGGGCTTTCATATTTCACAGGTTATTTCTTGTGACAAGACCTTGGTTTGGTTACCAAAAGATTTGACTTTCTAAACTTGACCTAGGAGGTTGAGCTACTTTTGAAAATCTTTAATCTTGGCTATTAAAGATACTTGGACACAGATTTGAAGTTATTGTTTTCTCTATAATATTACGACTTATATATCTTAATAGCATTTCACACAAAAATTAATTAAAAGTCTTATTTCATATAAAAGATATTAAAATTTCAAATTTTTTGACGGGTTTGATTGACACATCCTTGCACTTTCACAAATTAATTTTATTCTTAATCCTTAGGAAAAATGGCAATCTCATTGTGTATAAATGAAAAATATTAATACTATAATGCAGAAAATTCAGAGTAGACATGTTTGAAAGCAAAACAAACTCACAATATATTGTAGTCCGTGCAGTTGTGGTAAGCAGACTGTGACGACTGAGCGCACCCGGTGAATTGTAAACATCAACAAAAACATAATTCGTGCCCTGTTTACAAAAACTGTGTACAAAACACGAGTGTGCTCGATTTGCTATACTCTGTACGCAACACTTAGTTCGGAATGACGATACTTAATGTGAATGAGTTTTGCTTTCTTACATTTCTACTCTGAATAAAATTATTTTTCTCGATAAAAGTGTTAATATTTCTCATTAATACACAAGATTGGCACTTTTCCTAAGGATTAAGAATAAGGTTTAAATTTGTGAAATTGCAAAGATGAGTCAATCAAACCCGCCCAAAAATTTGAAGTTTTGATAACTTTTAACTGAAATAAGATTTTTAATTAATTTTTGTGTGAAATGCTATTTAAATATATAAGTCGTAGTATTATAGAGAAAATATTGACTTCAAATCTGTGGCCAAGTACCTATAACTTTTGAATAGTTAGTTATATAATAGTTTTTATATTTCACATGTGTATTCCTTATGACAAGGTCTTCCCTTGTGTACTATTAATTTTGAACTTTTGACCTAGACCTTGGAGCTTGGCCCTTTTTCAGAAAACTTAAATCTTGGCCATACCTTTAATTAAAACTGTTACAGTTGGTGCTATTCTTTTAATATTGACAAATATAATCATTGAGAAAAGTCTTTTCTTTGGGTAACTTTGCCATCAGCTGCCATTTAGGGGGCATCAGTGTTTCATAATTGCATCTTGTTTTTAACAAGTTTCAGTTGTATTATATTTTGATCCCCTGAATTAATGTTTGCCTCATCTTGATTTTGATTTTAATGTATATAATCGTATACACGCAAACACACTTATATATGCAAGTTTATTGAAAAGATGAATTACATATTTAGTGGAAGATTTGTGTGTGTTTTCTGAGACTATAGATATTGAATTTTTTGTCAGAATAATTATTAATATCTGATTTGTTTGAGAGCTTATGCCATGCAGGAAGACATTTGCATTGTCTCTTTCCAGTAAAGGATCACAACTGTGTTGGAGTTACATGTACTATCATTCCTAGTTCCTTATCAAGAAAGATAGAAAGATTTCATTGACAAATAAAAGTAACACCAAACCTATCCATAGTGCAAAAACTGGAAGTCTAAAAAGTGATTTAGTGAACTGCATTTACCCTGGTATATAACATTATAACCAGACTTTAAACCCCCGTGTTATACCTCCCCTCTGGTTGCCATGGTAGCAGGTCCTCAAACACAGCAGGGTGTTGACAAACATACTGCAAGTTCTCAAAGGTCACCAGACTCGACACACATTCCAGGTCTTTGGGATAAAACTGTTGATAAAATGTACATTATACAGGTAATAATATAGTCTTTTATGAACCCTTCAGAAAATGGTAAGAATCAAATTCTGCAATAAACTTCTTTTTAAAGACACAGCCTAAATGTTTGTTTCTCTCATTTTTTTCAACCTTGTATTTAATGAAATATTTTAATGAAATATTAGTTGGCACCAACAAAATGTATGTTTTCCTCTCAAGATTTTCATTCTCCAAATTTCTTCTGTCTTTATATACCTTTCAGATTAAATATGTCATGGAAAGTGTAATGGCCTTGACCTCTAATTTAGTGTGGTGGCCTAGACCTCTGATCTACATGACCCCTTCTTAAGTGACATTATACTTAGAGAAAATTCAATTAAAACACATTTCTTCTATTGTGTAATTTTATTTTTTACTATACCTTTGATATGTCTGAGCTAGAAGAAGTCACAGATTGTCTATGGAGATAAATTGGGCTGATCCATCTCATAAAAGTCTGCAGCTTCACTATACTCTCTTCAGGATTGATTAACCCAATATATTTCCATAGACAGTCAGTAACAATCCAATAAGTAATATCAGTATTTTGGATTTTTTTCTTACATGCAGTCTGACAAATAACTTTGAGTTAAACTTGTTTTATTTTGTCTGTTAAAATTCAAGAAACTTATACTGTACATAGGATTTGATACCTGTGAAATACATCCAACAGTTCAAGGTCAAAAGCAGTAGTGTAAGCTTTCATCTAAATGTAGATGATATTTCACAAATGCATGTAAATTAAGAAGTTTTTACTTGTGCTTTTCCTAGTCAGAATTAAGACACACTGTTTGTTTGCTTGTTTAAAAACAATAAAGAACACATACACACACAAAAATAAATCTTTGTTTTATTCATAGATAATAAATAAATGAACTCAAAAAATATTTAGTACAAACATGCACTTATTCGTTATGTAGTAATGCAATGCATTCATTCACTTAAGTTGACTGTCTGTTTAGTGTTATATACTTTATTGTTGAAACAGTTATGAGATCTTCAACAACTCTTTACATATATACCTATACAGCTTGCCAATGTTTGTCCAGTGTTATCAGAGAGGGATAGAAGATAGCAGGACTTTTCAGCTCTGTGGTCTCCATTTAAGTGGGGTATTGGATGATGGTACAAGTTAGATCGGTACACAAACACCCTCTAATCACAAGACCAACTTTCCCAGGCAACCAGGACAAGTCCAATCTCGTCGCTTCAGGCCAAGGGTTTATCAGTTATCAGATCATTCCATCTACCGGCACATATCTCAGTGGTGGCTAAAGGTTAGCCTCCTATCACATACTTACGGAGGCTTCTTCAGTAATTAATAATATCTATCTGATATACTGGTACTTCAAGTGGGCTTCAAACTTCAAACTGCTACCTTTGTACATGTGTTAATATCTGTAACTAGAGCATTTATCTACAAGTTTATCAGAGAAATTTCTACATCACTGCAGAGTAAACAGTCATCTTAGTATGAAAGACAGTTGCAAAGTGCATTTGATGACGTTAGAAAAGTTTGACTTCATACAGTACATCAATTCTATTTCTAGACAGATTATCTCGGTTGGTCTACTTTTTAGTGATAGTAAATACTAGAATCTGTAAACATTTACTCTAATTTTAGGTTCAGTAAATATTTATCATTGAAGCTTGAAACAAGTTTTAGTCACTAAAATATTTATGTACTTTATAAATTAATGCCTGAATTTATAAGAATTACAGAAAGTTTCTATCAAATTCATAAAAAATTAACATAAAATTTATATTATAAACAAAAATATACCAAAAAATTCTGTCTTCATACATAATTAGTGAACAAAATGTTTATGCTCAGAAAATAATTTATCTCGATCAACACAAATTGAATGTGCTCTTGTTAACATATACTTTGTATGAACGTAAAATGTTTCATGCAGAGTCATACCTACCTCGATCTTTAACTCTGAAGGGAAGTGCATATATTCACAGGAAAATTACACTGGTGTAGGCCAGAAAAAGGGATTTTAGATATTGACCAATACTGCACCATTTAAGTACTGAGATAAGTACTGAGATACATAAGTCCATGAGCTGCTAGCTGGCGTAGTGTGCAGTTGGAGGAGTTGAATCTCACCCGGCAATTAACGATGAGATAAAACTCTCTCCACTCCAAATACACCCGATCTCAATTTCCCTAAAATACCCGGCAATTAAAACACCCGATCTCGACCTCCCTAAAACGCCCGGCAATTAAAGATGAGATAAAACTCTCTCCACTCCAAAATACAACCGATCTCAATCTCCCTAAAACACCCAGCAATTAATGATGAGATAAAACTCTTTCCACTCCAAAGGCACCCGATCTCAATCTCCCTAAAACACTTCCTCCAGAAAAATTACTACACATTTTCCATAAAATATATAACGTCTACCTCTTCTGCATTCATTTTTGCATTGAATAAGCATGCACCTTAGCTTGTCTAACAGAAATCAAAAAAATATACCTCCTCCTCCAAAAGAGCACTTTCTCAAATTCATCTTACTCCATCATTGACAGTTCATATACTTGGAAACATGAAACAAAAGCAATATGCACTTCAGCAGGAATTTAAATCTTCTTTTTAGGTACTCCGTTGTCTAAGAAAACTTAAAATCATATATCAGTGTCTACCTGTAAAAGTCTATAGTTTTCACTGTCCTCTGAAATTTATAACTTTATAAATACCTTCCACAAACAAATACTGAAAGTAGATAAGGAAGAATTAAGACTTGTATTAAAGAGCAACGCAACCTCTTCTACAATACGAAATCCGAATCTGAAAACATATACCTTGACAAATATAAATAGGCTTATTCATCAAAAAATGAAAAGAAAGTAGCAAAAAATTTGTGAAACCTTGTATCTTATTTCCCATAAAGCAGGAAGCGAAAAAAATTGATTAATCGTCACTGGAAAAACAAATGAAATACAAGTTCCAAGAATGTCATCTTAGAAATATAACTGACCAAAGCTGCAATCTCCCACAATATTAGTCCATCAATGTAAATACTTAAGTCCCCTCACAACAGTCAAATAAAATCACAAATAAGAGAAGAAGAAAAAAAAATCCTCCCCCTCAAATAGTCCTTGCTTTTTGAAAAAACTCCTAAGACAATGCACAAGTGAAACCCATGTGGACCTATCAGGCACCTAGCTCAAAATGGTAAATTGTCCCTAACCCCCAGGTTATTTGTTCAAAGTAAATGTTTGCCTGCAGGTTACCCAGATATTCGTGGCTCATCCAAAATCCTAACAGGCACAGAGTGAAACCTAATCCACTAGCACTATCTACCCAGGCCCTCGCCACACACTCAGACCCAGCGATTATGTACAGGCATGTAGGAACTTATGGGGTTGAATATTTTTCTTACCATATTAAATAAAAAGAGCCTCGCATATATATCTCTCTAGTTTTGAAGATCATAACAACAATCAATAAAGCTAGCCAAATCAATAGATAAGACATATGACAAATATTTGATTGTGATTTTTTTTCTTGCGAATTCTCGATGGGGGTATACGCCCTACACAGTTTACTGAATTTTTTATCAGTTCTGCTTATAATCTCACCTTAAGAAGATTTTGCTGATGTAGGTGTTAAATATATTAATGTAAATTAACTACTTTAAGCATTAATATTAAATATTTCTTTTTCAGATTTCCCCTCGTATTTTATCTTCTACATACTCTTCCTTCCAAAAGGAGTAGAAACAGGAAAAATATTAAATAAATTGTATCCTTGAATTGATTTCCTCAAAACTCTTTCTAAAACTTAAAATCTTAATCTGTTCCTTAATAATGACCCAAACCACACACCCCAAGTTCATAAAACACCCCAATATTCAAACCCTTTACCCACAGCCTATTGACTTTAAATCTCAAAATTTTAATGCTGTTTGCCTATATAAATATTGCAAGACAAACAAGCGATGGTCCCAGATAAGTCCGAGTATACTCAGAGAGAGTAACATTGTTTACTCATGTAATCTCATTATTCACCTCGTAAAAACAAATTCCAGCATATCTAGGTATTAATGAAGTCATTGATGCACTGATTAGTTCACACAGCAGCCATAAAAAGTGGCTTCAAGAGTCAAAATTATGTAATAACCATAAAAACCCCTGGGAAAGTCGTAATGCCTTCTTATTGTTTCTAATGGATGGGATTTGGATAAGGGGGGGGGGGGGGGGGGAGGCATTATTCCTTATTGTCAAGATTTGTATCATTAATATTTTCTATATCAAACTATTTTTTCACCTCTTTATAAAGAGTTCCAGTCAATTTTTTTCAGCAACTCTTTATGGGCATTTAAAATCTTCAGAGACTGAGAGTATTTTGATGATTCTTAATGTTTGGTCCTTTGCATTGCAATATGCATTAAAAATATGGGAAGTTCAACGAATTATTTTGAAAGATATGTAGAGAGAAACATCAACTGATTACAATTATTTAGCACTTCCATGCAAAATTCTCCACCACACTGTATTTATCTTGTATATTTACACACAGCAATTATTTAATATATAATTTAATAATATTTATGCAATTTACAGTGTACATACTTTTCCAAGAGAAATTGTTATTAACTTGTATCTGGTTGATTTGCATAGTCAGCAGAAAATTAGGTCTTGATTATAAGGTTGATATGTTTCGAGAGAATTTACAAGGGTAATGAAAAAACTTTTTTTTACTTTTAAAATCTGTTGCTGTAAACTATCAATTTGTTCTTATATTTTTAATCATTAACAATTTTACCCCTTTGCTAGATAGACTTTAAAAGTTAATTTCAATCATATTTCTCTACAGTTTCCATGCTATATCCAGTGCCTCAATTAAAGAAAAAGGTAGTTGAATCGTTTAAATCTTAAATATTATCAAATAAATATGCAGCCACAATTGCAGTAAAAATACAGTAGCTTTACAGGAAAATCATTAAATAATCCACTCAAAATTTACTCCATCAAACAATTATAAACATTCGATAATGAACCATATACTCGTATATTCATTTCCTAACCCAAAAGAATTTTCTGGAAACATTCTAAAAAAAAAAATGATTGAGAGACCAACAATCCCACCTGATCAAATCGACTTGGGAATAGCAGGTGTTCACCCAAGGCCCTATCTCCTATGACCACAGCATGAAGGAGAAATTAAACCTATTCAACACCTTAAATTCACAATGTAAACTTATGCCTCAAAAACACACCTATTCAATAAAAGTTAACTCCCTTTTATAAAATGGTACTTACTCTTGGAGCATGGCCCTGACAACAGCAGACGACACTGTGATGCAGCAGTGAGCTGGAAGAGTTAGATCTGGCAACGAAACCCAAAGTGCTGAGACCAAACCTTCCAACTCACTGATACAACTTCTGAACCCAAAGAAACATTACTTCCAATACAGAAAACTCCCCTCCTCCTTTTTTAAAAGCAGTGAAATATTTCAACATCAATTTCAAGCAGCTAGCATCAGTGTTTAAGGATGTCCCTTGGTATAGCTGTTGGTTCGGGTCAGTGCGAACCTCTGAAGTCAAAGTTGGCTACTGTATAACCTCAAGTCAGGATCCTTGAAAGTGGCGTTGAAACCCTCTGCCTCCATTTTTATGGACCCTTCTTAAGAGATCGCAAACACTGACTTTGTACTTTGACATACCATGGGAAGATTCTACTATCTATCGAGGGGTGACAAGTTGAGACAAGACTAGCCTAGGACCTTAAGAGCTATAGGTTTATGGACTCCTCTACTCTACACAGTATCTGCTGTTTCATGGCCATGCTCGTAATGTACCTTATTAAACCTTGCATACAAAATTAGCAAGAGGAGACCTTTATTAACCCTGATAAGTGCATTATGGTCAATTGATGAGGAGAAATTTGGAAAGTTAATTATTTTATATAGCCAACAAACTGAAGGAAAATCTAGTGTTTGCATATCTCTCTTTATATTGACTGATAATATTATGCTCTAAATGTTGATAGTGTAATCTGGATTGTGGAAGATAACAGGGGGACTATCAAGCAAACATAAAGAAATAGACTGACACAGTCACCTCTCCTATCTTAAACTGTCCACGCATGAATTTTTTTAGTCTCCCCCTCTCCCTTGCTGAGACTGTCAGAATGGGGATATATGAATGACCTGTTAAAACACAACCAAATTTCTGCCCTTATCTTTGTTGTTTTATCACTAATATTAAGTATTCTGCCAAACACAGTGTCCTGTCTGAATGACAATGCAAACAGACAAAGACTTGGCCAAAATGTTTTTCTTGATAATTTTGGAAGGGTGAATCATCAGTTTGAAAAAAAAAATCATTGTTATATTAAATAATTTTTTTTCTGAAGGTTATCAATCATAACTTTATTGTGTAAAAAATCCTCATAAAGTTACAAGGCATATAGATATACACCATACAAAAACACTCTGAGAGAGTGAGTACTACATATGTAATACTGGTTCCCTACCAGCAAGTACAATCATTTCCCCAAAAGATCATTGTAATTCCAATGAAGCAGAACAAAATGCAAATTTTATCATAAATCAACAAGGTAGATTCACATGTACCCAAAAGTAGCTCAATTTGCAAATGTTCAAGAAAAAGTGTGGTAAAGCAAATTGAGAAATCTGGTCCCCTTTGAAATTCAGGCAAAAATTCTGTCAAGTGGCAATGAAGCAGAAGAAAATGCATATTAAATATGGAACTTATCAAAGTTCACTCACATTAAAAAAACATCAGCTCAAAATTTGCTTAATGTAAAAACAAGTGTGGAAAACCAAGTTGGACAGATTAACAGACAGACAGAGGTACAGACAGACAAACAAGGAGGAAACCTAAAGTTTTCTCTGGTTTTACATGCATTAGACTAAAAAAGAAAAATCTTCGAATTAATTTTCTAGATAGAGAAAAAGGACAAAAAGCAAACATTCCTTAACTCTAATGTTGGCTAATATTACCTGAAAGATACTATAGATCTAAAGAATGTGAGCAATTTGAATTTACTGCAGAAAAAAATCAATGATTCTGCAGATTTCATACCTTTTTTTCATTTTTTGTTTGAAAGGATCATATGTATTTATTGCTCTTACTCTAAATTCATCAATTTTTTTAACCGTAACACTTAAAATGCATTTCAACATTGGTTGAATGATCACATGAGACTTTTTTGCAGCACTTTAATTTGATCTAGCTCATTTTGACACATTTCATTAGAATTCATTTAGAAAAAATTTCGAGTTTTCACCTTAATATATAACATTTTTGTCTCATAATTCTAATGAACGAAGGGTGTGCACACATGGTTTATTTTTTCTCATTGAATTATCAGTTGGTGAATGAAATTTGACCTCTCTCATGCCATAAGACAAATTCTCCATCATAAAAATCACACAATACGTAAACATTGTCATCGAAGTTTGTCACCTGATGAACTTGTCACAGGATTCAGGGTCCATTTTTCAATCAGTATAATCCAGCGTAGTACTAGATAAAACTAGTCTGATAATTTACTTACATACAGATTTACTGATAAAACTTCTTTTCTAATAAATCATGTAAACATCAAATTCCAAGTAAACTTTGTATAATCAGAGATATTAATACTAGTATAGGCATAATCTTTTATTTGAAGATAATTCAACCATTGTATTTTTAATCTATTTAACATATTTGAATATGATATTAAAAATATTGTATTTCATTTTAGTTTTAATACTCATAATAAAATGAAATCCACACAAACATTTTATTTTTCTATACCCCCTTCCCCTCATTGAATTTTAAGTATAGCATTGATAAATTGTAAATTGTTAAAATATGTGGCACAATGTTACGGTAAACTTTCAATAAATTTTATAGGATATTTTGGCTCAAAAACATTGCATCTACATTTGTGGGGCAGTTTTTCCTTTCATATTGCCTTTTGAATCTAATCAATAATAAAAAAAAGTTTTGTCTAAACCAAATCTGGTTCCTTGGATAGCTAAAAATGAGATATGAATAGACTTGCTGGCTAGCTTATGAATTAATTTATGCATTTTTAATGTGCCTTGCTTTACAATTTGACTTTGCACGATAAAAACAACTTGGAACATGATAACTCAGTATTCTAGCTATTATTGTAGACATACAATAATATACCGGTAGCCAAGTTACAAGCTATTTTTTCATAATTTTCTTTCTTAATTATGACAAGAGTCAAAGGTTTAATTATCTAAAAGTGTGAACAATGACCTCAAGATTGAGTATGAATGTCATCGTGAATAGGGCCAGTGTTTACTTTGACAAGATATTTTTCCAGAAGGGACCCCATGATTTTATTTAATTTTCTTAACATCGCTTGGACATGGAGGCATTTTAAAATGCTCAACAACGCTTTTGTTTGCCCAAAGGCTTCCCTTGCCTTCATGATTTGGAATGAGAATTAGAACAATATCTGAACTGCTTGTAAATCAAATTGGCAATAAACTGACTCGAATTCAATTCTCTACCCCTTCTCAACAAATCTTTCTGTTTGCTGCAAGGACTCTGTGTTCAGAACAAAGAGTCGTAATAACTTTTTACCTTTTATATTGACCCCACAAGGAAGAAAAATATATTACGGAGTGTGACAATCAAACTATGCACAGAAATGATCCAACAAGTTCATCCTGACAAACCCAGGTATTCCTGTTTGATAAAATTAAGAAACAAATTTTGACCCGGTTTATCTAATCCCATTCATAACTTGGTGATTTAGACGCGTAATTCGGAATTCACACAAAAAATACGCAACAGCATAAAAATGTCAGTACTTGGAAGAAAAGTATATCTGGCATCTTAGATCACCTGCAAAAACAAGTGTGAAATTTCCCATAGTAAATATCACTGAAAAAATGACAAGCTCAATCAAGAATTTACACAATGAAAAAATTCCCTTCAGTAGACACAATCAAGAAACTACACGATTTTTTCATAGAATTTCATGCAGAAAAAAAAGCTTCAAGTTAAATTTCTTTCAAGAAATCATAAACAGACTGTTCTACCGATACATAATTTGCAAAGAAAACTGAATTAAATGAAATGACTTTCAATTTCCCATTTTTAATCGCTTGAATGCCCAAAATATATTCAAACAAATAAGTTTCTTTAAGACACTCAAAAACATGCAGTGGATCAAGAGAGCCATTTTCAATGCCTGTACCATACAAATAAAATAACTGTATGAGTGACATATCCTGCATCCACTCAAAATGAATAAATTCTTTCATCAAATTCTCCGAAGTTTTGTAGCTTCACTCAAATTCTTACCGAGCTGCCTTAGTTTTTACGACAAAGGTATTGCAGACCTTCTGTTTGACTATCAAATCATCAACTTTCTCAACTTCCTAAATATAAAAGTCAACAGTGTGACTTCAGGAATGCAAGAATGTTTGTAACAAGAAAGACATTCACAGTAATACACACACAATTTGTCCTAATTTCAAGCAACTGTAATTTACAATCCACAAGAAAATATGACACAAGAAAGAGTCCAACACTGCCTTATTATATAATATACATGTATTAATATATATTAAATATAATGAAGGCAATGAGTGACTCTGTATACAAGCAGCATGGACATTTGTTTTTTGGTGCAGTATTGTCTATTCAGCATATCTATGTGCACACTGATGCATCGTCATCATGGATCAGTGCAAATGAAGCCATTTCAGAAAGTTTCATTATGTTTTGCAATTGCAGATATATTTATGACCATTCTACACAATATCTCTGTCTACATAATAATTGAAAGAAAAAAGTGAGCAAGTTCACATACCCCATGCTCCCCCAAAACTCGAAGTGCTGAAATTGCCGGGAAAAAATAAAGGATTCCCAATTTCCTGGTAATGTGCACATCTACACATTGTGTCCGTAATATCTGCAAAGTTTGACGAAATTCTGTGCAGCGGTATATGAGAAGTTGCGCTGACAATCTGTTCATTTCAATATTCAAAGTATGGCCAAAAATCTAAGTTGAAAAGTGCCGAAATTCCCAGAAAAATAATGGAATCGGAATTTCTTGGTAATATGCACATATACTTACTGTGTACTAAATATCTGCAAAGTTATAGCAATTCTGTGCAGCGATTTAAGAGAAGTTGCGCTGACAAACTGTTCATCTCTATATTCAAGATATGATAAAAAATCTTAGTTCTTTGCAGCGGTTTATGAGGAGTTGCCAAAAAAACAGGACTGACGGACTGACTGACACACTGACTGACTGACTGACAGACGGGTCAAAAACATTATACCTCCAGCAACTGCCTTGGTATGCAAGGAATAATGAATAAGTGCATTTGTGTACAAAAGCTACAAATAGTTTGGCACTTCCCTAAAATGGCAGATGTAGATCTATGTATACAGAGGTTTTATTAGTTTTATACCTTATTGGAAAACCATAGAGAAGAAACAAACATTTTGGGCTATGTCCATCTAACAATAGTGTTTTTGGTCTCAATTTCACTTTGAGAGCTTTTTGTGTTTGATCATATATCTAAAGGTTTTTAATTCATAAAGTAAAACACCCTAATACATGTAGCAAACATGCTTAATAATAAAGAATTGACCTTATAGTGAAGTGATTTTCATTCCCCATGACTTTAAAATACTGTAAAGTTAACATACTTTTTTCCACAGGGTCATAATTCCACGGAATCACTATTTCTGTTAAATCTGCCAGCAGAAAATTTCGCTGATTTGTTAGACTCTCACTATAAGCCTTATGTGTATTTTAAATATGATGGGACAAATTTCCGTGGAAAAGTTGTGGCCAGGAACATAGCGTAAATTAATACCACGCGGAAAAAAGTACTTCTACAGTATTTAGTAAATAAATAAGATATAATGAATTATGCATATGTCCATCTCATGCACTTTGTTATAAGCATTTTTTACTGTATTTAGTTAATATTGCCAAGACTGTGGACTCACTTTCACATATTTAACATATCCTTGTTTGAGATAACAAAATTTACCTGTCTGCACTTACTGCATCTATCATATCTAAACTACAGACCTAAGGGTTACTCACCGCCCTGGCGATCTTTTTGTAGGTCAGTCCCTCCCAGTGTTGCCGCTCTGGTGTGCTATTTATGACAACTCCATACTGAGGCTCTATCCAGCATTCTGTTACAATCTGTAGGTCACCATCTGCTTCAGTCAGCTCAAACATATCCATGTCATCTTCTGACAAACTGCAAAGACAAACCACAAACTCTTATTTTCTCTTTAAAAAAAAAAATTTTAACAGAATATAAGGCATCATTTTGTAGGGGAATATAGTAGGAATTTACCATTATTGTGTTTCTTTCCTGATTATAGTGTTCCAGATTCTTCATAAATATATATCTTACGGTGTTTTTTCCCAAACTAATATAAGGAAATTTTTGACAAACATGAAGAGAGACTTTATACAAAAGTCAATAAATTTGTATTTTATTTCAAAGTAAATGCAATAGGATTGAGCCAATTATTTTACTTCACATTTATGTACATAATTTAGCTATGGCACGCCAAATTCACAAAAATGAGATAAACCTAGTTTCACAATTGATAAACTAGGTTTATCGACTGTAAACTATAGTTTACAAACCGTAAACTATAGTTAACGATTCGTTAAGTATAGTTTTCATCTGTAAAACTATATTTAACGGTTGTTAACTATAGTTTACGAATGATAATCTATGTTTATCTGTCTGTAATAAGCGTTAACAATAGATTTTGTTGATAAACATAGATTCATGTTTGTAAACTATAGTTTACAATCGTAAACTATAGTTAAGAGTTGTTAATCATAGTTTCACGAATCGTGAAACTATATTTATCAGATCGTTAACTATAGTTAACGGTTTGTAAACTATAGTTTACAAATCGTGAAACTGTATTTATCAGATAATCTATGTTTTGCAATCGCAAATGATTGTTTTCGGTGTTAAGTATAGTTTACGGTTGTGAAACGTAGATTATCGCGTTAACTATGGTTTACAGATGTGAAATATAGATTAACGTTGTTAACTATAGTTTACAGTTCGTAAACTATAGTTTACAACCGATAAACCTAGTTTATCGATTGTGAAACTATGATTATCTCATTTTTGTGAATTTGGCGTGCCATATTTAGCAGTTATATATTTTTTGGTATGTATCAGAATTTTCACTTTGGATTTTAGTAAAAAAAAATTGCTGCTTACCTAGTACATGAGGTCTTGACTTGAGGGGGGAATATTACATACTGTACCACACATCTAGTGACATCTGAACCAGAACTGCTCACATCGGACTCATGCTGAAACAAAAAACAGAACAAGGACCTCTCATTTCAACTTTTAGAATGCAAGAAATTAATTCAAAATCTTCTTTCCTAAAATATGGATGCTAATTATTTATTACTGGGAGTGAATGTAACTGATATGCATGACTTTGTAAGATTCAAGAACATATCTTTTCATCTGGTATCATTGACAAGTTGCATTTAAAATTAGCAATACTGATTTTCCCTTTAACTATATCAAAATGTATTAATCTCTTTGATCTCATTATTCAATATAAGCATTCATCATACCCTCATATCTGTTTCTAGCACCATATTGACAATTCCTGAATTACTGGAGGCAAAATGGAATCCTTCCTGAAGCCTTATTCTACAAAATATTTACATGGACAGTGAATCACTAGCAATTCACTAAGGACAGACAATCATGTTTGCTATACAAATAATTTGTTACATCTAGTGATTTTCCATTACTGATTATTAATATACTTGAACAGGTCTGGACGATTTCTAAATATGGAAGTCAAGAACGATAACTGAAAGTTGCTATAAATATACAACATGAACACGTAATTGTTTTTCTGTCCAATCAGACAACAGTATTTTTACACACTCCAAAACATATTTTTAGAGAACAAAGAGATAACACGTGCTTTTGTTTTTTTCCTCAAAAGATTTTTTTAACAGAAATCCTTTGGAAGTAAGATGAAAACTTTTGAAGAATACGGTATTCCCCACATGTTTACCGTGAACAACATTGACATTTTTATCTCGATAACGAAATATAAAATAATGCATGATACAATGTAATTGTTTACGGAGGAATAAATTACACAAGCAATTTCTTATCAAGTTGAATTATAAAATTTACCAGAATAAACTATATGTTGGAATACAATTTTGCTTAGACGTCCGATTTTCATCTGTTTGAATTCCATGTGTATAGAATAGATCCACTCCACACTTGTTAGTGTTTATCGTACGGACTACACATAGTTTTTAAATATCACGGGTTTCATGAGCGCCGAATGTTTATTAAGCTATGTAGCCTTACGGCACCCATAAGGAAAGACATAAACATAGAGGAAAGAGAATAATAATACATGAATGTGACTTATCCCAATATTCCGTGTTAGTATCAAATGTTTAACGTTAGATTAACTTCTGGGATTCCTACCTCCTATAGTGACAGATTTTTAATCCCACTTATAACGTATTCTAAGCTTTCGAGTCGTGTTTGTTCATGGTAGAATTGTCATAAATATTATAATATTCTTAAATGTGCATAAAGTTTACAAAGAGTTTGTTCTAAAAAAATCTTTTGAGCAAAAAACTTTTAAACCACGTGTTTTATTTATTTGTTCATGGGTTTGTCTAAATGTTGTTATCTGATTGGTCAGAAGAATTGACACCTTGTTTATTCTGTGTATTTATAGCAGTTCACGGTTATCGCTCTTGACTTCCTTATTTAGAAATCGTCCAGACCTGTTGAACTCCTTGGGACAGATCATGCATTTTTATAGGCAGAGTGTATTTTCACTGAATGTTTTTGTTGCAGAAAAGATTTTCTGTTCTGCATGCTACATAAAGGCAGTATTTCTACATCTAATTTACATGTCTGTATTTACACATCTAGTGTAGTCTCAATCTGAAATTACAGTCCAAAGATAGAAAATCAAACCAAGACATAGAGGTATATTTGCCAAGATGTTAACAAACTATGGCATTTTAATGAATTGCACAACTGCCTGAGTAGTAGTTTGCAGTTTGACTTACTTGGTGAGTGTGGAGAGAATTTTGCCCACAGCCTGCATACTGATGTCCACCTTTCCCTGTCTGATCGTCCAAATCCAGCGCTGATGATACAGGTAGCGAGACAACGTGTTGAAGGCATTTGCCAGCACTGTCTTGTTGGCGATTTGTTGTGCAGTCATGTGACTAGGGAAGTATCGGGAGGGATCCTCTAATATGGTCATGTCACTAGGTACATGCTCATAACTAAACAGACGGAAAAAATTTCAAGTTATTCGAATACCACAAACAATAAACATTCAAGATTTTTTCATCATTTTTTTTTCATTCATGTGATTACCATTTATAATTTTTTTTAACATTATCAAAGGTGATATGAATGATATTCTTCAAAAATCAATATTCTTCAGCTTCCACAAAATTTTCAATCCAAGGTAGCTATTAGCTGTCATTATAAAATAAAGAGAATACTCGATATTGTAAATCAAGTTATATTTGCATGCCACAAAGTTTAGCAGGTTTTGCAACTTTCTTTTAAAGGAAAAAAAAGCTTCTTGTTGTGGACTATTTATTTCACTGTATATTTATGAAGGATAATTCCTCAGTGAATAAAAATGATAATGAATAATAATTAGCTTACAGTACCTGATAAGAATATTTTCCATGGGTTTAGTCAACATGATGCAGCATGGCGTCTCAGACCAATCCCTGCTTAGGGGCGGTTTCCTCTTAACCAATGTCTCTTTATCCTGTTTTGGAGATTTCTTGCTCTTTTCTATCTGGGAACCTCCTTGTTTAAACTTTAGGGCAAACACTTTTGTTTTGAGTTCCTTCAGCACTTTGTATCTCATGGAACCAGAGGTTCCTCCCAGGAAAGCTGCTTTGATTGTCATGCATGGAGCTTTGGAGGTGGACAATCTCAAAAGCAGGAAATGGGTGGGATGCTCTTTCGAACTTTGAGACTCTCCCCTGAAATGACCATTTCATTCATAAGGCAAATGGTAATCTGTTTTGATTAAAACTCTAATAACTATGCAACACAATTGAGACATTCATTGACCTTCTAAAATTCTTGTTCCTTTACAATTCTTTATAAGAAAGACTACTGTTGGAGTTCTTGTCCTGCACCATTTTGAAATATCCTTAACCAAGGAAATTTTTAGACAAGTTTTGTTGCAATAAAACCAGCAATTAGTAAGGTAATGTTCATTAGGTGAAGGTAAGCAAATGACAAACATCATAACACACAGCAGACATAAAGCAATAAATTACCTGAGTATTACTCAGGAAATTCAAAAACCTTTCATACTGACATGAATAAGAAACCAAGGTAACAAATACTAAGCTTTTTACAAAATACATGTACATACATTTTTGTACATTATACTTACTCATACAAATACTTGACGTAGGCAGTGTTTTCCACCAGTACAAATGTACTCCAGCTCTGTAGGAGGGTTTGTAGGGCCAGCTGAGCTTGTCGACAGAAGACGTAGTAGAACCTCCCACAGGAGTCGGGGATGTGTAGGTACTTAGACAAGGGGCGGTCATGTTCCAACACCATACCTATCCGGTGACTGTGCATCCACTTCTGCCTACAGGTCAAAATTTTGTTGTTTTTTTTTTTCATTTTGATGCTACACTGTACCATATGTATTTGTTAGTTTATTGATAACTTTTAGATGGTCTAATCATAAAAATTTGAAAGTTCAGTGTCTAAGTAAAAAATACACAAATATCCCCTAACAGCAGTGTTGGAGGGGATATAAACACTTTTGTCTCTTTGGTTGAGTGTGTGCTTATGTATTAATTATAGATACAGGGAGTATCCATCCTTTACACAACTTTCCGCTTAGTTGTACTACCCTCCTAAAAATGCGCTTGCGGCGCAAGCGCTTTGTTTTACGTCCATCCCTACTAAGATAGCAGACATACAGACAACTTTGATCAGACCTATCCTATCATGTAAAAGCGTCTGATTGCAACAATTTGCTGGTTTGAAAAGGGGGATAACTTCCGGTGCGCATATATGATTAATTCGTACGTAGATTTACTCGTAATAGAATTACACTTTATCACCACTAACCAAACATAAGAACCCTGTCCTAAATTAATAATTTACTGTTTGATATAAAATCAAATAATCTTGATTAAAGAAATTAAACAACTTAAGGTTTGATGTGCTCTTTTTGGATGGATGTCAACTCTGTGGTAACCTTGTTTCTGAAACTTTTCTTACCAAATTTTTGTGTCCAAATGAACAACTGGTTTCCAAAATGTAACGAACTGATTCAAAACAGCATCTCTATGGAAGAATGAAATAAAATTCTCAACAATATTAAACAATATGTATACAGGTCAGCCCTCCCTGACTTAAATTTTTTAGATTTTTTTTTAAATAGCCCCATTTTGACACAACTTCAAAATTTTGCTGCGTGACATAATGAAACAATATAGCATATCAATAAAATACAAATTTAAACAGTATATATAAAGTAGAAGACAAACTTGGTGTTGTGTTGAGAGTTGAGGGTTGGCGTACTGGACTGGAGGGGTATGTAGAACACAGAGAGGCCATTCTTTATACTATCTGGTAACTTGTAATTCACAGGGTTAGAAGCAAAGCCCTGAAGGTGACTCAGTAACACATCACTCTGACGAAGTCTGAAATACATGTATGTGAATTACCAGGTATAGTAACAGAACTGAAAATAAAGACATACACTGTATATGCATATGTTGTTTGTACATTTAGATGATAAACATTTTATGCATGTTTCCACATTTAAAATACGTGTACAGTCGAAGCTTGTTATCTCTAACTCATTGGAACCAAAACAACTTTGAGATATCAAAATATTCTAGATATGAAAGGTAAAATACAATACCGTAGATCTGAAAATTTTTGCTGTAGATAAATTTTTAGCAAATTTGCAAGTTCATTGCATTCACAAAAATATTTTTCTTGAAAATAAATTACCTTTAAGAAAATGTAAACAAAGCAGTGGTAATTCGCAAAATTTTGAAACGTAAAAATTAATGAACACCATTTTTGACCTGAATTCGCAAAATAAAATAGGCGTAAAAATTTACGGTAATTAATAAAAACTAAACGGTTATGACTTTCAAATAACTTGGAAATATTCATGGTGTTTGAAAATTCTGAAATAAACATATATATACTGGGTTTTTTTTTCAATTATTATGTGTTACTTCAAGTATTCTAAACATATTGGCTTGAATAAATCAGTATGATATATCAGATATTTTGAGATTTATAAAAAGTTTTGAGATATTGATACTGACTTAGTTAAAGCTAAGAGGAATTTCTTTCTTCTGTTGAGTCGAATGGGACTCCACCTGGACATTGTCAGAGTACACTCATTTGAGAAAACATCATGTAGGAATTCATAGCTCCCTTCCACAAACATTTCAACATGGGTCTGGTGTTGTCTGCCAAAATAAACAAAAAATTAGAAAAAAAAATAAGTATCCTGTGCTGGTCACTTTTTGTGGAACCTTATATTTAGCTTGACACATCTGAAATCCCTATTACAATATTATCTATCCAAAACGTCCATGAATCTTTTCCATTAAACTCTTATTTACTCTTCATCACTGAAATTTCTCCAAACTTTTTTTTAAACATTGAATTAACCTGATTTCATGTAACTATCTTGAATTTTCTTCCAATCTCTATCAAACTTTTGTCAACTTTCACTTTTTCCACAATTTCACATTTCAGTTTCAGGTTTAGTCACCTTGATTTATCCTGTGGCCAGGCAGCGGTGGCACAATACTCTATCTTGACATAGTCTCTCCAAAGCAAGGCCAACTCCACCTTGATCTGAGTTTCTCCTGCAAAAATATCGATCTTTCATTAAAACATTCTTCCATAAAAGGCTTTTGCTCCCACTGACAAAAATTTTAGATGAAAGGATTTGATCACTGAATCCTATGTAAAATCTTAAAAAATGTTCAACTTTACATAAGAATAACATGTTTAATTGATAACAATATCATCTTTGGAGTTGCACTCAGCAGGAATGAGGGTACAAATTGTATCTTTGATCATTAGATAATACCTCTTTAGGCATTTGATTTTTAAAGTTTGGAAAATCAGCAGTTAAAAGATTGAAAATGCTCAAAAACTGTCTCTGAACTTCTTACCTGAAAAGATTTCAAGCTTCATTTTTAGATTTTTTTAATGAAATAATAATTTCCTGACTAAGGAATTCCGTATACGTGTACTTAAAAGCAATTAATAGAATTTATCATACCTTTATTTCTAAACTTGAATCATTCCATTTTTGACAAAGCAGAAAGCATGAAGAGAGAACATATGGAGAGATTCTTCCTTTACCTCTTAAGAAGATGATATTCTTTAGAGTGAAGCCCTCTCTCAGTCTGATAGACAGAACACTGGAGAGAGAGGTGTTCAGTTTTACGTCCATCTGCCTCTTCCTCTCAATAGGAATTAGGTCGGGGTAATCTTTGAGGGGATGTGCATACACACTGTCAAAAAAAACATGCGATATGTTAACATTCTGTACGCAAACTTTTTCCTGCATGGGATTAATTTTTGCTATAAACATTTCATATTTGTTCCATATTTATTTGCCACAATGTATTAACTTGCAGTAATTACATTTTTTTTTCATTACAATAAAGAGCAAACAATATGGCATGGCAATTTTTCTTTAATTGGACAAAACATTAAAGAAAAGATTTTTTTTTAATTCAGATCTTTCACAGATTAAATTAAAATATTTGCAAAACACTATCGGGTGATTTTTTTTTTTTTTTTTTTTTTTTTTTACAAAGTTTAGAGTTAGCTTTTTCTATTTGATTCCATCACCTACAGTGTATGAGATGAGATTTTTGCCATTGCTTACAGTGTATGAGATGAGATTCTTACTTGATGTAGGAACAGGCACTGTTGTTGTAGCCAGGTAGAACATGCAGAGGTTCCCTTATAGATTTCTGGAAACTCCAGATCAGCAGCTTCCTGTGGTAATCTTCTTTCTAAAATGTAAGCACTTGATTCTTAAATCTCCACTCCAAATAAACAATTGCAAGTTCATAAGACTTTGCTCCATATTTTCATTCAAAAGAAATAAAATTGTTGAGAATATCTCAGAATCATTTAAAATGATTTTGTGGAGGATTAATGTTGCAAGCAATTAATATTTTTTATTACTTTGTCGGGGCAAAATTAGTAGGTAAGAAAGATTCACTGAACTGACAAACTGAAACAAGTTATTGATCAAGGGGATGTAAATTCATGGGTAAGAAATCCATGAACTTTGACCCCCCTGCCTAATATGATTACTGCCATGTTTATATATATTTTATTCTTTATTAATTTAAAATCATACCTCATCAGGAGGGTCTCCTATATATGTTCCAAATGTGGTGGATGAAATGAACTGTAACAGTTCCACATGAGGTACCAAACCAAAGGAGCAGCGAGCACACTGAGTTTGTCCGATCCTGAGAAATGAGCACGCTATCGTGCTACTCCTCAGCTGGGCCAGCAGAGTGTCAAATAGATTTAAATCTGTCACTCCCAGCATCCCATCAGTCACAACAACTATTCCTGCAAAATTAAAAGATGAGAACTAGACATTGTTGAGATGTTCACCATTTAAGAGAGCCTTGCTTTTGAGCATATGCCATAAGACATCATGATGAAATGGAGTTCTATAGGACTGTATTTAGAGCTTCCCTTTGTTTTGGCATAATTATTTGCAGCTTTCAGTCACATTTCTCATGCTTAATCTATGGTTTAATAACCATGTTGATTCCAAATTAGCTACCACAGTGAGCACAAATGAATTTTGTTGAAAAACTTTACCGTATGCAGGAGATGGAGTAAAACAGCAGTAGACTTCTGTCTATAGGGTAGAGTAAATGTCTTCTATTAAGTAAGAACCCACAGCCACAAGTAAGACCTACCTGCACTAGAGTTCTCCGGCAGTAACTGCAGAGCAAAGAACCCCTGTCTGAGTAAGTTAATGATGCCAGCCTCAGGATTAATGGCCAACTCAGCTGACTTATTCCTGGTGCGGGGTTTCTGGTCTGGGTTTAAATGCTCCATCCTCGACAAACTGTCCCCAAGATTTGTCTATAGACGAAAAATAAAATTTGTCACAATGAGGGATCAAGGGTTCAGTGATGTCCTAAACCTATAGCTGTTTTGGAGGTTCTTAAAAAAATATTTTCTGTTTCTTACTTCATTGTAATACAGAATTCACTTTTTCATCAGGTTACTTTTCATCTATTAGGTATATACAGGTATTTCATAGAAATTTTTCTAATTTTATTCTGTCCTATATTAATCTTTTATCTAAGACATGAAGAGCATGAATCAATATTTAGCAGATTTACATCCTTATTCTCAGTAATAGGCTTTATTTTAATGCCACAGGATGACAGATCTTACTACATCTGGAGTGGGCAGGTTGATGTCGTTGTACAGACTCTGCTCAAAGACTTGTAGACTGGTTCTCACTGCATCTAACACCACAGCAACATTGGCTGCGGTCACTCTGATGCCTTGAACTAAAACCTGGCAAGAGACAAAACATCTCATGATTATAGAATGATTTAAAATTCCTGAAGCTTTTCTTTTGACATTTTTTATCTAATTTTTGATTTTGACATTTTTGTTATCAGTTTTTAGAGTCATAGACAGAAAAAAATTGTAAGGAAAACTGCACACTTGAAAGGTCAATTGGTTGAAGCTGAGTATGACAAAAACAGACAGCCTTCCATATAAGCTGTGACATACCTGGTTTGTGGTACAGACCACCATAGGGGTATGGGCTATAACAGTGATGAACAGTTCTGACTCAAACAGTAGGTTCGTCCCAGGAAGTGGAAACTGTCAACAGAGGGAATCACTTGTAAAAATTGAATGTGCATATTTTAATTAAACAAATCTATTAAATCTACCATATAATATATCTTATTTAATCAAGAACCCAATGATCCAAAAGTAATCTAAATCATTCATTAATTAAATAAATCAATTAAATAAAGATGAAAAGAAATTTTTAAGTGATATGTTTATCCCAAAAAAAAGGTTTCTTACTGGTTTCACCAATCCAAGCAAACATTTCTTCAAGCTATCAAAAATCTTGTCAGCAAACACTTCTCCAGTTTTTAAGTCCTTAAAAAACAATTATGAATTAATTTCAAGATAGTTTTATCAGCTAGTAGACTTTAAGTCAAAAATGAAATAAGTTAAAGATTTATTATAGAAATCTTTGAGTTAAGAATTTCCATATTTGGATGAAGTAAATCATCAATTTATTTGGTAGATAACACTCTGACTTTCATATGTGCAGTTTACTGTACTCTTTTTCAATGTTCATTCAGTGAATTCAAACAAACTTTACAATTCTTTTTTACTTCAGTAAATTAAATTGTAAATATTGTGTTAACTGTGACATTAAAATGTGAAAAATATAAAAACAAAGACGTACCACAGAGAGTGCTGAGGGGCTGAAGTCTAAGACAAAGACGAGTCTGTATCTCTTGGCTATGAAATGGACGACAGTGGAGGGTACAAGGCGGAAACTGATGGAGGCGCCCTCTGTCTGGGGTGACGGGGAGGAGTTGGGGGAATTGTCAGTCCCAAACCGGACCACTGCCTCCTCTTCCATCACCACCCCCACCACAGTCAGCTCTTTGTTGGTCTCCTCCTGAAAACATGGATAAAATTTTTATTTCCTTAACATATTTACAGCGAAACATGCTTATAGTGAACATGCTTATAAAGAAATAATTAGATTCCCTGTTTTTTCCTGCTAAGCTAACTGTGAAATTGACTTGAATACCATTTTCGTGTATTCTAAAACATTTCTTAATTAATAATTTGATATTAGGAAGGAAAACCTTCAACAAACCTGATATACTTTCTTTGATATTTTTATTTTATGTATGTTAATCGTTGTATTCATGACTACATGCCAATGTATGAATAACAATTGTTTTGTCAATAAATGAATGGAATTGAAATTAACGCTTTAAGTAAAGTGCTTTTTATTCTCCATGGGTTGTTAACCAATTGTTTATCTAACAGATATAACAACTTACATTTATAATGAAGCAAATTTGCTCATCTTTGGCACTTCCTTAAAACTTTATTTTAAATTACGGCATATTTGATAAAAATGATTTTTTACAACTGAATCTCCTGGTACATAAATGAGAACTTAAAGCACTTAAACTATCTACTTTTAATTATAACCCTTTTTAAATGTACATAATTATGTTTTTTTTAGTAATTCACCATGGAATTACTGGAGCATTAACCCCGACGTTTTCACTCCATAAAGGGAAAAGAAGGAGAGGAATACCAATTGTTTTGCATGTCACTTGTGTGGGATAATTGTGTGGGAAATTGATGAACCAATGACCATTATTCTACAAAGTGTAACCATTGGGGTAATCCACTCACCAGACATGATTCTGGTGAAAATTCTAATACTGAGTTGATGTGACGAAAAAACCATGATGCTCTTATGTTCCTTGAAATTCTATAATCTTTCTTCATTAACAGATAAACGTCTTTAGCTGGCAACACCTATAAAAAAGATATTTACAACATCAATAAAAGACTGTAAGAATATGACCAGTCAGCTGATTTTACAGAGGAAATTCGATCTGCAAAATAATTCAAACACATACTCTTTCCTCAGATCCATTTTCACTATCACTTTCTGAGTCTCCCATGTTCAAGAAAAAAATTCAAGTCATTAAAGTTCTTTCTTCAATTCATTGTTTCTATTCTGCATCATGATTCATTGGCAGAAATCTTCTGCAAGATGCATCTGTATCATCCACAAACATCGTGTTTACAAAAATATAGATCTAGGTCAATAATCCTGGTCAGTGACAAGCTTCAATGTTGTATTCATGAGCCCGACATATTAAGCAATATTTCTTAAGAATAATTTCTTTTTTATTCAATTGACATAAAGAGAAGTCCACATTTAAAAAAAAATAGGCAAATTAACTCTTTTTTAAGCCAATTTCCACCTTACGATTATGCTTTCATTTGTAAATATTTTCAGAAGTCTTTGTCACAATGTTTTCAATCTTTAATTAATTTGATGAAGAACATACCCAAATGATTACAAAAAGTGATTAAAATATATACCTTTCGCCTCCAACTAATGAGAGATAGGTTATTTACCGATTCTTAAACTGGGCATTCTTGACCTTAATTTTTCCACTTACACATAGTACAGGATTTTATTACTAAATGACAGTTTGGGGTTTAACTTTCAAAATTGTATATTTTATTTTCAAAGTTCATATTTAATGGGGAAAATTGTGACCAAACAACGAGAATATGAATAAGTAACAAATAATTCTGAAAAGGAATGCAGATCAATAAATTTTCAAGATAGATATCACAAAAATGTACACACGATCTACAAAACGTACATTTTTGTACGGAAACGTATATGGCCGCAGCTGTATTCTTTTTTAATTTGTTATAACAAATTATTAGTACATGTAATTTGTTAGAATATAACAAATTAATAATTTGTTAAAACAAATTAGTAATTTGTTATAACAAATTAATAATCTGTTTAAATAAATCACTAATTTGATATAACAGATTACTAATTTGTTTAAACAAATTATTCATTTGTTACAATAGATTATTAATTTGATATAACAGATTATTAATTTGTTAAAACAAATTATCAATTTGTTATAACAAATTAGTAATTTGATAAAACAAATTACTATTTTTGACAAAATTTGAAATGTATACAATCTACGAAAGCCAGATCAAATCGAAACTCTTTGTATATGTCGGATTTATGAAAATAATTTGCAACTGTCAAAGTTTTTGGCAAAAAATAAGGCTTTAGTTGGACTATTGAGAGCTTTTCCAGCAGGCTCTTTTTTATTATTATTATAAAAATGTTATGCATACAAAAGACAAATTGAATGACACATTAGGAATTTAATAACAAATTTCACCAAGAGATACCCACTCAAGAATATTGTGGGTTTTATTTTTTCGTTCGTTTTCCGAGGAAGGTTGTTATGGAATGAATTTTTTTTTCTTGATAATTTATCCGCAAATTCATTTTGGTCAATGGTGCCTCTGTTGCTCACAGCTTTATAGGAAACCATGGAGGTTCACCACGGGAGCAGATCCAGGATTTTGCATAGATAGAATTGGGTTTGGTTTAAAGATTTTATTCTTTACACATGAATTGGGTTGAACAGTAGGCATAAATGCCTGTCGAAAAGCAGTATTCAAAGTAGATCATGTCACATGTAAAGAAAGAATCCAGAGAGAGAGAGAGAAGGGGGGGGGGGTAAAATGAACAAAAACAAAACACAAACTAGTGCTAATTGTAACGGAGACCGTTACAGATGTTCCCCAAACGCTCCCCATGTCCTTTTTCGTGCCTTATTCCTCTAAGACCTTTTATCAATATGCTAAGTATCCAAGGATTTCATTTAAGAATACAAAAGTTACAATGATATCAAATATATATCGTTTAACGTTTTGTACATGCATATGCAAGATGAATATGGCATGTTGGTTAACCGATTAACATATCTTTCTATCCCACAAATCAAAGAAAAAAATACATATATAAAATTACCATTTTTCAAGCATATGTCATTTTTTAATATATCGATTCACATTTTATTTTTCTATTTATTTTAACCTCGGGCTCAAAGTTGGTTTTATTCCGACGCAAGGCAGGGTTAAAGTCGACTAAGGGTATAACGCCGATTGCTAACCAATCAAAATGAACTTATTCAATAGTAGTTCCATACATGGAAAAGGGATTTTCCTTTCTGTTCAGAATTTTTTT